>OY998266.1:61107435-61442526 GCA_963922045.1 Persicaria maculosa
AAACAACAATTAATTGTAAATGCCTCCTACCAGCGTGCGACCCGCTAGCTCCACTGGCAGCACCACCACCACCGCTTCCACCACCTCCACCACCAGCATGAGCAGCCCCACCGCTAGCTTCACCACCTCCTTCACCACTCCCACTACCATATCCACCTGCATGAGACCCACCTGCTCCACTGGCAGCACCACCACCACCGCTTCCACCACCTGCTCCACCGGCATAAGCACCTCCACCACTAGCTTCGCCACCTCCTTCACCACTCCCACTACCGTATCCACCTGCATGCGATCCACCTGCTCCACTGGCAGCACCACCGCCACCACTTCCACCACCTCCACCACCAGCATGAGCAGCTCCACCACTAGCTTCACCGCCTCCTTCACCACTCCCACTACCGTATCCACCTGCATGCGATCCACCTGCTCCACTGGCAGCACCACCGCCACCACTTCCACCACCTCCACCACCAGCATGAGCCGCTCCACCACTAGCCTCACCGCTACCTTCACCACTCCCACTTCCGTATCCACCTGCATGAGACCCACCAGCACCGCCATATCCGGTGCCACCACCAAGATGGCCTCCTATGCGGAATGCATCTAGAGTGAGGAGGGCTCTAGCAGCTGAGCTGAGACCGATGCCTAGCAAAAGAAAGAAAAAAACGCAGCAAACTTTACGAGTAACCATTTATAGATTGTGATGTTTTTTTTGTTTTGTTGATTGGGTTATATGAAATGCACGAGGGGAGGTTCGAGTATTTATAGGCACGGAATGATGATCGATCGTTTCCAAAAGCGCGTCACTTGCACACTCACATTGGTTCGAAATAAATTGGTGTATTGAGGTTTTAGATGCACTTTAGTAGTAGTTTATATCTAATTATTTTCGATTTCTTTTAAAAGATTTAAGCTTTTCGATTTTTAATTTTTATAGGCTATGTTTGCCACAAAATTGCATAATCGGTTAACTTTTTGGAGTTTATTGTTTTGATATTATATAGTTTTAAATTAAATTAATATAAGATTTTAATTTAATTAGAGTTTTTCATCAGCTACCCACTCAAACTTTTCAGAACTTTTAATTTTTATTCACAAATTTTCATCAGTTATCCTAACAGCCACGTTTGTCAAACATCATACTAGTTGATTAACATTTATTTCTTGAGTTATCCATTAAATTTCATCTACCTATCAACTATCATTTTACAAACAATGTTATAGTTTAACCAAACCAAATTACTTTTATCTTACCATATTGGGATTTTATTTTTATTAAAGTTATTCAATCTAGAAGTTTAGAATTCGAAAATTTATTTTCACCTTTTTTTTTGAGGAATATCCTAGTTATGTAATAATTTAACTTATACACCACAATATTATAGTTTTGAAGTTTTCTTACCCGAGGATAGTTGATGGTACGTTAAAAAGATAATTACACTACAACAATAATAACTAGTGGCGGAACCTCTTTGGGGCGAAAGGTGGCCATGGCCCCTCCGGTGGAAAAAAATCAATGCTATATGTGATATGTTCTTTATTATATTTGCGGGAAGCAAAAGGATATTAAGAGTTTAAAACACTTAATTTATTTAGTTTAGATGGTAAATGATTAATATTTTAAGTATCAAGTCAAGGTTGAAATCCCTGTATCTTCATTTTAAAATAATATTTTTTGAAATTATTGAGAATTTGAGATAAAATAACTAAAAAATCTCAAATATTTTTTGATAGCTCAGGTTCCGCCAGTGATAACGTACAACAGTCCAATGTGTTCCATTAAGGAGTAGGGTATGAGAGATTAATATGTGTTCACAGATCTTCACCTCCTTAGAAAATTACCAACAAGGATGGCAATTTCACCCGCACCCGACGGATATTCGTCTCACCCGACTCGAAAAAGTGGGTGATAATCCGAAACAAAGCGGATATTAAATGGGTGATGGGTGAACGGGTGATGGATCGGGTCGGATTCGGGTGAAGACATTCCCCACCCGTCACCCGACCCATCACCCGATCCGTCACCCGACCCGTCACCCGACTTATATTATACAATTATATTTTATATGTGAAATTACCAATGTACCCCCTAAACACTAATTTAAGATATCTATCAAACGATTAAAATGGAAATATCTTGTCATAAAATAAGCTATGCAATTTTTATTTGAAGATATGCAATGCAATTGACTTCTAATTAAAATGGAAACGTGAATGCAATGAGCTCCTAATTAATGTTTACTCGTCGATGTGTTCGACGTATGTTTTTCAATAATTTTTTTTGATGAATTTGATGTCTTGTATTTCACCCGAATTATCATCCGATCCACCCGATCACCCGGTGGGTGATGGGTGGACGGAGCGGGTGAAATATTTGATGGGTGATGGGTCGGGTAGGGTGAAAGATTTTAGGTGGTGGGTCGGGTGATGGAAGTAGATCATCCACCCATCACCCGACCCATTGCCATCCCTAATTACCAAGGTGAAGTTTTCCAAGCAATCATAGTGCTAGGTGAAATTTGAATATCTATGTGAATATTTTTCAAAACCTAAATGTAATTAATTGAAAATATTTGACTAATTACAATCAATCTTGTTCGCTTAGGTGTATAGGAATGAATATGAGTTCACTCTCCATATATATATATGGACTTCTAGTATAGTGCGGATGGGAATTTGGAAGCTGAGTGGATTTTTTCCTAAATCTGTATGTCGACGCTCCAATTTGTTTTCAACATTTAATGTGATAAAAATTCATGATACTATTATGATCGATGTTGTGATGTGTACGATGTTTGTCCTCCATCGAAAAACACGAAAACTTAAAGCCTTGTATATAAGTCGGTAGCTAGACTACTTTTTGTATTGTCAATTGGCTATATAGCACGGGAACAGAAACAGACACAATTCAAGACAACGGACATGAGAAGACACGGGGAACGACAATTTCAAAAAAACATAGGACACGGACACGACAAGAATATATGTACATATGATATATATCATTTTTAAGGTCTTGCAAAGATGTATACCTTTAATTTATGCTAATAAGAGTCACCTAAATATTAAGACCAAAGAGATATAAATAAATAACGATATAACGATTATAAATTTTAAATTGTTCAGTATAAGAACATAAAAAAGGTAAAATAACAAAAAAAAAATGATAAATTTGGAGATGAGAATTAAATTAACAGCGTTGTAGAAAGGTTGATCCAATGAAGTTACAAAACCGGATATTGTTATTTATGACAAACTCTGAACACGTGTCCCATTTAATAAAATTAAACTCGGGATCTCATAACTACCCCTTACTCCATACCACTGAACCATGGTCGTGGGCTTGGACACTTATTTTTGTTGGAGTGGGTTATTGTACGGATGCAGAATTAGTATACCATATGGTGTGAGGTGTCATTATCATTAATGAAATTGCAGCCAATTATGAGATAGGATTAGAAGCTAACCCTGACATACAAATAATGTTAGTGATTTGGAGTCGGTATTACGCATATGTATATATTTTTTAAAAATCATAATTTGATTGGCTTAGTGATCAAATTACATTGCTCAATGACTGTGTAAACCAATTGGGTACTTTACACATCAAAAACCAATATTACCCTCTAGATTGCTTTATTTTACTAAGATTTGTGATCCATTATGGATACAAATACAATAAATTGATGTAGTGGGAATTAGGATAAGATTTTAAAAAATTATATATAAATCTTTATACACGTGAGACATATAATTAAGTTCTTTATTAAATCAAATAAGCTATTTATATCTATATAAAGGTTGGATTTCATATAAACAACTCTTATGGTGGTAAGTAGAGCGATTATTTCGTGTAAAATAATGTAATTATTCGTATATGTGAACAAATGTAATTATTCATATTTAACAAATGAGTATTCATATGCAGGTATATACGAATAATCACTTGATACCTACGAATAATGTCATTATTCACAAGTTAACCGTTTGATTTTCTTAATCCGATTCTCCAGATTTGCTCACAAATTACACTGTAAGACTACACTGAGGCATCGTTTGGTTACACTTTTACTTCCTAGGAAGTACAAATTCCTAGGAATTGGCTTTCAATATATGCGTTTGGTACAATTTTTTTAAACTAAAAAACACAGGAATTAGAATTCCTAGGAATTGGAATTCCTACAAAATGGAGGAATTCAACTTACCATGAGGGGGGTGGGTAAGATCTACTTCCCCCTTTTCTTCCCCAAATCTTTTATTTATTTTATTATTTTCATAAAGAAAATATCTAATTTGTCCCATTTAATAAGATGAATTTATTTTTATACAAAGGTTATAAAAGTAATTTAAAAACAATTGCTGTCAAATATCCGTGTTGAACCAAACAAAATGCAGTAATTGAGTTCATGGGAATTTATTTGCAAATAAATATATTTTCGTACTTCCCGAGATGTAAAATTCATGGGAATTCTCTTTCCCGTGAAATAAGTTCACATGAATTGAAATTCCTACATTTAACCAAACGAGCCCTGAATCTATCCTCTCTATATATAACAAATTATGCAACGAATTGCAAAACAAGCTTAACTAATACATTGGGTGAGAACACCCAGCACGAATACTAGTAGTGAGATTTGAACTCTCAATCTATTTGTGACAAATTAATCTCTTACTTACTATTATAATAAGAGATCATTAGTATTATGAAACCTAAAAAAAAAAGATCATTAGTATTATAAAAATGTATAATGAGTTGTTTTTGCAAAATTAACAAGAGGATCGGAAGTTAAAACTGGAAAAAAAAAATCCACAAATAAAGAAATTTAAAGAGGTAGCTAGGGTTTCATGAGTAATTTAGGTTTTGTAAAGGTATAAAGAGGAAAAAAAGTGATGTCCATCTAAGTGAACCATGCAACCATGAAACCAGTAATACTGTGCAATCCCATCTGTCTGCACTTTAAAGTGTAAAAAGGGCAATCCCACAAAAGGAATAAGACATTCCAGCACATAGAGTTGAGTTGATCATGAATCATGGTCACCCCACTTAATTTATCACAAATACCCATCTCCATTTTCAGATGAAATCATTTGACCATTTTATGTAGAGCCCGGTGGCAATCGGGTTGTTTGAGTCGGGTTCGGGTATACTCATTCAGGTTCGGTCATATGTTGAATCGGGTATATTGTATGTTCGATCAGGTTCAGATCATGTAAGTTCGGGTCAAATGGATTTCGAAATGGGTTGGATTCGAGTTGGATCAAGTCGGATCACATTTAGTTTTATTATAAAATGATAATTATTTTTTATTCATCTTAATTATTGACTATTAAATATCATTTATTTATTAAACATCATTCATTTAGTTATATTAGATCACATTACATGTAATTCACAATATTTGAATGTTTATGAGTTGGGTCGGTGATGGGTTGGGTATGGGTCGGGTTGAGTTCAGATTCATATGGGTATCGCATCAAAATGGGTTAGGCTCAGATTCGTGTTCATGTTGTCCATAATACTAGATTTTCAGGTTTCGATCGGGTCTGGATTCAGGTGAGTCGGGTCAGTTTGTCAACTCTAATTTTATGAAATGTTTATCTTCATACCTTCACAAGCAAATTCCATGTCTTGATCTAACCTAATGTGAACATCCAGAGGGAAAAATAAGCTTCAAAGTGGATGTGGGAAAGTGCTGCTGTTACATTACCATATATACAGTTCTGTGTGAAAGCTCCTCGTCAATGGATCGATCCACCAGAAATCATCCACTTGATATCTTGATGATGCAGTAGTTTCACCATCACCACCACCACCACCATCACCGCCAGTGCAGGGGACCCAGCACATCCATCATTGTATCCACTTATTGCTTGATCTCTCCGACGTTTTTGACAATTTGTCTCTCAAGATTGATCATGGCAACATAAAACAGAAACTACTGTTGCTTTCATCCTTCTATGCATTTTCCCCCTTCTTTTCTCTCATGTTTCTCTACACCGGTCCCTTTCAGGTTCGATCAGTGATCGACGAATTCAAACATTTAGCAGTTGCATTACTCAATCTACAGAGATGCAACATCTGATAATCGCCGGAGTAATTTATATGGTCACTGCAGTGTAGTTAATGAAAACATGAAAAAACCAACAGCTTGATTACTTGAAGAGTTGAAAGGCTTCAGGCAACTATTACATTCATTCTAATTTCTATCACTCCACTTTCACCTACCAATTTCAGATGCAAGAGCATGTTCAAGTAGGTCAAGTAGACACTTGAGTAGCTATTGTGAGCTGAGTTTGTTTGGAATGGAGGGACCCACCCATCACATTTTGCTTTGTCAGTGGATCCTTTATAGTTTTCTTCATTAATCTGCACAACAGCTTCTAAGCATATACAATAAATATCTTCACATACCAACTTCAGTGATTCAGTTCAGTGTGTGGACATGTTAGGTATAATAAGAAATTAACACACTGAATCAAGCTGCTGTGCTTCACATACTGATGTTTTAACTATCAGAGTAATCAGCAGAAATAGCATGCCAACCAATAAAATGTCAATATTGCTGAACTCGGCTTTTGGATTAAACACTGGTGGGTTTGATAGAACTCTACAGTGGGAGGTCTTGAGTGTAAGAACTTAGCATCTGTATCGGTATTGGTTTGCATCTGTATATCTTTTGCTTTAAAGAACTTGGCATATCAGACAGTTGATAGCAAGAAGAGATCACTGACATTGGAAAGAAAAATGCATCAGAACATGTTTTTATACACTGGAAATTATCCATGACTACATTTGCAGTAGAAAGCAAGTAGTAGTGAAATGAAAAGGTGCTGAAAAAAACAACATTCCTTTGATAGAAGGAAAAGCTACAACATGACATGCGTCCCTTACCGGGAATAAAACAGATCATTTCTCAACTGCTCGCTTGGCGCCGTCCAAAGTATTCTGAAGTAACATGGCTACAGTCATGGGCCCGACACCTCCTGGGACAGGAGTAATCCATCCAGCAACTTTGCATGCTTCCTCAAAATTTACATCTCCTACGAGCCTGTAACCTGACTTCTTGGTAGGATCATCAACTGCATTTGTCCCAACGTCTATCACAGCAGCACCAGGTTTTATCCAATCGCCCTTGATCTGGACATTATAGCATATATGTAAAGGAAAGCCGTAGAAATGTGGAAGGATAAAGATCCAAGTTGCTGAAATAAAAAGGCATCAGCGAAAAATTTACTTCTCAATTAAGCACACATATTAACTCGAACTATAGAAGTATTTTCATGCATAGCCAAAAATAAAAAGAGCTCTGCCACAAGGCAGTGATCTTCATTTTAATATGTACGATATAACTTATATGAAGATTTGTCTCAGAAAGAAAGGCATCCAGATTTCTAATATAGCTAGCAGTAACTAGAACATTTAATTTGTTTTATATTTTTTAACAATTAGAATCACTAAAACACAGTCTAATGGCCCTTGGGGAGAAAAGTTGTGTGATTTTGATGCTTCAGTTCATTACACTCTAGTACTCTACTTAGCTATATCAATCAAAGCCTAAAGATTGTCAATCTTTAAGCACTAAGAAATATTGACGCGTCTACTTTCCACTAGTCCACTTTCCATACGATTCCATTCGACATTCCAATTTGGCCTATATTTACCTAGGAATGGTGTGCAAGGCTAAAATTTCATACATACCATCATAGCTTGTCCTGCAGCAGCAATGACAATATCTGCCTCACGAATAATTTTCTCTGGCTCACTAGTACGAGAATGGACAACAGTCACCGTAGCATCTGCTTTCAAGAGAAGTAACGAGACCGGCAACCCAACAATGTTGCTTCGGCCAACAACAACAGCCTTCTTCCCTTTTATACTGATGCCACTTCGTGTCAACAACTCAAGACAACCCTTCATGTTAAAACTTAATATATTAGATGATATGAAGGGATACCATCCAAAAAGGATAAATCGAGAAAAGATTGAAAGAAAGATATAGTGGATATTATTGAGCAAATAGAAGTAACCCAGGTCACTATATTATATTTTTAGAGCCTTTATAGTTACCTTTGGGGTGCAGGGTTGAAATAGAGGGTCTCTGCCTTTCATTGCAAGCTTGCCGATGTTCAAAGGATGGAATCCATCTACATCCTTCTCAATGCTGATTTCACTCAAAACATTCTCCTCATTGATATGTTTAGGCAATGGAAGCTGAACGAGTATACCTGATAAAGTAGGAAATCAAACTACAAACTTACAAAGACATGACTCAGAACCATTTGCCAACAGAGGTTGAATAAAACCAGGCTTTGTCGATAAAGGCATGTCTTTTGTACACATAAAAATGAAATTGCATCACAAATTTTGCAATATCTGAAAGCAGAAATTCTACAAGCAAATAATGTACAAACAATTTGAGAAAGGATAGTTTAAAATTGTTCTAATAACCACAATGTAAAGTATAAAGCATTTACACTTGTTAAACAATAGAAAGGGCCTAGCAAACAAACTTTATTCCTGAAGCTTGAAAATTTTTGTACTCTCATCAAACACGCAATCAAACATTACACAAGATAAAAGTGAAAGGAAACTTCACAAGAACTGATGAAAACTGGCAGACCTGATCAACTTATCTTATTGTGAGTGTCTGATTGGCAATTTTGTAAGAAAAACATGTTCAAATTACAGCCTACAGCTGAGAGATTGTACACGAAAACAATACCACATATATGTGTAGGAAGTAGGAACTCTTGATTCAATCTCAAAGCCTCCAGCTGACAGACTGTATAAGAAAACAATGTTTGGATGCGAATCATTTGGCATAACTGATTGAACATAGATTATATTATCATTGTTTTTTGTTTTTGTTTATGGATATTAAATCTTTATCTGTAAATTTTTACCGGTGAATATACATAGTGAATCCACATCAACCAAAGTGGAGAGGGGAATTAATCATCAATTCTTTCAATAATCTCTGTGAAGATTTATATCCAATATGCTAAAAGCCTAAAACCAACGTAACCTCTTCATAAACTCAGCAATAAAACCTAAAATGAGAAATGCAACATAGTGAAGGGAAAAACAAAGGAATCCATAGCATGAAGATAGACAATTCCTAAAACAGATGAGGAAAGAGATTGAAAAAACTACTACTGATACATAAATGACAAACCATGTACATCGGCGTTTGCATTCAACTCGTGAACTTTATCAACCAGTTCAGCTTCAGAGACCTGCTCTGGTAGATCTACATTGAAGGATTTTATCCCCACTTCAGCGCATGCTTTTCTCTTCATATTCACATAGGTCTGAGAATCCTTCCTATCGCCAACAATTACCACAGCCAATCCAGGTACCTACGCACATGATCTCACAAATCATCATTAACACAAGTCAATTAATCGATCGATGCATAATTTAAAGCCTATAGTACAACCAGCAATCAGACTACAATTCAGCATTAACACAAGTCAATTAATCGATCGATGCATAATTTAAAGGATAATCGCGCTGTCTCGATTTGAATCACTCCAATTCCTTTCAATTTTGTAATTGAATTCTGTTGAAACCTAAAATTATACCAAGCATCTCCATAACCGAAGAGCTTTTGGCATCTCTAACAAAAAAGGAGATCACTGAAATGGAGTCCGAGCTCTATTTGATGCAGCGAGCAGAATGAGGTAAAAGGGAGGGTAAGAAAGCTACTCACTCGGCCGAATTTTTGGGAGAGGATGCGGACTTCATCGGCGATTTCAGAGCGGATGGTCTGTGCGATCGCCTTGCCGTCGATAAGCGCAGCCGAGTGCTCCGACGATGCCGCCATTGCCGGCGCTATTAGTTTCCAGCGGCAGATATGAGATGAGCTCCAAACTCCGGTCACAGATGCGCAGCGTCTGATGAACTTCAAGACGATAACGACACCCACCGCCACAGTGGATCATAGAATTATCCAAAATATATTATCCGAAAAAATTCCATAATCAATTATCGATTAATATATCTTTTGTTTAGCTTTGAAAAAAAAAATATGTTTGTAACGAAATAATTGGCCTGTCATTTTCCTTGTAATAAATTACTTGTCTCTTTTAGTGAATCTTTTTATTTTTAGATGAAATTTAAATACATTGTATAAGTAAATGGTACTCTAATTGTTGGAAAATAGATGTGATATGTAATTTCATTGATTTACTCCCTTGCCTTTATGTAGTCCTGTACATGGGTTTTTATAGTGCCTATGAATACTCCCTTGTAAGGGATCTAGTAACAAGTGTCACAATCTCCTAAGGAGGAGTAACCTCCAAGGATGATGCTTCTAGAATCTGTACAATTTGGACAGCTCATTACAATTCACAATTCAAAACATGATTCAAACACATATGTGAGTAGCCTTGTGATGGTCACGTGATTGTGCTAGTATCCCCCTCGCTTGGATCGGTCGGAGACAGAGATGCGAGCGCAACAGATTGAAACGAGCTATCGATAGAGGCTTGGTTAACAAATCTGCGAGCTGGTCTTTGGAAGAGACAAAGGCGACCTGGAGAGACTTTGATTGGACACGCTCACGAACAAAATGATAATCCGTGGAAAGATGCTTGATCTTGTGATGTAAAACAGGATTGCACGCAAGGTAGGTGGCGCCAATATTGTCGCACCAAAGGACTGGAGGTTGCTGCAGAGGAATGAGAAGGCTTGCTAGAAGAGACTGGATCCATAAGCTTTCACATGTAGCTTGAGCAAGAGCTCGGTATTCAGCCTCGATAGAGGATCAGGAGACCGTGTCTTGTTTCTTTGAAGACCATGAAATAAGATTTGAACCATAAAAGATGCAATAGGCACCTACGGATCTCCGATCTGTTTTGTCAGCTCCCCAATCGGCATCAGAAAAGGCGGAGATGGAGTGTTGGCTGGCTGCGGAAATATGAAACTGCAGAGTAGATGTGGCGTTGAGGTACTGAAGGAGGCACTTGACAGCAAGCCAGTGAATGTCACGAGGATCATGCATATGTTGACACACTTTGTTGATGGTGAAGGACACATCTGGACGTGTGAATGAGAGGTATTGAAGGGACCCGACAATGCTGCGAAATAGATGAGGATCTGCAAAGGGTGGAGACTCAATAGAGGAGTCGAAGTCAGCTACCATAGGAGTAGCAATAGCTTTGCAATTAGTCATTCCTGCTCGATTGACAAGGTCTGTAATGTGCTTAGTTTGGCACAAATTGAAGCCAGTGGAGTCCCGTGATATTTCGATGCCGAGAAAATAAGGCGTTGGACCCAAGTCTTTTACTGGAAACTTTGCAGCCAAGGAGGAAATAAATTTAGCAGACAACTGATCGTTGGAGACAAAAATCAACAAGTCATCCACATATACAAGCACAAAAACACAATGATTCCCAAGGCGATGAGAAAATAGAGAAGAATTAGCAGGAGAGGGAGTGAAACCCATTGTGACAAGGGCGTCACTGAGCTTCGCGAACCAGGCTCGGGGAGCCTGTTTCAACCCGTATAAGGATTTGTGAAGTTTGCATATATAGGAAGGAAATTGAGGATGAGTAAAACCTGGGGGTTGAGAGACATAGACATCCTCTTCAAGCGACCGGTGCAAGAAGGCGTTCTGTACATCCATTTGACGAACGAACCAGTCATTCATGGCGGCCAGCGATAGGAGAAGGCGAATTGTTGAAGGCTTGGCTACCGGACTGAAAGTATCTATATAGTCAATCCCATAAAGTTGGTTGTATCCCTTCGCGACGAGGCGTGCTTTCGGTCGTTCAAGAGTGCCATCGGATCAGCGTTTTGACTTGAACACCCATTTAACACCTAAGACATTAGCAGAGGAGGATGGTAGCACCAACGTCCAGGTGTTAGTGGTGAGAAGGGATTTGAATTCTGCTTCCATGGCGGCTCGCCATTCAGGGAACTTTACTGCCTGAGCGTAACATGTAGGTTCTTCTGGTGTGACAGTAGTAGAATGGGAAGAAGGGGGCCAAGGAATTGTACTGTCTGATCGGACAAGAGGCTTGTTGATATGTGCCTTGGATCGAGTAATCATGGGATGACCAGGTGATTGGGGTGGAGGCGGTGCTCGATCAGTATGTGGTGCTTCTGGTGGCTGCAGAGGAGGCAAGGTAAGGTTGATGGGGAGGGGCTGTAAAGGGTTGGGAATTTGTGGTTGTGGAATTTGTAAATTGGGAGATGGGTTGTGTGTTGTAGCTGGGCTAGGGGAGGTTGGGTCGGTTAATGGGCTAAGGGGAAGGTCAACATAATCTGGGCCTAATGGAATATCATTTGCAGACAATATGAAGGGAAAAACGTCTTCATGAAAAAGGACGTCCCTGGAGATGTAAATCCGATTAGATTTCCTATCAAGACATGTATATCCCTTATGGTGAGGACTATATCCAAGAAAAACTAAAGGTGTAGAGCGAAAAGAGAGCTTGTGGTTATTGTAGGGATGGAGATTCGGGAAACAAAGACAACCAAATGTCTTAAGAAAGGTATAATCCAGAAGGCTTGTGAACAAGGATCTCAAAGGGAGATTTGTGATTGAGGATGGGTGTAGGGAGACGGTTTTGGAGGTAGATGGATGTTTCGAAAGCAAAGTCCCAAAAACGAAGGGGCATCGAGGCTTGTTTGAGAAGAGTCAAGCCCATGTCAACTATTCGGCGATGATGACTTTCAATACATTCGTTTTGTTGATGGGAGTATGGACAAATTAGGCGATGAGAGATGCCCATATCTTGGAAGAATGATTTAAGAGGTTTGAATTCCGTCCCATTGTCGGTTTGTATGGAGATAATTTTTGTGGAGAAAAAATTAGTGGCGAGTTTAATAAAGGTTTGGAGGAGGTTAGAAACTTCGGTTTTGTAATGAAATGGAAATAGCCACATGAACTTGGAATAATCATCAACTAAAGAAAGAAAATACTGATGTCCATTAAAGGATTTTTCGTGGGCTGGCCCCAGACGTCCACAAAAAGTAATTCAAAGGGCTTCGTTGAAACATTTGGGCTAGGATGGTGAGGTAGGGAATGGGCTTTAGCCCAGCTACAACTTCGGCAATGTGGTAAGTCCACTTGTTTAGGGTTAGGCAATTGAAGCCGTTGGAAGACTTTGGAAACGACTGATACAGACGGATGACCCAGGCGGCGGTGCCAACGAACGAATGATGAAGACGGAGTGACGGTGGTGTGATGGAGAGCCGGTGTTGATGAAGACGAGAGCATTGTCGGGAGGATGTACAACCCACCTTCAATGGGCCCCATAAAGAGAGGAGTCCTGATCTGAGAATCAACAACAGAGAATGAAGTTTTGTAAAAAATAAAGAAGACATCATTGTCAATGCAAAATCTATTGACAGACAAGAGATTTTTAATAATAGAGGGTGTATGAAGAAGATGAGTAAGTTTAAAGGAGTGATCAGAAGTGTGAAGGGAAGAAGAACTGTGGTGCCGAATGGGAATCTGAGAACCATCGCCGAGGGAAACTTGGTCTGTGCCTGCATAGGGGATGTTGTTGAGCCTGAGGTTGGAGAGATCAGGAGTGAAATGATGAGTCGCAGCAGTGTCGGGAAACCATGACGAACTGGTGGTGTTGGCTTGAAACGAGCGAGGAGGAGGGGCCTGAATTGCGTGGTCGAAGCGAGACCAGCATCTCAGGGCGGTATGACCCTGTTTGTTGCAGATTTGGAAAGCTGGACGAGTATCGGCCTCACCGGTGAAGGTATAACCTCGTCCATGGCCTGGAGAAGAGCCACGACCACCGTCGCTGCGCCCGCGACCACGGAAACCACCTCTGTCACCGCGTCCACGACCCCTGTTTGTTGTGGTGTAGTTGGCTTCCGGAGAGGGCGCCGAGGCAGAAGTGTTGTTGACGGAGATGGGTGGAGCCCCGAGAATAGAAGAGTGGCGAGATAAACGAGACTCATGGTTGAGGAGATGAATAAATACCTGGTCTGAAGATGGTGTGACCAGCTGGGTTGAAATCGATGAGATAACCGAGTCATACTCAGTACCTAGTCCGGCAAGGAGGTAGACAACCAACTCGGAATCGAAAACCGGTTGCCCAGCAGCTTGAACGGCGGAAGCAAGGTTTTTGGCCTTGTTGAAGTAGTCAGAGATACTATCGGAACCCTTCTTGAGGGTGGCGAGTTGGAGTCGGTTTTGCACAATTTGGGCTCCAGATTGTGCAGCGAACAGGTCATGGAGACGGGTCCAAAGAGAGAGGGAGGTAGGGCAGTCTAAAATTTGAGCCATGACAGGCTCGGTGAGGGTGGCTTGGAGAATAGCAAGAGCAAGAAGATCTTTGGTGTGCCAATCAAGAGACTCAGGAGAGTCATCAACAGATGGACGAGGCTGGGAGCCATCAACAAAGGAGTAGAGGCGATTTGCTATGAGGTAAGATGTCAATTGTTTTTTTCCAAATAGGAAAATTTCCGGTGGATAATTTGATAGTATTAAGGATGTTGAAGGTAGGAATGGAGGGGGAGGACATGGGAGAGAGGGGTTGCTGAGAGGAAGACATTAGAACTAAAAGGAAAAGAAGGGTAATAGTGGTGGTGGATAAAAAAAAAAAACCAGGATGCGTGAGCCTATCTTGCTCTAGATACCATGCTGGAAAATAGATGTGATATGGAATTTCATTGATTTCCTCCCTTGCCTTTCTGTAGTCCTGTACATGGGTTTTTATAGTGCCTATGAATACTCCCTTGTAAGGGATCTAGTGACAAGTGTCACAATCTCCTAAGGAGGAGTAACCTCTAAGGATGATACTTCTAGAATTTGTACAATTTGGACAGCTTATTACAATTCACAATTCAAAACATGATTCAAACACATATGTGAGTAGCCTTGTGATGGTCACGTGATTGTGCTAGTACTAATTAAGTTGATGTATTATTTGAGTCTTGGGAGTACAAAGATGGTGTAATTACAACCATAAAAAACGTTATTCATTAATTATATCTATTTGGAAGTACTCAAAAAATTGATTGTATTTAATTATAGATTCTCTCTTCCCCTTTCTAATTTTAGGTTCCTTAAAAAGTGTGAAAAAGGATTAAAGGCCCAATTATTTCGTTACGGAGGGAGGAGTAGTGATTAAATTGAGTGTCGCAATATCGAATTCACATTCCAAATGTATTTACATATATAAACTATAGGTTAAAAGTTGACTCATTAATCACAATAAATCACTTAAATATGAGCAAAGTGCCTTAAAAAATAGAGATATTTAGTTCTGTGGAAAATAAACATGTGGCGAATTAAAAATCAAATGATCGGCATACTTTAGGGCCGTTGAGCTTTTTCGGCACAAGTTGGGCCATTTTTAAGGGCCACAGCCCATAAAAAATGCTAACTCAAAGTCTTATCTGTTTAACCATCCACAATAGTTTCAACTATTGGATAAAATATATACATCTATATATCTATATAAAATACTAAAACAAAGGCCTGAAACGGGCTCTGATACGATCTCGCGTCCACGGAATTTTCTGGATTAAAGCGGGATTATTTTTGCTTACGTGGCATTTTCTGAATTAAAGTAGTATTATATTTTTGGTCCACATCAATTAATAAATTAATATAGTTAGCTAAAAACTTATCTTTTTAGATCAATAATCTATCCAATATAACTTGAATTAGTTGTTATACATATTTATTATTTTCATGTTTTTGTTAATAAACTATATTATTTATTATTTTAAGAGAAGAAGAATGAATATTTGGTGCGTTATTCTACCTTTTAGATCAAATTGAATATAATATATTTATATATAGTTTTATTTTTGTGAGCCACGTCAATTTGATTTTATTTTTTTAAGCCACGTCAATTAATTATCTAATATAATATTTTAATATAATTAATATAATAAAATATAATTTATTAACAAAACGCGCAACTGCGCGAGTAACAAATACTAGTACAAAATATACAAATACATATCACTTTTTTACATATATTTTAAATCAAATAAAAAAAGTCATGAAAAATGAACCAGTTAAATTATCTGGATTTTTATGAAAGTTTATAAATATGGAGAGGTAATGCTCAAATTTGCATAAAACACCTCAAAAGCAACCAATAGAGTGAATAAAGCCCAAAAGTATTTCAAAAATAAACATTTGTACCTTTACACACCGCATTGAAGACGCATCATTTGTGACTATATACATATTTATTTATTTATTATAATGATAAACACTTAGACGTGTGAGATAGAAAGATTAAGAGTAGGATATTTTGTTTACTTGTCATGCACAATTATTTATATCTAGAGTCTAGACACACTAAATATTTGTCAAACTAGGTCCTATATATACTCTTCATCTGAGTTCGTATCTTACAAACCAAGCACCATCGAAACCAAGCACCATCGATCAGATTACAGTTAAGTATGATTCCAGGAGCTGAGAAACAATATGGTTCGGATCGGATCATCGTGATGTTTATCCACTGATCTCCTAATAGGCCTAGAGTAGCCTGAAGATTGAGGGGCGCCACAACCTCCTTTGTTGACACTCCGCGAAGCCATGGAATTGGCTACACAAGTGCTGCTAACGCGCTTGAGCTTATCGCCGAGGCCTCTCTTGAGCTCTTCGTGGACGAAGGAGGCGTCGCCGGCGAGGTGTGGGCAGTGTGGTGGCTTCATCTATCCAATGAGGTGTTCTTAGGCAAGGAGTGGCGATGGGTATTTATACAAGGACGATAAGTGCAGGGGTTGTGTAGTGTCACATGGTGGAGTGCAATTTTGGTGGAGATGGAATATCTTGTCTAAAGTGGGTTCCAACGGCTAGAATTTAATAAGTGGGCCGAGATTCGTACTAGTGATTGTGGCCCAACAATCCTTTATTGTTTTTTTATAAAGTGGTTACCTTTCCGGCCTTATCTTCTTTTGTTTTTTTTTTTTGAAAAAATGATTCTTAAAAAAATTGTCAAGTATCCATTTTGAATAAAAAATAATACTCCCTCCGTTCGGAAATATAAGATCTTTTACTTTTTGGCACGTAGGTTAAGGAGCTAAATACTATATAAAATATTAATTTTTTTAAAATTAATTTTTTACAATATAACACTTTTTATTAATAAGTATTAAAATGTAAAAAAATAATTTTAAAAAAATTAATATTTTATATAGTATTTAGCTCCTTAAAATACGTGCCGAAAAGTAAATGATCTTACATATTTGAACGGAGGGAGTATAAACTTTAAAATTGATAATTTCATATACAAAAACTATCAATTTATTAACTAAAAATAATATGGATGTGTTTTTCGGTGAAATTTTCGGCCGAATTTGTCACTACATCAAGTTTGTATTATTTCCGACATATAGTTAACTATAAAAAAAAATTATATCACATGTATTGCCAACGTACACGTGACAAATTTTTCTGAAATAGGTAATATATACTCACACGAACGGATTCTAGATTCGTTTGAACTTCTACCCGAGTTCATATGGCACCAAATTTGCGCATTTTTTGACCTTTTTTTCATATGTCGTAATTATTGCATGTAATAAAAAAGATTCATGGTTTTTTTGATCGGTTATGCATAGTGTTCATATAAAGTACCAAGATAACTTATAAATAAATAAATAAAAATATACATGTATATATTAAAATAAATATATATGCACGTGAATACGTGATAGGACCGATAGCTAGAAAGGAGAGCAATAGAGCATATATAAAGGCCGGGAACGGTCGATATACTTATCCAACTAATACAGAGTGTCTGTTCATCATTTTAAGATTTATTAGATTCAAAGAGAATTGATTCATTTAGATGGTTTCATTAATTTGTCCATTATTATATAAAAAAAATTTCAATACTATGTCCTAATATTCTGATTTGGGAAATATTTTCTCTAAATACACCTACATTAGATTCTAGTTAATTCATTGAACCTGAGTGAATCAAAACTAATTAAAAATACACATTAGATTAAAGTTAATTCATTGAGAAATATTTTTCTTAAATACACCGCTTTTAATCATTTTTAAATTAGATTAATTGGTTCACCTATTTTTTTTAGGGTTTTTCTTTCTTAATAAAGTATCATTATCGGACAAATGAGCGATTGAATCAAACAATTAGATGTACAGTATTGATTAAAAAAAAAAAGATATAAGATTCGGTCGATCATAAAGTGATCCTGGACATATCATATCAAAGTCTTATACTTGGTATAAAGAAGATATAGACAAGATATCATATCAAGTATCAGGTTCTATTCCCTTTTCTCTTCAAAGTTGTCACTTTTTTTTTCCTCTGGAGAAAATAAAAATGAGGCCCATAAAATATTGGATTTTGGGCCAAAAAGCCCAGCGCATATTTAAATACTACGAGGCCCGTAAGAGAAACTTTCACCACTTGCATTATTAGAACATCGTCACACATTCAGGTTTATTACCTTTTTCTTCTTTACTTTTGGTGTAAAAAAACCCATCTTTAATTCTAAGAGCATGAACATTAGAGGACCGGGTTTCGGACTCTTAACTTATTTTTTCTCTGCCATATCAGCTTAAGGGCCTCAACTCAGTTTTTTATTATTTGCACCCTCATTGGAGAGCCCGAGTCTTGGGCCCTTAAAGTTACTATTTACATTTTTCATCTCATCAATTATTATTATTATTATTATTATTGTTGTTGTTGTTGTTGTTGTTGTTGTTGTTGTTGTTGTTGTTAACATTATTATTATTATTATTTTATTTTTATTTTTTATTGCTGGGAAGAGGGAAATATGTTGGGAAGATGGAAAGATGTTGGTATTGTTTTTTTAACATATGAAAAATGATAGTAGAAATTTTGGTATTGTTTTTTATTTTAAAAAAATAATAGTATATGGGTATTATTTTAAAAAAAATAGTATTTGGTTACTTTATTTATAGGATAAATGGGCGTGATACTTTTTTAAAAAAAACATAAGCAAAATGGGTGTCTACGGGTAGATAAAACTATTTCACACACGAATATAATTTTAGTTTATCCTTTTAATTTCATAAAATGTCTAAAATTGAATTTTTAAGAGGAATTATCCTCGTTGAGCGTGCTAAGGGCCTCACAACTTGAGACTCTCATATAAGGGCTTTCGAATGGGGCTCTTACCACTTTTTTATTTTCCTTTTTTTTTATTTTGCTTATTTGGCAATTATAAGGGCTCAAAGGCCCTCTAATGTGCATGCTCTAACATATACTCTTAAGAAATCAAATAAAAATGGCTAAAATAATTAAAATTTGAAAAATATTTCATATTCAGACTACGTATATGTCATTAGGACATAGGTTTGAAAAATCGATTAAAAAAATCTAAATCAGAAAGAAAAGATACTTGTTAGGGTTTATCTAATGTACATCATTTGCTATTTGGGTTAAGCAACACTACATCATTTTATTAGATTTATTCGAAATAATGTGAATTAGCATTGGTTACGATTTTAGGGGAAAAAATCAGTCTTTTTTTTTTGTTCATAGGTAGACACTTAAGTCATTTCAATATGAGGAAGGGGTATTCAAACTCGTGACCTATTGATCATTACATGTCATTTTTACTAACTAACCTAACAAATCAGTCTCTAATATGAAACCAAATCCTCTATCCTCTAATATCAAAAGCCAATAAATTAGAAAGAAAAACACATTCAAACATCAAATGACTAAAATCCACAAAGTCTAACTTCTTTGTGCAGCTCTGTATTTGCCTATCGAGTTGGTTTTTTTATTTTTTAAATCACATGGAATCATCATTTTGTAGCTCATAATTATGATCTTTTACACTTGTATTTTTCCATTAATTAAACATTTGCAAATATGAAGCCGGCAGTGATCCATGGACTGAGTCTGATGGGCTATGGCCCACCTTAATAATGCACAGAGAGATACAAATACTGAAATACATATATCCGATTACAGTAGTAGTCCTTGTCGATGAAATTGGATCGTCCAATTTCATCACACTTTCTAGTTTCTACCGAGTGAATTATGTTATTATTTATTAGCAAATTTTTGGTTCTATTTTCCCCTTAATTTGCAATTTTATATTATGCAAATAGTTATAAATTATAATGAGCTTTTATTACCTGATGTTATGGGGGGTAACGACGGCGTATTATATTTGTTTCTGATTGAATTATTTTATATAATTCGGATATAATTAAATATACATCTAAAAGATAAAAGACTAATTTAAATGATTAGGAGGTTAATTCTTATATGTTAAGAGTGAATGAATATCAGGATAAACAATATATATACATATATTTATTTATTTACCCAATATAATATAAGATAAGTTCTTTTGTTCCTATAAGATAAGGAGAAAATACGTTTTTTCTAAGTCATTCCGTCATTCTGAAGCCGTAGCAGTTTGTCTGCTCGCCACCCATAGCAAACTCTCATTTGTGGAGAGAGTTTTTTCCCTCTCCGATTCTCTTTAGCTCGTAGTGTGTAGATTGTGAATTGTAGATTCTACCTTATTCTGGAATCTCTAACGAAATTTAGGGTTATAGAGATATATTCGATGATCGAATTCGAAGTTAAGACAATATTGATTCCGCTTACTTGTTCGAGGTAATTCGTTTATCTCTCGAATTCTAACTGTTTCATATTCTATAACTAATTTAATAGTATATGGGAGACTCCCTAGGTTCGGCCCAAAAAAATATTACAATATATAAATATACATGATGAATCATATATAGGGCATGTGACGGGATCGAACAACCCTAGTTAATGCATATATCTAAGGCATGTTTGTTCACACCTATAGCTAGTTAATGCATATATCTGGGCCATTGATTAGTTGAGATGGAGAGTGGAGATTAATTAGCCCATTTGTAGTAGATTGCCTGCATAGATGATTATTCGGTCGAGTATAAATGATTATGCACTAGTATATGAAGGATTATTCAGTCGTATGTGTCTGTTTAGTAGGTTAGTCATTATTTGATCGTATTGACGGATTATGCGATGGTAATTTTTAGGTAAAAGTTAGGGGCGTTTTCATTGTGCTAGCTATTAGAAAAATCTATCGTATCATCGCATAATCCGTCAATACGATCGAATAATATTGTAACGCCATCGAATAATTAAGTTATACCATTGAAAAATAAAGCAATACCATCACATAATCCGTCAATACGATTGAATAATATAGTGAAACCATCGAATAAGCAAAATGACTAACCTGCTAAACAGACTCATACGACTGAATAATCCTTCATATACTAGTGCATAATCATTTATACTCGACCGAATAATCATCTATGCAGGCAATCAAACAAATGGGCTAATTAATCTCCACCCTCCATCTCAACTAATCAACGGTCCAGATTTGTGTACATGATGCACGTTAAGGGCTGAGTACACCGGAACTAACCTCTCTCTCTCTCTCTCTCTCTCTCTCTCTATATATATATATATATATATATATATATATATATATATATATATATATATATATATAGGGTGTGGTTCGGGTGTACACACCCCTTAAAGTGTACCTTGTTCACAAATATTATTCGGTGAAATGTGAAACATTCTACCGAATACTGTTATGTTGCAAATTATTCAGTGGAATTGGAACGTTTTCATCTGAACTGAACAGAAAAAAAAACATAACAGTATTCGGTAGAATGTTTCACATTTCACCGAATAATGCTTCAAATTTCACCGAATGTTTCACATTTCACCGAATAATATTTGTGAACAATGTAATGATCCATACTATATATATATATATATATATATATATATATATAATTTTCAAATGAAGAAAATAAACACGGTTTCATTTTAATTAGATACATGCCACATTCGAAATAAGGTAACTTTACAAACCACGTTATAAGAGGTTTGTTTCATACACTTATTTAGATGGGAGATGGTCCCATTTTGCATATTTCTAATCAAATTGTCATAATTGAGTTTACACTTTAATTAAAAGAGTTATTGTGAATTTCCGTGAGTAAATATCGTTAAAAAAATGAACAATACAACACAAATGATTTATGTATATCGACAAGAATAATGTAGAACATCTTGCAGAAAATGCAGCTAGATTTATCTATTTATAATAGAGAAATCCTTGTAGGTAGAACATCATATAAATATAGCTATATATAGATAAACTTATCTTATCTAGAACCTATTATAGATAAAACCATCTATAATAAACCTTCTACATATAAAACCATATATAGATGAAACTTGTTATAGATAAATTAACTCGAGCTCCAATCCAATTTATCTGTTTCCTTAGGATATGTGATTAGTTGTCTCATACTACAACATTAGTGCACGGAATCGAACTGCACCATAGTCATAATTTAGTTGATTTTCCAACACAAATGTGTCGAGTATTTTATAACCATATAAGAGTAAGATTCACTTCATCAATGATACATGATATGATATGAGTTGTTGGATGGGGTTGGGATGGAGAGTGGGGGCAATGGAATGCCATATGCCCACAAAAATCAATAATACACACAAAACTAAAGGGGGGGTAAAGTGAGTTTTGGTTCTGACTGATTCAGTGAATTTCAAGTTAGAAGGTGGCAAAATTCAGGCCTCTGCACAAAAAAGTGAACGTACACCACCACGCACACTCGAAGATGGAGATTTTGGATGTATGAAAACGACGTCGTCACGTGCAATGTCTGTGGTACAAACGGTGCTTTATGTAACCCGTGCGAGTGTGTGTGTGTGTGTGTGGTGCTTTGTGCGCTCATGTCCATCGGCTATCATTGCCACACACGTGCATTCTCCCATTGTTGCCCTTTGCTCTTTTCTCCCCCATCATTATGCATTGTACTTCTTTTTTTTTTTACTAATGGTAACCCAATCATGTACTACATCTTTTATCCATTTTTACTATGGTAACTCAATGTACTTCTAGCCCTAATTTGACATTAACGAATTAGTTTATGTCAAATTAGGGTTCAGATATGATGAGAAGTTATGAGTCGTTTAAATTTAAGCGAAGATATATTCGTCGCCGGAGTGTTTAAGGAATATTTTATTACGATTCAATCCTCTATTTATTTCTATTGCCTGAGTGTATCAATGACATAGTAATTCGAGAATATCATCTTAAAAGCAACTAATAATATAAGATGAATAATTGTATATTATTCATTTTTCCTCATTTATATATAGTCAAAGTGTGACAACACATACATAATATCTCTTCCAGCATATGGCTATGTTTGGTACAAAACTACACAATCTGTTATCTTTTTTGAGCTTATAGTTTTGACATTATATGGCTTTAAATGAAATAGTTAAATATAAGATTTTAGTTTAATTAGTTTTTGAAATTGGAGTTTTTCAACAACTACTCATCCAAAAAAATTTAAACTTGTTGTTTTCAATTAACAAGTTTTTATCAGCTACCCTAACAACTAGGTTAGCTTGTTATATATATTAATTGACGTACACAAATAATTCATGATCTTTAGCTAGTTTACCAACTACTATTTTACCGAACATAGCACATAGAGAATATCACATAATCAAATATAAAATATTAGAGGATAATGACAGATCGATATGTCTTAAAAATAAAATTAATTTACATTAAATTATATATATAAGACCAACTTACTATGTATATTGATCCCATCATCTAGCCATTCGGCCCATTACTATGTATAAGACCGACTCCAGGCACTTCAAGTGGTTCTCGTGGGTGAATGTCTTCACAGAGCTTAATCAAGTCGCAAATAAGGTGATTCATCTTCGATATCTTCTCGATCACGATATGCCCTTACATCATTTTGAACTCCATAATTTCGTCTGAGTGATAAATCAGTAGAGTTTGACACCGTCCTAATTATTTCCTTATATTAAAAAGAAACGTACATGATAATTAAAAATTATTGAGAACATAATGTCCGCACAAAAAAAATAATATATATATATATAGGGAAAGGTTCTATAATGAAACGGATAATACGGTCTAACAGTGAAACGAATGAATATTGGGTCATATTCATATGAATATTATGTTATATGAATATATAAATATGAATATTATGTTGTGTGAATATGAATATGATTTAAATATGGGTATATGAATATGTTATTACTTATATTCAAATAATATAAAGTGAATAACACCATATTCATATCCACACACCACAATATTCACATATTCATATCCACATAATGCTATATTCATATTAATATAACGCAATATTCATTCGTTTCACCGTATTCTTTGTTTCACTGGAACTCTTGCATATATATATAGGGATTGACTCCGGTGAAAACCTCAAATTGTGGTAAAAACCGTGAGAACTAATTTATAGCTTGGTTTATTTGAAACCTGTGCTAAAAACCTCATTTACACATTGACTTTACAACTCAGTTCAACCTAAAAACCGTGCTAAAAACTCTAGTTTTAAAATAACAAATGACTTTATATCTTAGTTAAACCTAAAAATCGTGCTGAAAACTCATGTTTTAAAATTACATTAGTGACTTTATAGCTCGGTTTTATTCAAGACCGGGCTAAAATATGTGACCTTATAGATCGGTTCTATTCATAACCGGGCTATAAAGCTAGTGAACCGGGCTAAAAAGCCGGTCCTCACAGGTTTTTACCGTAATTTTGGTTTTCACCGGAGCGCAACCCTATATATATATATAATTATTTTCATTTAATGCATGAAAATAAATGAGTTGCTATGCTTAGCCTTGCTTTGTTATTTCTACTCAAAATGATTAAAACTCACATGTTCTAGCTAAGCTAAGCCTAACTCCTAATGTGGTTGAATTGACCAAAACCAAGTAAAACAAACTCACTAATCATTGTTTTGGTTAAAAAAAATAAAATAAAAAAAGAATTACAAACTATATAGTATATAAATACATATATATAACTCTAAACATCAACTTGCAAAATGGTAATAATGACAACAATAATGCATAAAATAAAACAAGCAATTAAATTGATCGATCCACATTTTCACATGGCCCTGAAAAACAAACAACAACAACAACAAGATGAACAACTGATGGAGAACATGGAATAAAGATTCACTCCGCCGATAGCACAACCTCATATAATCTAACACGCCGCTGGTTACAGATTCGTTCTGTAATTAATTAAATGTTGTTAATTAGTTTCTAATTAAAGGATTAAATAATGCATTTCGATCGGTTGAAGACTCTTATTTGGATTTTTTTTTAGATCCAGTCTGATATATATTTCTGGATCGATATCATATAACTACATCAGGTGTTTTTTTCTTGGTAATTTACATATATACACAAGTGACGTACACATTACTCTATATATAATAATCATGTTGTTTTAAACAAATAATTTTAATCTTTAAAATTATTTTAAATCTCGACCGTTGATTTTCTTTATCCAATGTTATGCTCCAATTTTTTATTAATTTTTTTTTACAAATTACTGTGTAAGAGCCGATTGATGTGTTCACAAATTATCTATTTTATATATACACACAAATAAATCACCATTCATACCATCGGCGATTTGCATGTGCTAAGATTCCTATTAATCTGCATTGATAAATCCATACCTTTTAGTTATTACATATTCCATCCATTCTGAAATATAAGTCGTTGATTTTGTAGCATATTTTTTAGAATTTTTTTTCAAAATATTCAAAGAAAAATAAAAAATTACAAAAAAATTCACAAGTTGTAAATATTTATAAAAAATATTCAAAATTTGCAGGAGAATCAGAAAAACGAGATCTAAGACCGCGTTTAATTCACAAGAAAGAAAATATGTAGGGTAAAAAAAAACAAATGAAAAAAACGCGGTTTGAAACCGCGTTTTATAATTAATTTTGGGTAAAACGCGGTTTCAAACCGCGTTTTTACCTTTTTTATTTTTAAATTAAAAAAAAAAATTCCCTGAAACGCGGCATATTTGTATCACAGACAACCAAAACGAAAGGGGGAGATGGAAGCAGAGGATGGAGGCTGAGCGGTGGGCTGGTGCCAAATCGGAGGTCGGGGAGAGGGAGGGAGGCAGAGGCAATGGCAGCGGAGTCGGTGGGCATCCGAGGAGGCCGGCGCTGGGCATCCGAGGAGGCCGGCGCTGGTGGCAGCGGAGGTCGGGCAGAGCGAGGGTGAGCGGGGAGGAAGGGCGGTGGCAGAGGAGGCAGTGGGCTGCGGTGGCGGATGCCGGAGATGGGCAGGGGAAGTTAGGGCCGGGCTCCAGGTCGACGGCGATGCGGAGGAGGAGCCGACCTTGCACATCGGGGGAGTTAGGGTTGGGGGTTGCTTCCAATGAGGTCGCGGGCGACGAGGAGCTTCGACGAGATTCCCTCTCCCCGAGCTCCGATCTGGCACCGGCCCTGCTTCCATCTCCCCCTTTCATCTCCCCGGCAAGATGCCCTCTCCCCCGGCCTTGCTTCCATCTCCCCGACGAGATTGCCTCTCCCCGGCCTCCATCCTCTGCTGGAACGAAACAAATGAAATGCGGCCTGATGCCGCGTTTCAGGGAGTTTTTTTTTTAATTTAAAAATAAAAATAGGTAAAAACGCGGTTTGAAACCGCGTTTTACCCAAAATTAATTATAAAATGCGGTTTCAAACCGCGTTTTTTTTTTTTTGTTTTTTTTCACCCTACAGATTTTCCTTCTTGTGAATTAAACGTGGTCTTAGACCGCGTTTTTCTGATTCTCCTGCAAATTTTGAATATTTTTTTAAATATTTACAACTTGTGAATTTTTTTGTAATTTTTTATTTTTCTTTGAATATTTTGAAAAAAAATTCTATTTTTTAAAGAGTTCAAAATTATATAAAATATTAAATTTTTTTATTAATTTTTAAAAATAATATTATACTTAGTATTAATAAATATAATATTATTTTAAAATTTTAATAAAAAAATTTAATATTTATATATTTTTTAACTTGAGCAAAGATATTTTTTTATTCAATTTTAACTTGAGAAAAAGATATTGTATGATGTAGCTAGTAACTTCACCTAAGTTAAACCCATATTATTTGTATAGGAGGCATTTATCCAAAGGTTAGTGGCTTAATGGCGTAATGATATATCCTACCATATTACCAATATATACATGTACAAAATATACCATCATTTTAGCGGAAATTAATTTTAGACATGACAGATTTTAACAAATTATATATACCAAGAAAAGATTGCAGAAATATATATATATATATATATATATATATATATATATATATATATATATATAGAGAGAGAGAGAGAGAGAGAGAGAGAGAGAGAGAGAGAGAGAGAGAGAGAGATAGCTAATTATTAAGAGTTATAAGGAGAGAAAAGAAGGATTAATAATGATTACACATATACTAGATGAAAAGTGATCAATTATTAAAGAAAAATAAAGCAAGGATCCCAACTTCTCCGCCCTAAAACATGACCATAACATCATCCATGCTTTTTATATATATTTTTTTTCTTTCCCCTTTTCTTGATTATAAAATGATATGAAAAAAAAGAGTAACATGCTAGTTTGACTTACATGGACCATTTCCTAACTCTAATGCACAAAAGAAAAAAAAATTAGCACACTAAAAATTGTTTTTATTGGAATTTATAATGCATGTTTTTTTAGAAAATCTTTTCTAATAATGAGTAAAGGTTTTAAATTTGTGCCCTAAAAATATAAATTTAAACTGATCTTATTTTGAAATAAGTTAAAAAAAATCAATTTAAAAAAATCTATTTTTTAAGCAGGATAATAATTCAGTTCTCTTGACAAGCCTAAAGAAACCGAAAGACCGGAGAAGCCGGTAAATGGACTAACCATCATGTACAACCAAATCAAATAACAGAAGCAAATGGCAGAAAAGAAAATCCCGAAGCAAATAACTGAAATGAAAATGCGAAAATAAAATAAACGTGGAAGCAATCCTACACCGTAAAATAAAACCAACATGACAAACGAATCAATCAGCCAACAGAGAACGCACACAGAGAACCCTGGGGACACTAGCGGACATCTCAGATTATGGACTCTGAAGAGCCACAGATATCGATCGCAAATCCACGACGTCTTCGGATACAACAAATCAAAACCGATCACATGAGGCCTGCATCATAATAAGAACAACACAGCACACCAGACCGCAAATCCAAACCCAAGCCAAACCTTTGCTCAATAAAAACTTCAACCCGTCTCAAACCCTCAAAGACGATAGCGAGATCGTAGGAGACTACTAGGTAGTCAAAATAGAGGCAACTGAAACGGGACATAGCAAGAAATTGAACAACAATCCAAAGGTAAAGGTAAAAACGGACGGAATGGAAAGGAATTAATAATAAATAAAAAAAGTTTATATTTTGCAGACAGAGTATCTTTTTACATTTGTTTTAGCTTTTGTTCCTTTTCTTATGTCGATTGTTTTGTGTCCAACTGTGATATTTAAACAAACTTTTTTCCATGCTAGCGAGGCAACTGAATCACTGAAAATGATTTAAATCGATTCAATTAGTCACTACTCGATTTAAATCATTTTCAGTGATTCAGTTGTCTCGCCAGCATGAAGAAAAGTTTGTTTAAATATCACAAATAAGATTGATATTATATCAGTGCATTAGGTCAAACAGAGTATTAGTAAAATAATTTTTTTAATCTATACCCAAAAACATAAATTAACCATATTGATTTGGAAAAGATTATATCAGTGTCATGATTTAGCCAAAATCTAATGTCAAATCAAACATAAATTCCCATTTTGGGAATTTTGGAGTTTTTAGATAATTTTAAGACGTTTTTTCGTCTAACAAAATCTCTATCTCATTCTCCAAAATGGAAAAGCAAAAAAAAATAGAGGCTTCTCTAACTCTGCAGCATTCTCTAAAAGAAAATCATTTTCCAAATCTTAGAAATGGGAAAGTTGTTGGAGTTGAAGCAAAAATAATTTGAAGAATAAATATTTTGTCTCTCTATTTTTGAGAAAATTTAGAGAAGTTATTGGAGATGATCTAAGATGTTTTTTTCCCTAATTAAATAGGTTTAAATCTTATTAAAAAAATATGTAATTTATAGTGTATTTTTGTGTCAACTTTTCAAAATTGACGTTTCAATAATTAAGGAGATATTAGTTGTATTTTTCAATAAAATAAAAAAATAGAATAAACATAAAAAGTATCAGTGTATTTTTTTATTTATTTTAAAAATATACATATTTTTAAAATGATATTTTTTAATTAACAGATAAAGTACGTATAAATTAAAAAACCAAGCCATTAATAGAATTCTTGATAGTTAAACTGATGTGGACACAAACACTAATAACATGTAGCTTTTTTTCTTGTGCAGATGAACGAACAAAGTAGAAAGGGATTTCGATCGGGTAGGGTGTGAGTTAGTTGAGGATTGTCCCTTGCATTGGTTGCATTTTATATTTTTATTTTTAACATTTATCAAAAAAAAATTTTGAGCAAACATTTATCAAAAATTAGTTGTGAGGTTGTTGGAAAATTACATCTTAGACATAGGAATTGAATCGTCATAATTACCAACTAGTAGTTGAAACGTTAATATCCCTTTCAAATCTAATTAAGTTATCATCTTTTAACTATAATGTCTTTTGCTTAAATTCACACACTTCCATTATCATCAATCTTTTCCATACTGAAAGGGAAAACAAAATTGTGAAGTTGAGTCTTTTGTTCATTTTGAAACGAATCATAATGAAGATGTGAGTGGGTTGACAAGACCCGACCCGATCCAAACTTTTACCCCTATTTTCTAAACCTATTTCTAACGTTGTTTGATTTGATATTAGTTAATCGAATAATCAAAATGATTTGATTATAAACATGAAGCTTATAAAGATAAAGTGTGTGTATCATTTCTCTGACTATATATAGAGTGAAAATATTTTAATATTTTCAAAACATATCAATCTAAAAGTTGATTCAATTCTATAATTAATTCGATATTGACCTAAATATGAGTTAACCCCATTATGTTGACAAGACCCGACTCGATTCAAACTTTTACCCCCATTATGTTGTTTGATTTGATATTAATTAATCGAATAATCGAAATGATTTGATTATTTAGTTTGACTATAAACTCATCCAATTTAGGGAAAACAACAAATCCAATATATCAGGTTTAAAGTACGAAGCTTATAAGGATGAAGTATGTATCATTTCTCTGATTATTTACAGAGTGTAAAAATATTTTAATATTTTCAAAACATATCAATCTAAAAGTTGATTCAATTCTATAATTAATTTGATATTGACCTAAATATGAATTAATCCTAGCCTACTTACCAAATTGTCACATATATATAGAGATGTGAGAATAATTGAAGTACTTGGAGTAGTAGACAAGTTTGTTGTACAGAGAAGAAGAAGAAGACATATATAAAATTGCATTAGCCTCCTCCCTCTCTCTATCTCTATCTCTATCTCTCTCATGGAGTGGAGTGATTGGAGGAATGGGATTGGGAAGTCCACTGGGTTTGTCAATTGTCATTTTGCAAATTGGCAGCATGTAGTATGGCTATACAAGGCAAACCCAGATGCCATGCATGCATTTCCACAGTTCCCACTCTCATTTGCTTTCACTTTCTGCCAATGGAATCCTCTCTTATTTTTCATCTTCCATCAGAAGTCACTTCCTCAGTTTCAACTGTCCCCCCCTCTCTCTCCCCCTCTTTTTGCTCTTGAGGGACCAAACCAACATAAAAACACTATTTACACTTTTTGATGGGGCATTTTTTTAATGATGAGAAAAACCACTATTTTTGGGTAAATCCCGAGCACGTGGCTCAGTCGGTAAGATTTACCTATCAGGTAAAGTGACTTGCGGCGATCAGCTCGACTCACTGATAAGGAGCAAGACAAATCGGATCGAACTTAAACCTCTTTACCACCCCTTGCTTCATACCATTAGACCACCCCGATTGAGACTTTTGATGGGCCAATTTGGTTGTAGTAAAAAAAACATGTTGCTAAAGCAATTTGTACCCTTTTTCGACAAAATATATCATTTACAATTTAACTATATTAACGTACAAACGGAGAAACTAAATACACCATAAATCTTGCACGTCGGAACGGACGTACAGAGTTGAAGTGGACTAATTAATTGAAAAAGCGTGCTAATTAATTGAAAAGGGCTGCACGTTGAAATGAAAGTGCACTTAAATAAATGGATTTACAGTGTATCTAACAAGACCCACGTACAAGTTTAATGTGATTAGACCAAAAAAAACTGATTTTATTATGAGTCAAATAAGGTTTTAGATCATATAAACCATTTGTATTTCAAGAGTTTATATAGCTTCATCAAACATTAAGTTTCAAAACATAAAATTAATTTTTTTTTAATAAAATTTAATATTTATATAATTTTTATTGTAATTCCTAATTAATCTCCATTTTTTAAAACGAGGCACCTTTAAATTTTGGGGAAACTGCATTTCCCCCAACAAACTGGTTAGCAAGATAATGAAAGAGAGAGATCGACCTCATCAGGCCCCATTTGTGATCTTGCAATCCAAACCACCGCCATGATATAACTTGAAAAATTCCAACATCTTGAAATTATTATTAACAAATCCCATCGATACAGTATCCACTCAACTCCAAAACATGGAGATCCTTCAGAAAACAGGAAATTAAACAATTTATATATGTAAAATCTGCATCTAAATTGCATCGGACTCCAACTTTATGTATCTTCGCTCTGTTTTTCCAATTTCTCTACACATAATTTGGTCGAAATTAAAAATTAATTATGGAATCCAAGATTTAATAACCTCTGTGCAAAGGCGATCGTTCTTGAACAATCTTCGCCGACGCCTTGGAGTGCCGGAATACCTTCATCGGGCTAGGGAAGTACCATCCCTTGCTCTTCGCCGATCTCGACTCTTCCACTGCGCCGGAAAAGGCCGTCGGTGCAGCCACCGATTTCGACCTTGTTATTGTCCTGAGATCCAAATAGTCCGCCTCATCGCCCTGGATCTTCTCCCTCTTCGATCTCTGAGGCCAGAAATATAGCCAGAACGACGGCTTGCTCTTCTCAACCGCTGCCGAAATCTCCCTCAGATCGTCGAATTCTCCGGCAGAGGAGAACCTCGCCGACTTAAAGAACGGAACGGCGACGGATCTGGATCTCCGGTACGATTGCTCACTATCGATTAAGCTCGACACTCTCCCGACGGATCCGACGCTTCCACCGCAGGCGGAATTACTGAAGGCCGCGTCGCCTGGAAAGGAGATGAAGGACAAAGACGAGGAGGAGGAGGAAGACGATGCGGAGTTGGTGGAGCAGCAATTGCAGGGGCGGAGGCTAGCGCATTCAGGACAGAGTGCGGCGAGCTTCTCGCGGAGGCAGGCAGGGCAAACGCCGATGTTGCGCCGTCTGGAAGGGTGATCGGCGCACCTCCAGACGTCATCTTCGTCCGCGTAGAGCGCCATGGATGAATGAAACCTCTCAGTCACTGGAACGGTGACGTTTTGGTATCAACTTTCTGTAGATTCGAATTTTGGTGCTTTCCTCTTGCTGGAAGAAAAAAAGTTAGTTTTGGTGAGGGAGGGTGTGGGAGAATGAGCTGTTACTTATAACGGGGTTCAGTTCAGTTTGAGCTCAACCGTGGTTAGTCGTGTTTGTGGGTAAGGATTTAACCATAGTTAGAGCTGTCGGGTCGGTTAGTGAGGGAATTTATTGCAGAGTCGCCCTTGCCTGCGTCGTAAAATTAACCCACCGATTTTTGATAAACAACCGTATGTTCCCCGACCATTCACATTTGGTTAGTAAAGATTTACCCCCCTCCGTTCGGCAAAATATGCCACTTTACCATTTACACGCTTTTTTAGAAGATAAAAACTATATAAAATATCTATTTTTTAATAATTTTTTAACAACTTTGTAGTTATTATTAATAAGTACAAACTTGTTAAAAAAAATTTATAAAAAAATGAATATTTTATATAGTTTTTATCATTCTAAGAAAACGTGCGTGAATAGTAAACGACGTGCTTTGCCGAACGGAGGGAGTACTGTATAGTATGAAATTGTATAAAAAAGTCAATTAAAAAACTATTATTTTATACTATTTTTGTTCACTTCTGTTCGTCGTTTACTATTTACACACGTTTTTTATAATGATAAAAACTGCTATATAAAATTTTAATTATTTTTTTCATAATCTCATACTTTTTTAGTAATAAATATAATATTATTACAAAAATTATTAAAAAATAAATATTTTATATGGTATTTATAACCTTAAAAATTGTACATAAATAATAAAAAGGCGATTAAAGTGAACGAACGGAGTATATTTTTTATTTTATTTTTGGAAAAATAAATTTAAATAATACGAACTATCAATCTTGAACCAAAAATAATACGAACTTGAAAAAAGATGATTTTATATACGAATTATGTTTACATTAACCAGAAATAATACCGTTGCAAAAATTTGTGCAAAAAATTTAATTTTGGCAAAAAGATATTTCATCTTCCTCTCGTTTCACTGTTCATCTTCTTCACATCATTAGTCACCACTGAACATCTTCAATCCGCCTATACGAACTAGGTGCAGCACCCAAGAGGAGCAAAGTAGAGAAGGGAGACAAAATCTGGATATATTTACCCTTGTTCTAATTTGTTGGATTGAATTACTTGTTCTGGGTTGTGGGGCAGCAGCGAGGGCTCGATGAAGAGTTTCGGAGGTAAATCTCTTGCATTGTCTAGAAAACCCCTAATTCCCCCAATTGATATTTGTATGAATTGGTCATATTGAATTGACACATGTATTAATAATGATTAAAAAAAGGAAGCAAAATGAAGAAGGTGCAGTAAAGACTAAAGAATAAGACGGTGAAGTGAAGATGAAACAATTAGAGAAGAAGAACATGTGCAGTGAAGATGAAACAATTAGAGAAGAAGAACATGCAGTTGAATCTCTTGAAATCTTTAATTTTTGTTTTCAAAGTTTGTTAACCTAAGTTTCCTATTCATTACATTTGAACCCAAATTTAAATTTTCGGTTGAATTTTGTCCAAATATTGGAATCATATTATTTTTGGTTAATGTGAGCATAGTTTGTATATGAAGTCATCTTTATACGATTCAAACTCAATTTTAATGGTTTTGCTTTTCAAAATAACTACATTTATTGCGGCTATATTATTAGAGACTGAGAGGGTAGAGCAATAAACATGGGGAATGAAAGACTTGAGCACAAACTCCATTAAAGACAGAAGCACTCGCTTTGCGACATGGGGCACAAAAAGTAGTAGAATTATGCATACATAGTTTCAATGTTCTAAAAGGCGCTAGGCGACCGCTAGGCGACGGGTGACCGTCTAGCGCCTAGGCGGCTAGGCGGGTGCTTAGGCGGCGCCTAGGCGGACTTAGAACAAACTTGATTATTTCCTCATCTTTTAACGTATAACAAATGTCAATGATTCATATAATGTAATAATAATCTATAATATCACTCATAAACCCAAATTTACGGCGCTTAACTAACATTTAAGTAAATAAACGCAAAAGTACGCGTCCGACTAACGACTTTAAAACTCCTAAAATTAAAAAACATAGGTTTGACTCAAAAGCAAATATATCTCGACTTGGGGGATAAAAAAACCCTAAGTTGACTAATCACATGCCTAAAAGATAAAATTAAATAATTGTCGGGCTAGGCGGGACTAGGCGGTGCCTAGACGGGTCCAGGCGGCGCCTAGACGGGTCTAGGCGGCTCCTAGGCGGTGCCTAGACAGATTTCCGCCTAGAGGGCCGCCTAGGCTTAAAAATTCCTAGGTCCCCTCCCGCCTAGCGCCTAGGCGCGATTTTTAGAACACTGCATAATTTACAAGTGAATTATGCATACATAGTTTACAAGTTGAAGGAGACTCCCTAGTCATAATCAACAACCTCAAAAACAACTCCAAATGCCCTTGGAAGATCTAACTCCTGATGTCAAATATTAGAACGATCCTCAAAAGAGTTAAAGATCTTTCCTCCTCCCATATACCCGGAATGCAACAGAGTAGCTGATAAGGTTGCACACATTTGCTACTCTGTCAAAGGGCGAGAGTTATACAATAGCTTAGACCATCCACAATGGTTTTGGTTGAAATGTATACATTTGCACAAGATGTATAAAAATACACATTATTTTTTAGTAATTTGCTACATTGGTGAAATGTGCATTTTTTACACATTATTCGAATACAATTTATTTAAAATAAAAAATAAAATAAAATCATTAAAAAATCAATTAAATTATCTTGCTTTTTATAAAAGTTTATACACATGGAGAGGTGGTGTGATCAAATTTGCACATCACATATTCAAATATATTAAAATTTGCACACACCTAAAATAACCAATATAGCTAAAAAAATGTTTAAAAAATACACATCTGCACAAAATTATTATGGATGGTCTTATATCTTCGTGACCTTATCTGAAAGGATGATATCGGGTAAGTGTCCATCCTCCCGAGCTCTTACCTAATCCAAACAAAAAAAGGGACAGTTATTTTTAATATTTTTGTCTCACAATTGGTTATAATTTTTTTAAAATTAGAATCCACCCCCCCCCCCCCAAAAAAAAAAAACACTAGTTCATTGCCTTAAGAGACTAAGTTACACATCCACCTTTTTTCTATAATATTATGATGCAATTAAACATATTTTTGAGTGGATCAATTGTATATTTGTAAACATCATTACCCCAACATAAAGTTAAAAACCACCTTGAATAAAAATTGCATTAGTTTAGTCTAATACACCCCAGTTTTTAGGCCGTTATGGGGCCATTTGCTATAAAAATATGAAAAGGGAAATACGAAAATACGTAGTATTATAATTTCGGAAGTTAATACCCCACTACTTATATATGTATCGTTATCTGTATTTATATTGGCGGATTACACGGAAAATAACAAGTGAAGGTATGCATGTGTAATCCAGAGAGACAATGTAAAGGACCACAGTGGGCCATTTGAGACCGTCAGAGGGGCAAGGAGGAGTTGTAACTTTCTGAACCCAGCCCACCAAGGGCCCAATATCTATGACAGTACCATAAATGAGTCAAATTTAGATAACTAGGTTAAATTATATTTTTAAAAAAAATCATACATATTTGATTAATTTCTTAGATTTAAGATAATTTTAAACATATCAACTTCTTTTTTTGTTTTAATTGTGATATACACTCTCCATTTTTTAAAATATGTTACTTTACTATTCATATACGCTTAAAAACGAGCTAGAAATATATATAAAATATATACTTTTATGATTTTTAAAATAATTTCATAATACATGACCTATTTTTATTAATATAATATTTGGGTAAAATATTGGCGGTTTTGATGTTACTTGTAAGTTTGATTGGTTGAATATGGACTAGTGACGTTATATTTAATTTATGTATTTTTTTTGTCCTATACCATAAGATTCACAAATTGAGGGAAGGAAGAATCATATTCAGCATTAGTTTTTAAATTGAGGATTGAGATGTGATAAAATATTATGATTGGCTTAACCTATATTCTTGTATATAAGTTAAGCATTTTTAATTGGAAAAAAAAAGAGTCTATTTTTGTTTGAAAAGACAAAGATTCGATTGGTATCAGCTCCTACTGGAAAACCATCCGAGAACCATCCGAGAGCATCATTCCAGGCGAAAGAAAGAAAAAACTCTAAATGAAAAATGATTAAAATAATATTTAAAAATTGGCTAAATGAATTTAGTAAAAATAATACAAAATTAGAAAGGTTAACCCATGCCCTAAGAAAAACCGAAATTATTTATGTGTACTCCGATATTAAGATTTCTTTTACAACGCTATTTATATATGTATTTTAAGAAATGTAAAAATTTTATTATTTTTTTAATATAATTTCATACTTATTACTAAAAGCGTAAATCGGGATTTTTGAAACACCAACAAGCAACATTAAATGTGAGTGGACACAAGACTATAGTATTGACCCATAAAACATCATAAGCAGCCCAATATGGAAAAAAGGATAGCCACACCCTGAATCGAGCCGGGCCTAGTGTCGTCAATCGGAGATTGCAATGGGTCCTATATGCAAATTTGGCCTCACTCAAAACCGTCGCTTTAATTATCCTCTTAATGTAAAAAAATCGTCGGTTAGGAGAAACATCCGAAAGTTGATGGTAAATAATAGAAACTAGAAAGGGATGCTTTGGTACCCTCCGTCGTTGGGAGGGGAATGGACAATTAAATAGAGATAAGGAGGGTCTTTCTCAATATATGGCTCATGATCGGAGGAGGGTCGTTCAAATTCAATATATGTAAACCTCAAACAATGGAAAAAAAAAATAGCAAGTGAATCCCTCATCCAATTTTTTTTTATCAGGTAATAATTCGGGTGGAGGGGTCCTATTCGATAGTATTCTTGCGGATGAGGTTCTGAAGACCTATATTAGAGTGAATGTCGAAACCCTTAGCAGAGCGGCAAAGGTATGCTACCTTATCATCCACTTTGTTGCCATTTCGGGGCATGTGAGAGAAAGCAGTTTCTCCCACACACGACATTAGTGTTTCAATATCGGACATTATCAGTTCAATTTCCCAAGGATGTGCAGAATTTGTTCTCAAGTGATTTATAATGATAAGAGAGTCCCCCTCAATCATTAACTTATTGATACCCAGGCACGCACATGGGTAATGCCCAGTTTCAAAGCCAAGGCCTCAACTTTCACGGGGCTCTGGTTACTAAGTCTAGCATAACCAATGTGGATCGATCTTCCCTCCCAATCACGGATGATGTAACCACTGGAGTTATCGATCCTCATCCAATTACCTGTTTGAATCACATGACTGAATTTAACAATTCATCTCGTTTGATAAAAATTTGGCAACGCGCACCTAGGCAAAAAATAACGCCCACACCTCTTTAAATAATAATGATAATAATAATACGGTTTATCTATCCTATATCCTTAAAAGGATAAGGATAATTTATTGGAAAATAAAACCCTAAAAGAAAATCGGTTAATCCCATAATTTAATTTAAAAATGGCTATAAATCGAGTGTGTCTAGGGGAAATATTTCTCAATTTGCCTTCTTATTTTATGCACTTGGATTGGAGCATAGAATGTAATAATAATAATAATAATAATAATAATAATAATAATAATAATAATAATAATAAGAAGAAGAAGAAGAAGAAGAAGAAGAAGAAGAAGAAGATGATGGGAGTCAGTCAAGACTCAAGACTCCCAAGCTACCTCCAAACCAATTACCCAAAAAATAGTTAATTGACTATTAAGTGAATTTGGGCCAATTGGGCCTTATAAAGCCCAACCGAAGGAGTAAAAACTATTTTTCCTAAGTTGCAGAATTCGGAGTCCACATGAAAAGGTCGAAAATAAATTGCGAAATTACAACAAAGCCGGTCAATTGGGTCAAACAATATGAAAACATAACCGTGTTGAATTGATTTTTTATTTTATTTTTGGTGATAAGGTGGATCGAAAGCATAAGACATTATATAGAGACATGACCTTCTTTATATTTTGGTTTGAATTTTCCCCAATGCACAAACACAGGATAAGTTTTATATCCAACATAAAAACCCTAAATATTTAAATTCATCAAAACTCCAACAAAAAAGATTTCATAAATGATGATAGAGACTAATGAAAACTACAAACCAAGCTCTCAAAGGGCTCTAGTCGTGTCTATGGATTGTGTCTATGGATTGTTGAGATGACGATTTCTGATGAGCTCGACCTTTGTAAGACGTTCGAGGTGGTCACATTCTTCGATTCCTTGAGAGTAATCAGACGACTGACCAGTTGGCACATCTTGGACTGAGTTCGTCCATAGCCGGGGAGCAATGTTCAGATGAGATCGTTCTAAAGGACATTCTTAGACAGTTGTTTAACCGCAGTTAACTACTCTAAAATTTCCGCCTTGTATTAAAAATAAAATCTAAAAAGATAGAGATCGATGATAATGTCAGTTAGCCTTGGTCAAGTATGGCGTGCCTGATGAACCTCATTTTGACTTGTCAGTTTGGGGTTTCGTTGTTTCATTTGGAACATTATTATATAGTTAAGGCGTGTTTGGATTTCAATAGAAATACATATAATTTGATCCCCTAATTTTTTCTGTTTCGTCAATGATTCCTTTACAGTATACCGCATTTTATAGACGATGTTATTATATTAGTGACTTATATCATGGTATTATAATATATAATTGAATATCTTATTTTATATTTGAACTCAAAACTCTTTTGGCCAGTTAGTGCTAAGTAATTAATTACTAATTAGGACTAATGTAAATACAAGAAAAAAACCACAAGCAAGCAAATGAACAAAGTTGCGGCTAAGTTTCCTGGCTACTGGATTTCTACACAATATATGAAAGTGATCGGCAAAACTTGACGTTTTATTATTCATGCACGTTTTTTTAGGAGCTAAAAACTATATAAAATATCTAGTTTTTTAAATAATTTTTTAACAATTTTGTAGTTATTATTAATAAGTACAAACTTTTTAATTTTTTTTTTTTTAAAAATAAATATTTTATATAGTTTTTATCATTCTAAAAAAGCGTGCGTGAATAGTAAACGACAAGTTTTGCCGAACGGAGGGAGTATTTTTTTTATTAGGTAAAAATTCGAAGTCAGACATATCTGAACTTCGAAAGGCCGACAGATCGGCAGACGAAAAACCGTCGAAACAAACATAAAATACATTGATTGTGCAATATACAAGCAAAAGCACTCTACAAAAGCGGAACTAAACACATTGATCGAGATGAGAACGTATATGAAAGTGATATACTTGAAAGTTATATGTATGTAGTATTTAAGAATTGGGAAAAAAACGATGCAAGTTACGTGGGATGATTAGGTCAACATATTATTTATTATTATTATTATTATTATTATTATTATTATTATTATTATTATTATTATTACTACTACTACTACTCCCTCCGTTTGAAAATATAAGTTCATTAATTTTTTAACACGCCTTTTAAGGAGTTAAGAACTATATAAAACAATATTTTTTATTATTTTTTTTACATATTCTTATATATATTACTAATAAGTATATAGTTATGTAAAAAAAATAATAAAAAAATATATTATTTTATATAGTTTTTAACTCCTTAAAAAGCGTGTCAAAAAGTCAATTAACTTATACTCCCTCCGTTCGGCAAAACTTGTCATTTTAGCTTATTTCACAAGTTTAAGGCAATTAACAAATGTACTAATTTACCCTCAATTATTACCCTTTTTTTTTACTTTATCGAAAACTACAACTAACAAACCATCAATCATATCAAGGACATTTTTGTAAAGTGAAGGAAAAAATACCTACAATGACAAGTTTTTTTGAACAAAAATAACACCCTAAAATGACAAGTTTTGCCGAACGGAGGGAGTATATCCTAACGGGGAGTATTATTCTTCTTCTTCTTCTTCTTCTTCTTATTATTATTATTATTATTATTATTATTATTATTATTATTATTATTATATATTTTACACTACTCTTTATGGTTTATCATGTTAACAAATCTGGGTCATTGACTTAAAAAGTCAACAGTTGAGATTAAAAGTAACTTCTAATTATTCGGTGGTATTGAGTGATTATTCATTGGAATAAAATTATTCTGTGGTACTAGTGATTATTCGTTAGAATAAAATTTAATATTTTTAACCTTTTTTTACAGATAAATAACTACATTGTTATAAATAAATAATGTGTTATAAGAATAATTTCTGCGTACACGATAAAACATGTGTATATTATACAGATTGTGTACACCAAAACGAATCTCGCATAAATTAAAAGTCTTGAAAATTGTTGACTGGATATCTACTTTGGAAGGAGACATGGAAAAACATGAGGAGAGTGTCCCCTTTCACCAGGTGGGTGACATTTGAGAGTCGATAAGGTAAAGTCCGAGTTGCCACCCCTTTGAATAAACATACCAAATTTGGGTTAATTTGTGCTTCTTCCACACATTTTTTTTTTATGGGAAAGGATTCGGGTGGTATAAAAGATAGATTATGTATTATTTATTTAAGAGTATCCTGACATACGAGGTCTAACAGACTTGAATTTCTTCCACACGTGTTAGAGAAAATACCATGTATATTAAGAAAACATTTTATTTTAAATAAAATGAAGGAAATTATTATTTTCGTTAAAAAATGTTTAGATGTCTTTATAATTGAGTTTTGTGTTGAAAAATGAAAAAAAAAAAGAAAAGAAATACTCCATAAATAAGTAATAGTAATGGTAGATTTAATACTTAAAGTTAAAACATCAATTTGTTGAGATAACTTTTTTTTAGATATCAATTATTTTTCAAATGAATGGAGTATTTCATATCTCAAAGTTGTTATATTCGTGGAATTGAGTCACATGGTTTATATATATATAAAAGTACAGAGTATAAGCTTAGGATTCAGTCTTTTAACCTAAAAAATTTAAGCTATTGTGTAGGGAATTCACAATCCCTTATATTTTAGTGTTTATTTTGATTCCACGATCATTATGAAATCTCAATACATCCTTTAAAGTGCAACCAATTTTGTTTGGTTGACACTTAATACAAGTCAAATATCTCAGTCTCTTTATAGCTTGTTCTATGACAAGTCTAGCATCTTAGTCATAGTTATTCCAAAGCGAGAAAAATGAACTTGAACAAAAGACCAGTTCTGATACTATGTTAAATTCCAAAAATCCCTGATCGAGTCTTATAAAACTGAAGCTGTGTCGAGTTTATTTAATTTTTTCTATTATAATGTCAGTATTCCCCCTTATATATAACACAAAAACTTAAACAATTGCGAAATTCATCATTCAATGTTTATTTTTACTCACAATCAAAATCCCGACAAAAACTTAGCTAATTAAGATCAATTAGGCTTCATCAAGGTATGGTAGATGAATCACATCGTATAAGAACCTAAAAACAAGGCAGTCGCATCGTATAGCTCAAATATCAAATGACTTGTTCAACCATATGTATAATGTATTTGTGGTGTGGGTCACATATGAGATGACATGAGTTTTGGGTTTCAGCCATATCTATCTTAATTCATTTATCTACTGCCTACCCAATTGTTAGGCACCATTTTCATTAACTTTACCATCATATCTATTCCTAAAATAGATGGTTTGGCACCTTATTCTTATTTGGATGTTTAGAGCAACCCAACAAATTATCTATCTTGAGTTTTTGGAAAATATTAAGATTGTTTTTTGTTCAACAGTTTTCCCAATTTTACATTATCCAAAAATAGAAATTGAAGAGAAAAAATGGAGATCATTCACTAAACTTAGAGAAAAAAACTCTATATATATTTTTAGAGTAAACTCTATAATGGAGAAACTGTTGAAATTTAGCCAAAAAAAATCAAAATATTTGATTTGTAATTACCTATATTTGGAGAATATAATGGGTAAGTTGTGGGATATGCTCTTAGAGCATGCCCAACGGCTTCTCTAAAACAATCTCCAAAATAGAGAATTATAGGTCAAATATTCTGAATATTTTTTGGCCCCATTCCAACAACTTCCCCATTATAGAGTTTACTCCAAAATATATAGAGTTTTCTCTAAATTTAGGGAATGATCTCCATATTTTCTCTTCATTCTCTATTTTGGAGAAGGTAAAGGGGAAGCTTATGAACCAAAAATCACCTCAATATTCTAAAAAAAAAAACAAAATGGGGAATCTCTTGGACTTGCTCTTACAAATTAACTCTACCTTCGTCCAATCCCTAGTATACATCGGGTTGGACTTTGGGCCCTTCATTCGGCGTAAAATTTCATACTTTTAGTTTTTAATTACCAAAGATTTTCTCACTAAATTTTTTGAAGGTGAAGATATTAAAATTATTTTTCTCGTCAACAAAAAAAAACTAAAGATTAAGTATCCTAACTGTGCCAACAATGCAAATTAATTTGACGGGTTATCTGTCTAGCGTTCTGCGTACCCTATCGATTTACCAGATTACTTTTGTTATCTCGAACTTTTTTCCTAATCTAAATTTTTTTTTTTTGAGATTTTATACTCCCTCCGTTCGGTAAAACTTGTCATTTGAGGGTGTTATTTTTGTCAAAAAAACTTGTCATTGTAGGTATTTTGCCCTTCACTTTACAAAAATGGCCTTGATATGATTGATGGTTTGTTAGTTGTAGTTTTCGATAAAGTAAAAAAGGAGGGTAATAGTTGAGGGCAAATTAGTACATTTGTTAATTACCTTAAAACTTGTGAAATAAGCTAAAATGACAAGTTTTGCCGAACGGAGGGAGTATTATATAGTGTTATTGAAATTGAAATTTCATAATGCTAACGGGTGGAGTTGGTCCACCCAAATACCAAATACATTGGAGTATGCACTAGTGAAGTCAAACTGGAAAAAGTAATAATTAAGCAACCCACAAAGTCAAGGGTCTTTTATATTTTTCCAAATAAGGTCCTTTTCATTTATCCTTTCTTCTATAAATATTCGAGAAAATTTTATAAAAATTAAGGGGAAAAATCCTGAGTTGAATTTGTCAATTTGACATGGATCATGCATATTGTTTTGAACTTTTGGAAACTACTAATAAAACGTTACAACCACCTATTGTAAATTTGTTACTCCCTCCGTTTGAAAATAATTGTCGTTTGACTTTTATGCACGTTGTTTAAAGTAATAATAAGTATCAATTTATAAAAAAAAATTTGATTAAAAAAATAATATTTTATAGAGTTTTTAGCTCTTTAAACAACGTGCACAAAAGTCAAACAACAATTATTTTCAAACGGAGGGAGTACAATTTAAGTTTGTTGGGATTCATAACTAGAGTTATATGTATAAACATACATACACTAATCAATGCATAAGATCAATGATATTTTATCTTAAAAGCAGTTGGTAATATAAGAGAATAGATTATTACTCCGTATCATTTATATTGTATTGTTAATAGTTTCGACGTGAGACTATTTTATACTCCGTTTGGCAATATCAGTTACTTTTGAGAGCTTTTTATTTTAATATTATAAAGTTTTAATTGAGTTAAAAATAAGATTTGAATTTAATTAATTTTTAAAATTGGATTTTCAACAACTACTCACGTCAAGTTTTTCGTAAATTTTTTTCTTTCTACTCTCAAATCATTTTATGAACTAGTTTATATCAGCTACACTATACCCAAACACCTTACTAGCTTATAAATAATTGAATTTTACATATACTTGTATTTAACATAAATAACTAATCAGCTTCAACTATACTATCAGCTTCAACTACCCATCACCTATGCATTACCCAATTAACCCATCTCTTTACCTCTCAACAAATTTGACTTTAATTATGCGTATTGCCATTGTTAATTGTCTCCGAGACCAACTCCGTTTGCCAATAGTAAATAGCTTTTAGAAGCTTATGATTTTGATATTATATAGTTTTAAATAAAAATTTCAGTTTAATTAACTTTTGGAATCTAAGTTATCCATCAACTACTCATCTAAACACTTCAAAACTTTTGGTTTTTTATTCACAGGTTTTTCATCTGCTACTCTAACAGCTAGATTTACTAAGGGTCTTATTAGATACACCGCAAATGGTGATTAAGGATTTGCACGTCGTTTTTTACGTGCATGCACGTCCTTAACAATGTGCAGGTGTGGCAGTCGTGCACGTCGATAACAAAATTGGATTTGCACGTTGTTAACGACGTGCACATATTGCACGTCCTTAACAACGTGCAAATATTGCACGTCCTTAACAACGTGCAAATATTGCACGTCCTTAACAACGTGCAAATATTGCACGTCGTTAACAACGTGCAAACCCTAGTTAGGGTATTTGCACGTTGTTAAGGACGTGCAAACCCTAGTTAGGGTTTAGGGTTTAGGGTTTACGGAGGGTTTTTTAGGGTTAATTGAAGAATTTGATGTTTTAGCTAGTGGAGGTTTATGATTTAGAGTTTTAGTCATTCCAAGTATCCCCAAAAGAGTCCTATTTTTCTTCCACGACGATATTTACCATGTTATTAATTGATCGAATGTCATTTCAGGAAGGATACGATACAATGTCATTTCATGAAGGATACGGAAAAAAAAGATTTACATCCATAATTGTAATAAACTGGTGGAATTAAATCTAGAAAAAGTGTAAAGGGCAACCAGACTCGACACGTAAGGCTCGAAATCTGTCAAACCGAGCTTGAAAAGGAGCATCCCATCCTTCGACGCTCGGTTGATGATGTGCGACCCATTCTGGAGCAGGCGGCGGAATAGGAGCGTTAGGACGCAACCAGACCTATGAGAATGGAAAATTAGAGTTAGAGTATATATTGACATATAGATGAAAAATAAAATAGGTAATAATATAAGACGTTTGAAGTCGTACCGCGACAAAATGGTCTTGGTTTCCGATGCAGGCTAAACCAAAGGTTGCTGATTGAGGGTTGTTAGTAGGTGTGGTCGAGGTCATGGGGAGACATGTGAACGGATGATGCCAAGCTAGGACAACGAGAGGAATCTGATATACTGTTGCAAATACTAAACCCATGATGGGTAGCTCTATCCACCGTCTCCTATCACCATGCACAGGTCCCGCCCATCTCTGGTTGTCGACGAACTGCTGGAATGGGTACCCTCCCATATAACAACCGGCGTAGAGATCGGCGTGATCCTCCAAGTGATTGCATAATAACATTTTGAGTTCCGGGAAAGCAGACTCGCCGATAGGTGATGTCAATGACGCCAAAGCACGGTAGTCACAGTGACCATCTCCAATAGTGTCCCTGACACCCTCAATATGTCCGAGCATGAAGGGATCAACGTTGTTTTGACCCCAGTTGAACCCTCCGAACACATCATCACGTCCACGTCGAGCTGATGTCGCTTGTGGACGATGTCGAGCAGCATGTCGAGCAGCACGTGCTTCTTCTCTCTCAAATCTTCCCCTTAACTCCTCGTATGGCAACGGGTTGGTTCTGCAGGCATTCCTCGACCCCCGAGGCCTCCCTTTCAATCGGACGCTTGCAGATGAAGGTTGGTGGAGCTCTCCGTCGCATACATCGTTGGAAGCCGTGTATGAAGATGACAACTCATACGGCAGTGGGGTGTCGTCGATGTCCGTCCATGACAAATCCATCCAGAAATGGTGGATATCCTCAGCGGGTATCAGAGTACCGGAATTGACGTATGCCTGAATCTCATGGACACAAGGTATCCCGTAACTAACCCTCCAATGTCGATCCGTGCATTCCGGAGGAATGTTTTGGTTGACGACATCCTGCCACAACTTGTACAGATAGTCGAAGCACTTTTTGGAAATTAAAGTCTTTACCTCATCAAAAAGGTTGACTTTATACGCCGCCGTTGGCCATTTGAAACGGTCGATCTCCAAAGCAGTTTGAAGCTCATACAGTTGGCAATCGTTGACTCTATGGATTGCATCGATCACGATCCGGAAGTCACTAGTCGATGAGTGCAGTGCCTCCTTGAGAACCTTGTGTCTACCCTCGACTCTGTAAACAGTTTCACATAAACATTGAAGTTTATAGCACTAAATGTTTGATGTCATATCATACTGTAATGGGAGATATGAAGTAAGGTGTGCCTGTTTGTTGTACGAGTGCCTAAATGGAAGACATTATCTACGTAGCATCGTACGATGTTCCGGCTGTACGGAAGCCACACCGCCTCTAAATACGCCACCACACCTGGGAATGGGTGCCATCCAGCGTGTAGCGCCCGACGACGTTGGGTGAATGATTCCTCCGTCCTCGATTGGAACAACCCCCCCCACCTCCTCCACCGTGTCTGCCATGGCCGCCGCCCCCACCTCCTTTGTCGCCTCCGGATCCATCTCTCTCTATCTCTCTCTTGCTCGGTCGGACGCTCTCTCTCTCGAAAACCCTCTCTCTCGCTCGGATTCTCTCTCTCATCGGCGTCGCTCTCTCTGGCTTGATGTGGATGAATGGAGACGAAGGGGCACATTTTCTTCATTTTTAGAAGACGTGTATGCACGTCGAAAATGACGTGCAATATGCACGTCTAATTTGACGTGCAAGCACGTTTTTTTTTTAAAAAAAATTACGTGCGTGCACGTAGGCACGCTTTGTGGGCTATCCACCTTGCACGTTAATTACGACGTGCTTGCACGTCATTTTTGACGTGCATGGACGTCGTAATTAACGTGTGGATTTGCGGTGTATATATCCGAAGCGTTTACTAAACATCATACTACTTTATTAACCTATATTTAACACAAATAATTTATCTGTTTCACCTCCCTCATCAGTCACCCTTTTGTGAAACATCAACACCCACTTAATTCCATACATACATTAAATTCGATCCGTTCATTATTTAAGAATCGCCCATCTCACGATTGATTTTAATATATTGAATCTTGATTGGAGATCGTGGCCTGGAAGACAGGAAACTACCACATGAACTACTTCAAACAGTGGATTAATTACCAATTGAGCATATATATACTCCACATTAATATACATATTGAAGAATAGTGGAAGTTGCCCCAACTGTCCCATTTATAGTATACATTTTAGATTGTACGTGGTTCACCAATCTTCCCAACTGTGTTTTTGATTAGTTGAATGGAGAAAAGTTTGTGTTTATCAGCATTAACATAAAGTTCTGGTAATTCGTTTATCAAAAAAAAGTTGTGGTAATTCATGTATGTTACACACCTAAATATAGTATACAGATTGCTAGTGGTAAAGTAATTACTCACTCTCTATCAAAATATAGTATATTTAACTTTTTGATAAGTTTTATAAAAAAAAAACCTTATATACTCTTACCATTAAGAAAAATGTTCACGTCTTTTACTGTTTATACACAGTGTTGAAGGATGATCAAAAAATTAATATAGGTTTAGTTTATTAAGTGCATGCTAGTAAAGTGACATGTTTTTTGCTTAACGAAGAGAGTAATATTAAATATGAGATTTAAAAAATTATAAAATAACTAATATCTTATAAAATATTTATCATTAAAAAAAAGCTAATTGTCAAAATTAAAATAACAATTATTATAAAATGGAGGTAGTATTAGTTATATACATCTTTCTTTAATTACCCAACTAGTTGGACAATACATGCGAAATTGTAACAATACAAATTCCAGTGACCAATATGAGGTGGGTTCACATGTTCAAGTGAAATATATGCTAATCAAGCTGAGCATATAAGACCAGTGTGGTTCCATTTTAAAATCAATTATCATAAGTAAGAGTATTCATCGGCGCGACTTATATTTAAGACTTAGATTCCTCATATTATCAATGTGGGATATTTATTTCACATCTTCTACAACTAGCCTTGATTCTATTCCTATTGTGTATGATAGTTTTATATGAGGTTATTCAACACACGGTCAATTCTTCCTCAACTGCACAATCATTTACCGACTTTCGATGTTGGTAAACTGTTTCTAAGATTAAAAAAAATTACCAACACCGAAAGTCAGTGTAACCAACACGCGTTTATATATATACGCGGTTTTTTAAAGTATTTTTAACTCCATTAAACAGAATGATGGTTGCCGACTAGCTTGATTGATGATGATGAGGTAATAGATGGAATTAAAGAGGGCGCAGAGATATAGGGGAGTTGCCCATTCCCGAGTTGCAGTCACATCATTGCTAACCATAAACTCATCATGGATTGATCCATCGATCGATCTCAATAGTTAGGAGGGGCCCTTTTGCCTTACCCAAACTCTACACCTTATCCACACGATCGATTGCGACCTTTGATTGGTTTTATCTTCTACATATAACTATACTGTATTTTGTGCGAATATTGACACCATCTCATATGGAAAAATATGTTCAAATTAGAGTAGATCGATCGAATAATATATACTGTGTATAACTTCGTTTGCACACCTTAATTCTCTCACTAGTTTATTGGATTTGAAATATTGAACCCATTATAGATTTAACTTATTGCATATGTGTCAAATATCTAGTCCTTATATATACTTTTACAGTCAAAATATCGCATATTACACGGTCATAATTCCGGACTCTCAAAACGTAGAAATTTTAGATAATTTTAGTTTCGAAAACCGTGAAAAAATTTCTGAGCACAATTTCTAAAACCGTGAGAAAGATCATGGTTGCAGCTTCAAAAAACTTGGAAATAAATCAACCCAATCGAATTTATTGGGCTGTCTCCAAGGTACGTTCATCGCTTTCATCCTTCCCAACACGACCCTGTAGCCTACATTACAATAACTTTCAAAACTGTCGTTAAAAGCTCTCTTACGGTTTCAGAATCAGTAGCAGTCAGAGATCCTTCATTTCCATGGTTTGATAAACTGTGGCAGCCATTTTTTTTTTTTTTACAATTTTCAAAACCGTGATCGCAATCGGATGTCTAGTGAGATATTCACCGTGCATAAAGCAAAACTGTATATATAAGATAGGAGTATCGAATTGGTTGGTAGAATTACACCTTATAAAGTCTATAAGTGGAATTTATTCCGACATACTCCTCACTTTGTTGGATGATAAAATCAGGGTGAAAATTCTTCATAATATTTTAAACTTTTGTGTTAAAAGATAGATCCTGATTTTGTTATAAAAGAAACAAAAATAAATCTAACACAACTCTTGTTTTATAAAGTCTGATCGAGGTTTTTCCGAGGAGGAATATTTTTATTCATATAATGATGTCATAATGATGTCATTAGCTAGCTATTTGGATCTTTATTTTACATTAATGCTATTATAGTTATAAATGGATAATTAGTTATAATATACTTTTCAAGAAACTAAAACAATTATATAGTATAATAATTGAGGGTGTAATAGCACTTAATGGATTGAACCAAGCTAATTCCAACCCTTTACTTTTTACCCAACCTCGTGTCATGCATATAAAAATTTTTTATATTAATCTTGAGCAAATTCATACACTAATTAATCAATACTCCCTCAATAGATATTCTTTTGGTTTTCGACACACTTTTTAAGGAGCGAAAAACTATATAAAAAATTATTTTTTAATTAAATTTTTTATATATAATTTGATACTTTATTAGTATTAAATTATATAAAAATTTTAATAAAAAAATAATATTTTATAGAGTTGTTCGCTCTTTAAAAAACGCGTCGAAAACTATAAGGACATACATTGTGAAACGCATGTAGTATTTTACTTTATCTTCTCGCAATATCTCTAGTACTAATGAAAGTGTGAAAGAGGATGCAAAACTAAAGGTTCTCATCTGAAAAAATACTTTAATAAGATGGAGTATTGTTAAGTAGGGGTGGGCGTGGGACGGGACGGGACGGGACGGGGGTCGTCCCGCGTCCCGTCCCGCGTAATTTTTGCGGGACGGGACCGGGACGGGATTCACTACTTTTTTTTTAATCTCGCGCGGGCCTTGTCCCTCGCGGGACGGGACGGGACGGGCCCTGTCCCTCAAATAAAAAAATTCTAAAATTCCTATATATTTTGCGGTTTTTTTAAAGACATGATAACCGTCCCGCATAATTTTTGCGGGACGGAACCGGGACGGGATTCACTATTTTTTTTTCAAATCCCACCGGGATTGGGACGGGCCCGGGATTTACGGGATTTGTGCCCACCCCTATTGTTAAGAGGCGGTAGTTCTGTTCTAATTATTTCATTTCTTAAAAAAACAAAATTTATCCTTTTTTTTGTCAAAATTAATATTGGTCGTTTATTTTACATACAAACACTCCTTTTTAAAGTTAAGTTGAGCAATAATTCAATCTTTGATATAAGTAAACAAGGGCAAGCTAATGGAGAAAATGACAAACAACGAGAAAACATGATATAATGGGTGGAAGATTCTCTTTTCCAAAGTGGATTCTTATTGTGGCATAGTTAGATCACGTTTTTTTTTCTTCTTCAAGAATACAGAATAAAAATAGGGGTTTTCTAAACAATGATGTCTAAATTTTATAAATTTATTTTATAAGTTATTGAATTTAAAATAAATTATAAAAAAATAGAATACTTAATTTATATCTTAAGGCCATAAATACTTTAAAAAGTTAAAGGAAATCAAAGTAAAATGATACAGATTGATAAGTTTATTATGATCGAGTGAATTTTAAAAATGTTATTATCAATAAGTCAAAAAGAAAATGAATGAACTTTTTGAATTTTAAAACAAATATTTAAAAACTGATTAAACCAGTAAATTGAGTATAATATTTTTCAAATCGATATGCAATTATGCATAAGTAAATTTTCTTTAGGTAAGTTTTGTACCTCTCTATTGGGGCTTTTCTTTTGTTTTTCCTTTTTCTTTTCAAGGGATGTTTCCTTTCAATTATTTGAAACTATTCAAAATGTTATTATCATTAAGTCGAATCGGACATTGGATTTATCTGATACTAGAACAGTTTATGTATATATATTACACAATTTTAAAATTATTATTTGCTTATAGATATTTTCTTTCTTATTGTTTATTTTAAATGTGAATATTTAACCTAAACCCCATTTTTTTTCATATCAACAAAACTTATCATCAATTTTACAAATAATAATTTTGTAACCAATTTTTTAGGGTATAAATTAAACTTTCCGATTTTGTAAACATTCATTTAAATTAATTAATTTAGCAAATTTTAATTTTTTTTATAATTCGTTCATTTTCTTTTAAAATTTTCTTTCATACTTAAAAATGATTAATTTTTTTGGTAGTAAAAATTAAATAAATGATTAACCTATTTCCTAACTGATTTTAATATTTTATGTATAGCTTGGATGGTCGAATGCCATCCAAGCTAACCTTATAATTAGTTGTTAGTCAATTAATTAATTAATTAATTTCCAGATGGGAGGAGTAATCCACATAAAATAAAAACTAATTAAACCAAACCCCACCTAATTCTTATCTCTTCAAATCAAACCCACAATGAAAAAGAATCAGCGAGCCTGCACTTCAGATTAATTTAATCTTTAATTTAAACAAAAAAGGTTAATTTAATCTAGAAACTAATCATATAAGAATCCGAACCTTACACCCAAGAAAGAAATTAATCAAAAACATTTATTTATTTATTTATTTTTCTTGATTCTTTTATTTCTTTCTAAATTTACAACTTGTACGTCGAACAGACTCAAATTAATTAGACACCATGAGGATTTCTTTCTTACCCATTCAAATTCAATTTATTTGATTTTCTTAGATGAAAATTTCCTGTAAACCTCCCAAAAATACCTTAACAATGACATATAGGTAAATTAATCAATAATATAATAAATAACGATATATATATATTGAGTGGTGGAGACTGTGACCTAAGCACAATAAAACGAAACAGAGACATAAATGATAAATTATCATGATAAAAAATGCTGTTTATACGAATTAAAAAATGGCAATTAAATTGAAAAAGAAAGGGGTTTTGCTTGAACAAAACGTATCTGTTTGGTGATGTATGGTTTCAGTGTTTCAGAGATAGGTTTGGAGAAAACCCTGATTAGCGACAATCACTAATTTATACTTCCTCCGATTCAAAATACATGTTGTTTGACTTTTTTAAATGTATTTTAAAAAGTTAAAAACTATATAAAATATCAACTTTTTTAAAATTATTTTTTTACAACTTAATATTTGTTGGTAATAAGTATTAAATTGTAAAAAAATAATAATAAAAAAGTTTATATATTATATAATTTTTAGCTCTTTAAAATACGTGTTGAAAAGTCAAACGACATGTATTTTGGATCAGAGGTAGTATATAAGACTTATGTTCTTGTATTGTTTGATATGGGACAAACATCATTCACATCACAATACGTCCCCTCAAGTGCAACTGTCTGATCCCACAATGCAGGATGGTTTCACTCGATGTCATGAGTAATAAATTAGCGTCTCAAACTGCATTGCTCTAATACCATTATAAATCCCGGTGGGCCATATAACATGAGAGTCCAAACATTCGACTGCATCATGCGCACTCAAGCCGAGCACACAAAATCAGTCGGTTCCATGCTAAAATCAATTGACAAAAGTAGTCCACCGACTTATATACAAAGTTTAAGTTGTCATATTTTTGTTTTTTTTTTTAAACAAAAATACATCCACATACTCCTAAGTTGAGGGATAACATTTCCAATCGGAATTGATTCAACAATTTATAGAGATAACATTAACCATATAATATGTTAAATATTCATTTATAGATAGATTGCGCTTTAATTCATTTATAGATTGTTACAAGAAAATAAATTAAAGTCAAGAATTCAACATTTTTTCTCTTTTATATAACTCTCACCGATTCTCTACTTTGAAGATTTTAATACAATTCTTTAAATCTATATATTAAAAAAAATATAGAAGGATACATATTTAGAGAATCGACTTTCTCTTTTATCACATACTTAATTAATTTTAGAGAATTTTGTAGATGATATGGTTAGAGAAAATACCAATAATCTATATGGGAGAATTTTAAGAATATAAAACAGTAGTAAAAATGTTATTAGTTTGATTTTTTTTTTTGTGAGTGAGAAGGTCAATCCATTGACACCCTGTTTGTACTAAGGATGGATTTGAGGATTTTATTAGGAAAGGGAAGTGAAGGGATAATAAATTGATTGTTTGGGTGGGTAGGTATTTTTTAGAGGGGAAGAGATTGGTTGGATAATGAGGAGGAAAAAACATGGGTTTTGAAGGTTTATGGCTCCATCAAAATGGTGAAATCCCATGAAAAAGTGTGAGTGAGTATTTTTATATATAAAAAAACGTGTAATTAATTTTTTTTTAATCCTTGTAATTAATTAACACTAACTAATTGAATAAAAATCCCTTCAATTCCACCCAAACAAACGGGATATAAGTTTTCCTTTCTTTCCTTCTCCATAATAGCCAAATAGTAAAGTTAAAAAAATACTTCATTTCTTTTTTCTATTGTCTCTTCACTTCCTTTCCATTCAATTCCATTTACGAAACATAGTGTAAGTGTAAATGGATCATATACCACCCGATTCAGATGTAGAGTGGTCGGGCTCAATTATACTGGACTAAGATAAACATTATTTTTGATAAAAAAAATAATTAGGGCAACGAGTATACTCACCCATTCAACAAAACATATCATTTACTATTCATAAAATTAATTTGTAATGATAAAAAGATATATAAAATATCAAAATTTATATAATTTCATACTTATTAAAGTTAATAAAAAAATTATATTTTATATAATTTTCATCATTATAAAAATCCCCATGTGTAGAAAGCAAATTGCATATTTTACCAAGCAAAGAAAATATAATAATAGCATGTTAATTAGTTATTGCAAAAACATAATTCTAATACTCCGTATATTAAAAGGATATTATCCCCACTCGACAAAACACGTCATTTACAATTTATACACTTTTTCGACGACAAAAACTATATAAAATATAACTTCTAATGATAAATATGAAATTTTTTTCCTAAAAAATTAATATTTTATAATTTTTAATATTATAAAAAAATTATATATAATAACGATATTTCTATCCTATGCCCCAAGGGCATAAGATAAGACCCTAAATTGGGAAATATTTTTTAAAATTTAATTGATTTAACTTTTCTTTTAATTAGATACCTAAGGTCGCTTGCCTGTTTGGTAGAGAATCTTTCCCAATTTAGAGTCTTATCCTATACCTTAAGGACATAGGATAGACAAACCGATATAATAATACAATAAATGACATATTTTACCGAAACGAAAACGAAAGTTTATTTGATCAACTTGAGCGGGCAACCAGGGGCAAATATGGCATAAAGAAAATTAGGAGAAAGAGAAGATAAGCACAACACAAAGCGCCCTTTCTCTCTCTATAAACTCCACTCTCACGCCATTTCACATCTCTCTCTACAGACTAAAATTTACTTCATCTCTCTCGCTCTCTCTCGCCCAAACTCCATTTTCTTCTTCCTTTGCTTTCTCTCCACCATTTTCATTCGCTTTCGCAAAAGCACACACCTTCAAAACAGAGCACTCCGTGCTGTCAAGCTGGCGTTCGATAACGAGGAAAGCGCTGTCAAGCTGAACCACCGAAGAATCATGGTGTGTGTCTCTACGAATTCCGTTTTTTTTTTTTCTGATTTTATTGAACTGGTGTTTGCAATTTCTCAGTTATTGTTCAGTTGCTTTTAGCTGCGAATGTCGCTGATTGTTTGAGATTTTCGGAATCAGGGACCCGAGGATGGGGATAATCGGTGGCCGCCATGGCTGACCCCTCTTTTGAAAGAGAGGTTCTTTGTGCAATGCCATTTACACGCTGATTTTCATAAGAGCGAATGCAATATGTACTGCTTGGATTGTATGGACGGCGCTCTCTGTTCTCTCTGTATTGCTCACCACCAGCATCATCACGTAATTCAGGTATCATTTTTTCAATCTCCTTCCCCATTTTTATGTCAATGAAATGAAATGAATGAATTTCAGTTAATGGTGGGATCTTTTTCGGTTCCTTTTCACAATTTCTTCTCATTTTCGGCTTCTGACTTTTCGTAGTCCAGTTGATTTTAATGGCGGAAAAAGGCAATCTTTCCTCTTCAGCTACTCATTTTCCCCCAATCTACATTGCCTCAACTAGTTCTGTTTTTTCAAAAAGGTGCCAACTTTTTCAAAATCTTTTGTTTCCCCCAAATCCCCCCAATGCCTGAATCCATCTGCAAATTCGTTAGGCATTAAATTCATTCAAATCTCTCTACATTGATTTCTAGGGATTCGATTTTCGCGTTGGGGCCCCAAATTTCCCTTAGAAATTCATTGAACCCAAACCCTTTCCTTCCTCTGTAAGCATCCGTATTGTTTATTAAATTCAATTTGTTTTCTGCACAAACATACAAAGTTTCAATCTTTTTTGTTCACTGTTTACAAGTTCATTCATTTTCTTGCCTACTGTTTGGATTTTGAACTTGAAATTGAACCCCCCACACACAGATAAGAAGATCAAGCTACCATGACGTGATTAGGGTGAACGAGATACAAAAGGTTCTTGACATCACCGGAGTTCAGACCTACATTATAAACAGCGCTAAGGTGGTCTTCCTCAATGAGCGGCCTCAGCCGAGGCCCGGTAAGGGCGTCACCTACACCTGTCAAGTCTGTCACCGCAGCCTCGTCGACTCCTGCCGGTTTTGCTCTCTAGGTTGCAAGGTATGAACTCATCTCCATGTTTACATTAGCGGAATTTGCTGATTTGTTGGTTTGGTGCTTGAATTCGGCATCCATGGTTTCAAATTAGGATTTGATGGTATCAGATAAACCAAGTGAGATTTCATCTTAAAATCAATAAACAACGTAACAGAACTGATCTTAATTGTTGATATTACATCTACCTGCCATTTAGGATGAAGTGTGACAATGTGATAATTTCATGGTAATTACTTACAAACCATGTGTACATCTAGAAAGCCAAAAGTTGAATATCATAGTTTGACTGTGCTAGTCAACGCTAGACCTACCCTCTTATTTAGACTTTGTCCCCAAATGCAAAAAAATCTATAATCTCATTGAATGTGAATGTACTTAATTAGATGGTTGGGACATCAAAGGACTTCCAGAAGAAGCCGAAGAGGAACGCGCACTCCATGGAAATGGAGTACGAGTTCGACTTTTACAGCAGCAGCAGCAGCAACAGCCGCGAGAAGCAGCAAAGCCGAAAGAACAAAGCACACCAGAGCTTCAGCCCATCCACACCACCCCCAACTGCAGTGGGCTTCAGGAGCATTCACAAGAGGAGGAAGGGCATCCCACATAGAGCTCCTCTTAGTGGGTCTGCCCTTGAGTACTACTAGAAGTAGTAAACCTTAAGGTGAAATTACCATATGGCCCTTTACTAGCTAAGCTTGTAATTACCTCCAATGCCACCACCTACCTTATATATATGTACATGCTTGTGGTGCTTTTTAGACTCAAAAGGCCAAAGCATTAGTAGTGAAAGTAGCCCACCTCTCTCCAATACCCATTTGTCCTTGTTAGCTTTACACTATATTATATTATATGGCATGTATAATGTATATAAAGACCAATAGGAGGTTATGGGATACAAAGTTGCCCAAGAAAAGGATGGCTACTAGTGAACCAACAAAGGACAAAAGGTGGATAATTATTATGATAATATATATATACACATTAATAATGGAGAAATATGGAGGGAAATGACTATTCCATATATAATAATAATATGTTTTGGATTTTTTTTTTTGGATATGGTAGTCAAATATATGCACATATGTGTTATAGTTTTTTAGTTTTTGTGTAACGTTAATATGCTGTGTATTTTATATAAGGAATAAAAATATAGTTGAAGTCTTGAAGATACTTGGGTTAGCTAGTTTGGCCTCTAATATTATTTTATTATTTTTTTCATTTTAATTCTTGTTATTAACTTTTTTAATTAATTTATCTTTATAGTTTAATATTTATTAAATAAATACTTTATTTACTTTATTTAGTGTTTGCGGAGTAGTTAAAAATGGGTGTGATTTAATTTGGTATATATCCAAGTTTAAGAAACTTGAAAATGACATTTTAAAAGAGGAGTCATATCGAGAGAGTGGGTGCTTTGAAGAGAAAGCACTTGGGCAAGTTGATAAGGGATGGCAACAAACAAAGGTTTCAATTAAATTAAAGGTTGTTATTTATCTTAAAAGAAATAAACATATATAAATGTGATATTTTAATTAAATAAATTATATAAAAAAAGCTACGTGTCGAACTAACGACGGAGAGCATAAATCAAGTGGGCGGATAAGAACATTGGCTTGGCTTCAATTGGGATTTTTGGAATGTAGTTCAGAAAAAAAAAAAAAAGGTCAGGTAATTGATTGGTTGGAAAATGAAGCTCTTTGTTTGTCAATTCAAATCAAGTGGATAAAAACTGATTCTATTTGATCGAATTTTATTATAAATTCTGATCGATTATCAAATTTGTCACACACAAAAATGTTGATTTAATTTGTCATATCTGGCTATACAATTAAATTATTCAGGTATGGTTCGAATAAGGTAAGTGAAATAATGCAATTCTATATTGTTTTCGATTTAAAAAAAATACTACTGTATAATTCTATTTTTGGTATAAGTCAATTACAGCCGTAAAATTAAAAGTTGAAAATGGCCTTTTAGAATTAAAAGTTTGATAGGAACTCGTAAAGAGAAAGAATTCAAACTCATGGCTTATTACTCATAGCTAAACTATTAAGACTTGACCTATTGGCTATTATAATAGTTGAATTTTTTTTAGGGCTATTATATGAAATGAATACAGAATAGCTGAAGCTCGGTTTGGAAAAAACTTGACTTGAGCTCGTACATTTATTTAAACAAGCCGAGGCTGAACAGGATTTTAAGCTTGGTTGAAAGTTCGGCTTGTTCGATTTAAGCTCGAATAACTCGAAGTTTTTAAAATTTATAAAATTTTATTTAAGTTAATATGTTATATCCAAGTAGAACTGTTTAAAGCTCGAAAAAAACTCGGTTCAAACTTGTTTATTTTATAATGCTCGTTTAAAACCAAACTCAGTTCAACCCAAACTTGTTTAACAATCGAACCAAGCTCGGCTAGAATAATCTCCTATATTTTTTTTAATATATAAATATCTTGTATTAAAATGAAAGGTTTAAAGGTTTGGGGATCAATCTCCGCCTCCACGACTTAACTATTTCCTATTATTGAATTGAGCAGGTCGAACCAAATTGGTTTATCTAGTTCATAACTCTTTATCATTTCGGTTATTTGCCCATAGAGTTGGTTCAAATAACCCGATTTGTACGAATCGGATCGACCTATCAAGAGACCTTTGGTATCCGTATTTATTTTTTTTGAAAGATTGAAACATGAAAATTAGAAGGTGAGATAAAGTCCGTTACGTTTCAACAGCATTAAGCAATTCAACAACCAGTGGGGCGTCACGGAGGGTGGAATCTACTACTGCTCCTGTTAGTGTTGCTCGTGGAGATAAGTGACATGATAACCAGAGAAGGGCCCCACACCCACGCCCACGAGTGGGGTCCCTACACGTGTCAGTACTTGATTGGGCGGTGAGAATTGCCGCTACAACAGACAGATTCTTGGAATCAGTACTCTGGGAAGATAAAAATTTAAAAAAAAGGCGGAAAACATTGAAAACCAAAGCAGCAGCCGCCCCTCAACGACGAATTAATCCGGGCATTCGCTTAGGTGGGGCCCAGTCGGCCCCACTTAATTTAAAGATGTGGGCCCGGCCTCCTCCGTTGCTTTGCCGCTTATCTCATAGATGACGGCTGCCTACAACCTTCGCTTATTTTGGTAAATTACACTAAACCGCCCATAAAATATACAAATATACAAATATACAAAGTTTGTTCATAATATGTATATATATATATTTATATATTTAGGGTTTGTTTGGATTCCAATGTATTTTAAAACACTTAAATAGTATTTGATTATGATTTTTTTACCATGTATTTAAAATAACATAAATTTTAAATAAAATGTATACTCTTGAGACATATCCCTATGAGGCTATGACTCATAAGTCGCAGGTTTGTGACTCTTGAGTTACATATGTTTACCTTTTTTGTGAGGTTCTTTTAGAGTTATATGTCTGCTCCTCATGAGTAACAGGGTTGTGCCTCTTGATGTGCACACATTTATATATAAAAACAACAAAAAATGAATTTGTGGTGCCAATAGTAAAAAATGTGGGTGTATTTAACACTGGCGGTTATAAATTGTGATAATTTATTATAATGTGTTTGATTGACATATTTTACATTTTTTTATATGTTATACAAACACTATTAAAATGTTTGTACATTATAATCAAAATGCATTGGGGTGGACGTGTTTGAATTCCAGTGCATTTTAATTATAATGTGCTTATGATATGAATAATTGAACAGTATTTGATTAACACATTTTATAATACGTTTAAAATAACTAAAATTTTAAACATAATAGCTTATAAATTAGGATAATCAAATATTCAATTGACTTACCCATTATTGTTGCTTATGCTTATGTAGACAAGCTACTGAAAAAAAAACAAGCCATAAAAATGCCATATGTAAAAGTTGATAATATCTACATGGTATTTTGTAAACACATATATGTACCCTCTCGAAGGATTAGAAAGTTGATAATTTATTTATTTGTTTAATTAATTCGTCAATTAAAATATCTTTAAAGTTTCCCGGAAAAATGAGGTGTGATATAATGGCCTCTTCCAACTCAAGAACATCAACAATGGATTGCTTTAGCCATGATGCAATTTGGCTAATGGGTTCGCCAATTTTCATCAATGAGTTGTTTTTAATTTAAATTTAAAGTGATTAAGACATATTAAAATTTTAAATGCAATTGATGAATAAATAATAATACTTTGATGGAGAAAGGAACTGGGAAAGCCCTGTTTCAAGCCCACATTTCATATGCCAAAGTTGATAATGTTTCCAATTTGCATCCATCAAGTGGGTCCCACTTGGGTGGTTGTCCACATCTTATTGGTCCACTGATTGAGTGTTTACCTACATATTTGCACAATTATTGGTTCTAAAACATAATTAATTATTGATGCTCTCATTTTTATTTTTTTTTCAAATTAGATATTGATGCTGTCATAGATGTGTAACAAACCTATCTGACGTATTTTATTTAATACTTAATTCTATTATTTTTCAGAATTAATCATAACAGAAAAATTAGCAATTAAATTAATCAAGCCAAATTGATCTTTGAAATTTGGATTGGGGTTAAATAAAAACATTGGCCAGGTTCCCTAATTACCTTAGCTTTGATGTTCAGAAGAGAGAGAAGGCGATGGGCAGGCCCAGTAAAATTGGACCTGAAAGGTTTTGGGCCTTACCCAATCTCATTTTGTTCAACTGGCCCAAAATGGTTTTGTGCTGAATGAAAGGTGTTTTTGTTGATTGATACAATCATACAACCTGAGATGTAATGTAAATTTTGTACATCTCATTTCGATTGATTGATCTCTATCCATGTTGTAATTAGTATGCCACTTCGCGATGTAACATCGAATCCATGTAGATAATATAACCAATACTATGACTACCAAAACTGCGATAAACATCCATCAGAAGCTGTCACAAATGCGGTGAAACTGAAACCTTCGGAGCCATGGTTGGTTTGGCAAAGGTGTTCACTCGATATGATAGCAAGAAACACGCTATGATGAGTCGGTTTTATGTCTTGGAGATGGTTTTCCTCTTCTTCAAAGGGTGTTTTAGCTTTTGCTTTTGGTCCCTTTTCCTCTTTTCGCTTTGCTTGTGAAATGACTTCCCGACCATAGACGGTTGGTCTTTGAGAGCAAAGCTCTTAGCTACGTGACCCAGGTGGAGTTTCTTCACCATAAATATCCTTTTGAGCTCGCCTTTGTGAGCTGTGTATGCTCGGACCCAGGAAACAAATGCTTCTTTCGCCATCTTCATCATATTTGCCTTAAATGAAACGAATCAACAAACATGAGTTGCAAAGATGATAACTTTCTAAACCCTAGATCAATGGTAGAAGTTGTATATAGTTACAGAAAGGAAGTTAATCAATTTCGAAATAGAAGAACGGCTTTATTAAGATGTGGAAAATGACTATCACCTTAGCAGATATGAACAGTTCCAGTGCCTTCTGCAAAGATAAAATCCATGGATGAATTTCCAATGGAACAAACTTCTTTGCACCGCGGTATTTCACATCACACAAAGGAAAGCTGTCTAACACCTTAGTTAGGGGATATTCTGAAGGTGAAACTCCATGCTTCTGTAGATCTTGCAAGTAATCCATTTCTATCGGTTGTAAAAATAACAATGACTCGCCCTTCTCGCCACAGCGAGCTGTTCTTCCGACCCTGCATTATACATTACAAGCAGCAATTCAGCAAAAGACCACACACATTTTAAGACATCAATATTTATATGTTTATGACTCCATAATCAAATTTTGCAAACAATAAAAACATGGTTTTGTGCAAGATGCCAACAAACCAAAATGCAACTTATTCAGTAAAACTAGGGCTCTTTCATTTTCTTAATGTTTCTTCTTGAAATAACAAGAACATAGAAGTGGATTATATCAAGATCATCTAATCTAAATTATCTAATATGTGGAAACCAGGAGGAATATGTTGGTGAGCATACCTGTGCACATATTCAGTGGCTTCCCCAGGAGAATCATATTGTATAATACATCGAACATTAGGAAAGTCCAAGCCTCTGGCAGCAATATCGGTAGATAGGAGGAGTGCAGACTTCGCTGATTTGAAAGTCTGGAATGTGTTTCTCCGGTCCTCTTGCTTCATGTTTCCATGTAATCTGAAAGTGTTGCAACTGAGGAATAACTGTCTAGATTCTGCTGCTGAATCAGGAGGCCACATAAATTCACTCAAGAGGGAATAGTGAAAATCAACGGCATCACATGTTGAGAAGAAAACAACCACCTGCACAAGGAACTGACAGAGTAAGCTGCAAATCAAGTATGCATGACTCGTCCATAGGCAAACACTAGGAGAAAAAGAAAAGTGAACTACATGCATGTATAAGCTGCAAATCAAACATATTGTGTCCGCACATCGTCCTATCAGAGTTTTCGAGAAGACATGAAAGGAGATCGATCAAATTACTCAAGAGTAATAGAAGCAATGAATTTGTTTGGAACAAATTATAGCATACTGATCACAAAAGTTGAGAGATTATCCTTAACTCTCTGGATAACATAGCTACCAAAAAGAAAAGGAGGCTACCTTTTGGCCAGCTTCCCGTTCAAAAAGATTCTTCAAAACTGACAGCAGCACTGTAAGCCGTGAACCACAAGGAACTGCACAAAAATCATTTCATGAGCTGATTAAGTAAGCGTCAAGAAATTGACGAGGCGTCATAATTGTTTGTAAACACATAGATACCTTTAGCATATCGCTGAACAAGTTGAGGTGGAAGCTTATAACCTTCATCAGAGGTGCTTAAAGTTCTCTCAGCGTCTTCTACTTCTTCTGAGTCGGAGCCTAAAGATCTCACATGGCCAGGAGATAAATCTTGGTGTTCTTTCTTGCCATCAAGACCGATTGTAAGTGGATTTTCTAAGCTCATTTTGGCAAGATGATTAACTTTTTCATTTAAGGTAGCTGATAATAGCAAATTCTGCCTCTGAATTCCAAAAGCACTAGAAATGCCACCGCTGTCAGCAGATTTGTTTTTCGAGCCTAAAATATCTAATATTTCCTCAATTTCCTTTCCGAAGCCTAATTCGAGTATCCTGCAACCAATAAGGCAAACATATATCAACAAGATATTCAAAGCAAGTCATAAAATGAGACTAATAAAGTATATTACCTATCAGCTTCATCAAATATTAGCCAGTGCAAATTAGCATGTGAGAACGATGATGTGTGCTTTAAGTGATCTAGTAACCGCCCAGGTGTTGCAACAAGAATTGATATACCTGACAAGAAAAGGTCCAAAACATCATAGTTAAGTCAAAAGATTGGGTTGTTATTTTGAGAGCCAGCTATATGATAGAACTAGTGTTGAAGGATGAGAACCAAAGCTGTAAAGATTTGGCGGGGAAAAAAGAAATACACATGTTTGAGATGATATTCTAAATCATCACTTTAACCTGTATTTGCAGTCATTTCCCTAATACTAAATTTAATATTCAACCAAACCCCCAAATACACAAGACAAAAATAAATGAAGAAAAGTTAGGACAGATAAATGCTTTCATCAAGTGATGAGTTTAAACTACACTGGAAGATGATCCAACAAACAAAAGGGGAGCAAGTGAAACTATTAACTTTTACCTTTCCGGAGCCTGGCCTTTTCCTTATTCCTGTTTTCCCCACCCATTATGTATCCAGGTACAATCCAATGAAACCGGTGTAATATCTTCTGTAGAATTTCAAAAACCTGCATACATAGCTCACGCGTCGGCACAAGTACCAACGCTATAATGAAACCTTACCATTAATACCAAGCCAATTGAAGTCATTGTAGCAAGGGGAAGAAACAGCTTCATCAAAACAATGAATGAAAAAGCAGATATGTATCCTCGTTCTTTCTTCACTTTTTCAAGAACGCAACATGTATCTAAAGCTAAATGTAGTGGACAAATATAACGAATGATTGATTTGGCTTCATAATCACAAATGCAATTCAGCCCATAGTTTGAAGTATATATGGGAAATTGTATTTCACTCTCTGCCACATCCATGCAACTACAACCAATCCAAGCTCCCCGAGTCCCCAGTCAAGATTTTTAACTTATGATCAACCAACATTGCAGGGTAATGCGCTACATATCCGATATGCACACCCATGACCATGATGAGTACATCACAGGCTCTTAGCTTACAACTTAGCTTGGCTCTTCACTTGCCATTGGAAAACAAGCTGTTTTTCGCAACATCGAATACTACTAGTGATAGAAAGTTATGCTGTATAGGTTTAAGACTAGAGTATCTGTCAAATTACATTTGTACTACAAAGCTAACAAGCACTTAAACATATGCAAATAAAGATACCGCGAAATACGCAATACATACCGAAAGTGCCATCGGTCCTCTGAATGCGAGGATTATGCTTTTGCAAGTGATGAACAATCGGAGCCAAGTAGGCAATTGTTTTCCCCGTGCCAGTGGCTGCATTAACGAGTCTATAACACAATTTTTCCAGTTAAAGGACTCAAAATCGTATAAGTTCACACACAGAATCATCGAAATTAAGCTCCTCAGAGGTTCAAAATGATCAAAAAAAGGAAGCTGTAAAAGGAAATCAAAGCACAAAGGATACACATGGCGGCCAGATAAGATTACAGGAATGGCTTGAGCTTGCACTTGCGTTGGACTCTCAAACCCTAGCCTCTCTACAAATTACGAATGCAGCAAAATCAGAAAGCGGTAAAATAGGAATGAACAATCGAAGAGAGGAAGAGGAGAGGAGAGGAAACCTCGGAGCTGGTCGCACAGAGCGGGATCGAGACCAAGGCTGGGGAACGAGCACGAAGCGAAAACATCAAGCTGTGGAATCGCTTTGACATCCTTGATGCTTTTCTTCTGAAGAAAACTCATTGCTGAATTCAAGTCTGCAATTGCTTGCTTGAAATTTTGCGAGGAAGAGTGATACTGCAAGCCCTAATTCTTCCTACCTTGAACTGTGAGTCTGAATAGGGAAACACTGGAATTCGGGGGGGCTGTGGAGAGACGGCGATGGCAAACGGCAGTTGAAGCCGCCGGGTGAGGAGAGAACGGCGTCGTCGACGGGAGAGAGGATAGGCGGCCGTCGGATGGACGGTAGAGAGGGTCTTTGAAGAGGTTTAGGTTTCTGCTTTTCTGAGTAAAGCCCAACATATTGCTAATGGGCCTAAATACTCTTAAGTCCAAAATGACTTCAACATTTTTTTTTTCTTTGGACAAAAAAAAAAACATTTTTTTTTCTGATAAGATGTGTTTCCTGATTTTTGTTAATTGATGGCAAATGTTGAATGGAAGATTTTTTTTTTTATTAGGATCGGGATCTTAGGATCAAAACACATTCGTACCTTGGGATGGTCGAGCCGAAAAGGGCGTTAGAGTAGTCCCCCAACGTCCCCGATTTGACTTATAATGACCGCTTTCTATTTATCAAATTAAGAATTTTAGGATCAATTTATCGAAAAGACCCGGTTAAGCGATTTGTAAGAATAATGTAAAATCAATAAAAATTAAGTTGAATAATATAAATATGATATACATCCAATTTTGTGATGTACATTTAATATATGAAGTTCATAGTTCATACCGCGTAAAAACGGATAAGTAGATCCCTTATACATTTGTATAATATTTTCACGTATGAAATATATAGAGTTAGAGTAGTTCTTGGAAGGAAGATCTACTTTATACTCTTCTCTTTCATTTAAAATATATTTCGTTTGACTTTTCAATACACATTTTAATAAGTTAAAAATTATATAAAATATTAATTTTTTAAAATTATTTTTCAATTTAATAAGTATTAAATTATATATAAAAAATTGATATTTTATACTCCCTTCATTCGATAAAACATGTCATTTTAGAGTGTTAATTTTGTTCAAGAAAATATGTCATTTTATGTATTTTGGTCTCTACTTTAATTTAAAAAAATGCCCCTGAAATGATTAGTATATTGTTAGTTATAGTTTTTAATAAAGTAAAAAATTAGTATAATAAATGAGGATATAATAGTATATTTGTTAATTTCCTTAAAATTTATAAAAAAAATCTTAAATGATACTATGTTTTAGCGAATAGAAAAAAAATAGTTTTTATTAACTCTTTAAAATACATGTTAAATAAATAAATAATGTAATTTTTCATTAGAGGGAGTAGATCAGAGTTTCACTGTTTTTATAAAATTCTTTTCAATTAGACCAAATAATAAAATGGTAAGCATGACTCTTCTTTTTGGTCGAAACTAGTGCTCATACTTCATTTCCATAGTTCGAATATGAATCTTTAGTTAATTTTTTTTATTAAGTAAGAATTCGAGATCAGACAAGTCTAATTCTCGAGAGCCGATGAATCGGCAGACAAAAACTGCCTAAATATATAATGAAAATAGAAAAATGGCGTTAAGAGTATGCCCAACAACTTCTCTAAAAATTATCTAAAATAGAGGAAAAAATATGAAAATCTCTAAAAAATTTACAATTCAACTCCAACAGTTTCTCCATTTTACAAATTTCTGCATTTATTACATACTACATATACTCTTTATTTCAAACAATTTCAATTTTAGCTATCCTTAAACTTTATGCAAATTGTTAAATACTTTCATACAACTAGATGAACATGAATTTTAAGTTAAAATTTTTAAAAATGTAAATAAGTTTAATTGAAGTATGAGCTTTAACATTTAAGCATAACATAACTTCAAATATAAGCTAGTATAAGTTTGACATTTACATATAACATGAGTTTTAACATAACTTAAAATTAATATGTTTAAATTAAATATCGAGTTAATTCTAGGAAAACATTCAATTTAATTTAATTACAACAAATACTCCTAACTTAATTTTTGTATAAATATAACTAACTTGTCCAATTGTTGATGAATTACAATGAATTTGCATTGGTATTGGGGAGAATTAAATTTTAGAGTTTTTGCCATCTTCCTCTAAATTTAGATAATTTTTTTTCCCTTCTAAGGTGTCTCTATTTTAGAGATGAATATAGAGAAGCTGTTGGACCTAAAAACCCCATATTTTCTCTAAAAATTTTAACTTTCTCAATTTTACAAGAGGTGTTGGGGTTGCTCTTCAAGCAACAAAAATAACTATACAATACGAACGAACTAAAAAGAACTCCTCCCAATAGTTGCAGATGACGACGAAGAACGAAGTCAAACACCACCGAAACAGTAGCAGTACGGGCCAGCTCTATAGCAGGAATCTATCTCCATTGGGAAGTGCAGATGAAACTCCAAAGAAACTCCTTCCCGGATACAGAGTCGCCCCGAATGCACCAACTCGACCCCAGCCAGTCCTGACTCCAAACTTTACGCCACCAACCAAGCAGAAGACCTCAAATAAAACACCAAAAGTAGAGCCACACAATCATCGTGCAAAAATGCCAAAAGAATTAACCAACCGAGATTTAGACAAGCCCATACGAGATTTGGACAAGCTCTTTCGGGAACGAATCTTTAGTTAATGGTAAAGAATCCACATCGAAAATCTGGGAAAATGTGAGGCCGAATGAACGGCAGACGGACTGACCATCATGATACAATCAGGAAAAGAACCAGCACAAAAAAACCCGAATACAGAAAATCTCAACAAGCAGGTCCAGCGGAGACAGTCGAAGAACACCAAGTGAAGACTGCGAATGGTTACTTAGTTATATAATTAGGTCATATTGAGTACAAAAGGTGAGGATTTAACATTTTTAAAACTCTTTTTACACATAAAAATGGTCATAAATGATTTTTTTTTAAAATAAATTTATGGGTGGTTTGGTGGAATTTATCCTTATATTTTTATTGGATACCTCGCCCCCTATTAAGGAGCCTTATCATATCATCGGAATAAGAAAAGGGAGACAAAACATCATACACACTTTCGGTGATCATCTTCCGCAAATTACGTTCATTCCCCAACACTTCAAATCTATATTCATTCCTAACATCGATTTTTTGTATAGATTAAAAAATCATACTTCCATTTTTTTTTAATAAATCCCAATGGTCGACAAACCCTAATTATAAGAAATCTCATACATATACATTAAACTACGGGCGGGCACAAATCCCGCAAATCTCGGTCCCGTCCCGGACCCGTCCCGGTCCCGGTGGGATTTAAGGAAAAAAAGTGAATCCCGTCCCGCAAAAATTATGCGGGACGAGATGCGGGACAAGACTATGGGATCCCGCAAATCCCGGTCCCGTCCCGCATATATATATATTATATAATTTATATATATAAATACAAATATATATTTATATTTATATTTATATTTATATTTATATTTATATTTATATTTATATTTATATTTATATTTATATTTATATTTATATTTATATTTATATTTATATTTATATTTATATTTATATTTATATTTATATTTATATTTATATTTATATTTATATTTATATTTATATTTATATTTATATTTATATTTATATTTATATTTATATTTATATTTATATTTATATTTATATTTATATTTATATTTATATTTATATTTATATTTATATGGGACAAGAATTTTAATTTTGGTAGTACTAAATTTTTTGATAATTTAGTGATTTATATGATATATTTAGTTATTTTAAATACAAGTTACAATAATACTGTAAGGCTTGTAAGCAATTTGAAAATAAAAAATTACTATGGGCTTGGGGGTTAGGGATTTGGGCTCTAGGAGGCAAACAAAATAATTTATTCTCCATTTTGAAATAGTGAAATCTCTATTCAATTCTAATAGGTTAGGGTTACAAGAGGCTTGTGCTACTGACAATGTTTTTTTGTATGAAATTATGCTGCTGAGAGTGTTAACATTATGGTGATATCATTCTATGAAGAATGAACTATGAAAATATTTTTTTTTATTTTTCAAGTTTTATAATATTTTATTATTTTTATTTGAGGGACAAGTCCCGTCCCATCCCGTCCCGTGTGGGATAAGACCCGTGTGAGATTCAAAAAAAAAGGTGAATCCCGTCCCGGAAAAATTAAAGCGGGACGGGCCTCATCCCGGTCCCGTCCCGTTCTATCCCGTCCCACGTCCACCCCTACATTAAACCATATAAAAGAAAATTTTAAAAGCATCCTGCAGAAAAATGGCATTCATGACGCATAAATAAGTACATAAAAACAACACAATAGTAATGAACAACGTACACCACACACAATGTTGTAAGTTGTAAACAACTAGAGTACGTACTTAATAAAAAAAACATGGCAAAATTAACGACGAAAGAAATTAATGGTTGAAATTATAAGTACATAAGTCAGATATATATAAATTATATATTAAGTGTAACCTTGTTTGTATTTTTTGAAGAGATCTTCAGTCTGGGCAGTCCGGAAAGCGCAGCAGCCAATGAGGTAAACGGCGACGAGGGCGACCAAGGTGATGATGAGGACGACGTTGGCCATGCGCCACTCTTTGCGAAGGCCGGCGAGCAAGCCGGCCTTGCAGGAGTTGCAGCCGTAGCAGAGCTGGGCCTGGTCGTTGCTCCAGGCAAGGCAGTCGGAGTCGGCCGCGGTGTTGATGGGGCTTATCCAGTTGGTTGGGTTCAAGAATGTGTACCCACATTGTGTTGGTGGCTTGCAGCACCCTGACTGTACGTACGTACGTTCATATTTTACTCAAAATTAATTACATTGGCAAAAAGCTTCAAGCACAAAGCTAAAGTTACTTAGACGAAGTTGTATTAATTAATTATCAGATCCAGATATTGGAATAAAGAAAATTTAGTAAGATGTATATGCATGTGATATATCATGGAGAATCATCTTTAAATTTGCCCTTTTCACTTTACAGTTAATTTGTTACTCATTCTAGGTTAATTAAGATACATCTTTATCTTGTTCCAAATATGCGCATTGGGGATGTTGAAACGGAGTTTTTTTTTTTTTTTTTAAAAAAAAAAAGAAAACATAAAACTAACTTATATATGGATTATATACATTTGGAAATAAAATTTAAATAACTTCATATCACATCCAATATATCCTCCCTAAATAATTGGGTCACAAACAACTTATCACAACGAAAAAAAATATTTTCTACACTATTTTCTAAGGCCATTTTTATAGGCCGAATATTGTACAGAGATACTAGGCTTTTTAATATTAAAATATTATAACAGTGGGAGGAAGGATACTACACTAAGAGCATCTTTAACCATGGTATTTGGAGTACCATAGCAATTAAATAAAAAGAAAAAGTCAGAAAAAGTCAGAATTTGTAAAGAACCAAGAAAAAAAAAGTAGCCCAAGATACATGGACATGATACTCAATCTGACAAATACCATACAATTTTACCCAATCAATATTAATTATGGGACCCATTTTTGACAAAAAAAAAAGAATTTTGTTTCAAAAAGTGAAATAAGATACTCATATCAAGTATCATGTTTGTGGAGTACCAAACATTAAAATGAGGTGGATGAGAGAGAAATGTCAAAAAGTAAGTTATGGTACTCATCTTGAGTATCATTGTTAAAGATGCTCTAATACTTATCAAGTATCGATACTAGAGGTGAAAAAAGGTTGAACACGGGGTACGATCCACAATTGTAGAGGGGGAGGGGGACATTGTGAGGTCTTATGAAGCGAAGCATCTTCTCATCTAACTCTTTCACCTCACAACACCTTTATTATATCTAATGTGAAAAAGGATGTTACAAACGTACGTTAAGAGCCTAAATTTAGTAATAATATATACAAATCTTATAGGATTCTGCCCATCGTAATTGATTGATTTATTTATTTTCATTAAATAAATAATTTTTAAATAAATAAACATTAGCCTTTTAATTTTTTTTTTAAATTAGGAAAGAAATTTGGTATCAACACAAGCCTAGAAAAACTGAAAGACCGAACATGTCGGTAGATGGACTAACCATATATTATGTACAACCGGAAACAATTGACTAAAGCAAATAACATAAAGAAATTAAAGGAAGCAAATGACACAAATAAATTACCCATTAACTTTTTATTCAAGGGTATATATATGATAGAAATAACGAAAAAATTGCTACTCCATCTGTTCTAAAATATAAATTGTTTGACTTTGTGACACAGTTTTTAAGGAGCTAAAAATTAGATAAAATACAGAGTATTAACTTTTTTTATTAAAATTTTAAAATAATATTATACTTATTAATACTAAGTATTACTTTTAAAAATTAATAAAAAAATGTTAATATTTTATATAGTTTTAGCTCTTTAAAAAACGTGTCATAAAGTTAAACGACTTATATTTTAGAACGGAGAGGGAGTAGGATAGTAATTACTTTGTTTAGGAGAACATACAAATTTCAAATATTTTCAAAAATTTAGCCATTTTTAAAAATGATTTTACTAATTTAAACCTATGAAATTTTTTCGATTTGATTTATTAATAATGCCTTGTAGAGAAAGAAGGAACTGATAATTAAATTTAGGAGGTACAAATTAATTAAGATAAACAAAAAAAGGAATTAAGCAAATGCAAGTGTAGATATATGGAGGTACCTCAATAGGATTAAGGTGGGCATTGAAGAAATCCTGAGCCATGGAGTAGCTCTCATTCATCTGAACACACAAGCTGCTCGACACCAAACAGTTCTTGATTCCAATCCACTTGTAGTCGGCCTCCACCTTCCTCCTGAGCCACCCTGAGTAGTCATCGAGGTGGTACTCCAGGTAGGATCTGCTGGGCTCCATGTGTCCCCCACCTCTGAGTGTGACCATGTAGACGAACGCCGCCAACGACACCAGGATCACCACCAGCACTAGCATGCCCACCAGGTAGAATATTACGAGCCCCGACAACCTCCAGAAGGCCCCCACGAACCCCGCCAGTGCGACGAGGAGGAGGAGGACGCCCAGGATTATGAGCGGCCATTGGAGGACCGAGACGCAGGAGCTGTCCGGGAGGGTTGTCAGCCAGATGCCGACGCCGATGATGGGGATCGCCAGGATGATGGCGATGAAGTTTATGCCTGCTATTACACCGCTGCTTAGTGCCATCGATTGATCAAATTTTGATTTGAGTTTGTTTTGAGTGTGTGGCTCTTTACTCTTTAGGTTTTGCTTTGTTCTTTTCCTCTAGGGGAGGAAATGTGTGTTGTTGGAAAGATCGATGTGGGATGTTATTAGTGTGTGATTGATTAGTGGCCTTTGGTCACTCTTTTTCCTTTTTTTTTTTCTCTTTTGTTTTTATTATAATGGAAAGGTTTTAGAGAAGGTTTAGACGTGTGATGTAACTCATGCCAGAGGAAACCTAACATACGAATCGAGTAAGGTTCCATTCAATTGGTAATAGAAGAAGTAGTGTTGATTTAATAGAATGACTCGTCTAGTTGAAACTTGGACAATACATGTCATTAGGATAACCGCTCTAATAACCAATTGATAATAAGAGTAGTTGATCTACCGACTTAATATTACAAGGTTTGTTATTCTCCACTTTCGATGTGAGACTCTTCTGATCTTATTTATATCTCTTAAAACATTATTAAACTTGAGTAAATCCAGCCGAGAATCCGAGATTGTCATTTCGATCAATTAGTGTAGTTGTTTTTTTCTATAAAATAATATTTAAGTTTTTGGTTGTAAATAAGGGCTATAAATAATTGTGTATTCCACTTCACACAGACATGGATAATAAGGCTTGAGTGTTTTCATATGATTTTGGAGTGTTTTTTGTAAACCTCTCTCTTCATCTTGTCAAAAAAAGAAAGCACTCAAATTATATTTCTCATTTCGAGTCACATACCAAAATGCAAAGGTCCGAAAGTTTTTTTTTTTTAAATCAGGGGAATCTTAAGCATCTTTAACAAATAATAATAATAATAATAATAATAATAATAATAATAATAATAATAACAATAATAATAATAATAATAATAATAATAATAATAATAATAATAATAATAATAATAATAATAATAATAATAATAATAATAATAATAATAATAAAAGGCATTGAGAGAAATGACCAATAATGTTTTATTGGTAAAGTGGTAGTTTTCTTAAAATATACACAAAATTTAGGGGGAATAGGTGAAATTATATGAAAAATGATGCAAAGTGTGAGGCTCAAAGCAGTGAAGCTGTGTAGTACGTACTTTGTGGCAGTGAGGATGCCGTTGGGCGGGCCCTCCCGGAGAAAAAGAGGGGATGCTCTCTGCTTTCTTTTGGGGTCCTCGATATTCGAGATTGACCAATTTTGATCTGCATTTGTTCAGTTTTCACATTTGTACATATGGTTTAGATCAAACAAAGTGTTGGGTTTGCACATGTGAAAACAAAAGTCTCGATGTGGTTCCGTGCAGTCAGATGTTTTGAGGGACTTTAGATGTGTTGCTAGTTGTTACCCTCATACATATATAAAGAAGCTATATCTCAAGCTTCATCGATCAATTACTTTAAATGAAGAGGTTACGAAGATACATAAGTTGAAAACATGCAAATTAAAATATCGTCAAAATATTTACGTTCAATATAATTACCATGGTGTTCATTCACATTCACCTTTGTAGTGTGAGTTATATATATATACACAAACGGTGAAAATATCGCTTAACACACAACTAGTGGTTGATATAGTTTTAAGATCGTGAGAAAATCTAATGTCATGGTTTGAAACCGTGGAAAATTAGGTTGGATTTACGGTACTTAAAACAGTGAGAGGTGCAGGGTCTGCTGCTCTAAGTTCGCTTAAAAATAGAAGTATGCGTACTCGGCTAGAGTTCTACTATTTTTAAAACTATAGCATGAGATCGATATTTTTATGGTTTCGAAAATTGTAACCAGGAAGGATTCTTATTGCTCTTGAAGCACTCTGTTCATCCATCATATCATATATACTCCTGTAGATGAGGGGGCCTGGAAACATGGATTCCTTTCAATGGTCTACACACACACACCATTTTTGTCCATAATCGACCATGGCGCTGAGTGCACCAATGTACGTTACGCTACAATTACATTGTTGATATGGCAATGAAAAAGTAGCTAGCAGGCTAGATTAGCATGTCGATCAGGTGGATTCGAATGGAGATCATCTATACCGTTCGTATGTTATCGATATATCCAACATGGAACCGAGTTAGCAATATGTTACGACGGTGAGGTACATAGCGATCAATTAGTAGTCCAATGTGTTGTTCAATTTAACGACAATATATGGTGTCTATACAAGTGTCGAAATCAGTGGTGGCTGTAGGATTGTCTAGAGGGGAGCAAAATTTATGCTTTGGAAAAATAAAATTCTCAACATATATAATGAAGAATTTTTTTTAAAAAATATTAAAAGAAAATCATAAATTGTGGTATAAATATGATATTATATTACAAAAATTCATACAATAAAATTCGATATATTTTTTTCATATATATATGTGTAACATGGTGAATATTTTTTTTAAAAAAAAATATTGAAAGGAAATTAGAATTTAAAAAAAACATCTTATTTGTAAATGGAAAAAAAATTATAGGATTGAAAAGTGTTGCAAAAAAACCTACAAATTGTAGTATAAATATGACCTGCGTCTACCCTCCTGAAAATTGCTGCTACGACGGTCTCTTCTAATAGGGATGCTCTTTGTTGGAGGGGTAGCGCGGATGGGGAGTATTCTACTCGTTTGGGGTACTCTCTAGTTTGCAAGTGGGATTGCACTCTTTCCGCTGATAGAGAGTTTTTCAAGGCTATTTGGAAGATCAATGTGAATGAAAGAGTGAAATTGTTCTTATGGACTGTGTGCAAGGGTGGGTTAATGACAAACCTCGAACGGGTCAGACGCCATTTTGGTAACTCTGATCTCTACCCTCTCTGCTCTTCCTCTTGTGAATCTTATTCCCATCTCTTTAGGGAGTGTGATACTGCTGCGAGCTTTTGGGTGCAGGTGGATGACGCAGGGATCGGGATTTGGAACGAGGATGCTCCGTTTTCTGCTTGGATCCGCTGGAATGTACTCTCCAGGAGCACTCTGGCGGATGGGGTGGAATGGAATGCCATCTTCGCCTTCGCCCTCTGGAGCCTCTGGAAGCGCAGGAACATGCTGGTCTTCGGCACTACCGGCGCGCCTGAAGTTACATTGGATAGCTGCTTAAAACTTGCTAAAGAATATAAAGATGCCCGGGGTCATCTGTTGAGTGAACCGAAGAGAAGTACGAGGATTGCGAAGGAGATTGGCTGGACCAAGCCGGAAAGTGAGTGGATCAAGCTGAATGTTCACGGTGCGGTTAAGGCCAACGGAACTGCCTCGGCCGGAGGCGCCTTGCGTGATGAGCTTGGGCGCTGGTTGGGTGGGTTTGTCCACAATATTGGCTCCTGTTCTGTGGTTGCAGCCGAGTTGAATGCCATTGTGGATGGGCTCGATTTAGCCTGGAAGGCGGGGCATAGGAAGATCATTTGCGAGTCCGACTCGTGCTCTGCGTTAAGCCTTTTGAAGAAGGAGGTTCGATCCTCCCACCCATGTTTCAGCCTGGTGGTCCTTTGCCACGGCTTCATTCGTAGAGACTGGGAGATCCAGTTTCGTCTCATATACCGGGAAGCGAACTCCCTTGCCGACTTTCTTACTTCTGTTGCTTTTTCCTCTCCTCTTGGAGTTTGTTTGTTAGACTTACCGCCGGACGGTGCCGTGCCTCTTATCTCCGAGGATGCAGATGGGGTCACGACGACCCGTCTGTGTCCTGGATAAGGGGCGTTTTCTTTTGCTGTTGTTGCTTCTCCTGGGCTTAGCCCAGTTTTCTCCACCAAAAAAAAAAATATGACATTCATAGTATAAAAAATTCATAAGAATAAAAATTAGAAGAATTTTTTAAAATATATGTGTAGCATATGAACTCTAATGAATAATATTAAAAAAACTATAAAATTTGATTTGAATATGACATTTATTATAGGAAAAATTTAAAAGGAATTGAAAATATTGGAAAAAAATAAACAATGAGGTATGAACCCGACCTCTTGGATTCCTTATGTTTTTTTTCCTTTCTTTACCAACTAAGCTAGACAAATTTGTGTTCTTTTTCACTTTTTTATTTTATTTTTTTAGCTTAATTTTTTTTCTAAAATACACGTTTTTCCACATTGTCGGAGGGAGGGGCGGCTGCCCCCTGTGTCCGCCACTAGTCAAAGATTTGAATAACGATTCAGAACTTAGTGTTCTCGTTTGGAAGATCGTACGTTCTAGGCAAAAAACACTTGACTAGGCGTTGGTTTTCTTCCTAATTTCTTTCCTTGCTTCAAAAAAAAAAAAAAACGACAGAGATTGGCCTAATGTGCTTAATTTTGCTTGTATTTCAATGCATGTACAAAAGTACTCAATTAAAGTTAATTACTAGCTCTCAACAAAATTCACCCAAAATCAATGTATAATACAGTCATCAGAAAAACCTATTAGGGTTACTGATCCATACAATCATGAATAATACATTATGCTCTTTATCATGCTTGTAATGCATGCCTAACGAGAAAAGCTCTTACGACGTTGTGGCTGCGGTGGCTCCTGTGGTTGTTCCGATTCAACATTCGTCTCCTCCAGCTTTATATTGGTATAGATGAATGCTCCGGCTAGCGCCCCTAGCACAGGAGCCACCAAGTAGATCCATATACGTCTATAGTTGCCCGATGCAATAGCCGGCCCTAACGACCTAACCGGGTTCATAGACGCACCCGTTGCTGGTCTGTATATAAATCATTCAATCACTCCAAATCATTCATTCCACAACTTCATATATACACACCAAATTCAAACTTCTATAAGTCACATTCCTACACATATATATGAATAGTGAAGGAAAAATTAAGCTTACCCTACAATAAGTATGTCAAGCATGACGGTCCCGCCAATTGCTATTCCCGCCAACTCTCCCACCTATTATAATAAAATATAAAAATGTCACAAGTTTATTTCAAAATCAATACATACAAAAAATAACAATAATAATACTTTTGATAACAGGATCGTCCCACATCGGATATGATAATACTTCTAATAACACAATCGTCCCACATCGGATATGATAAGAATGTATCGTCCTACATCATGTTGGGAGTGATTTATAATTGATTCAAATCCTATCTATTTCACAATATATTATTCCTTTTCAAGACATAGGTTTTAAGTGATTTGATTTTTAGCATATTTTTTAAAATTTAAAACCCTATAAAATATCTTATACATGAATATATATTCATATAAAAAATAATTCTACATTCATTTTTAAATATAGATCGTTTTACTTTTTACCACGTTTTTTAAGTAACTAAATTTTTTATAAAATATTAACTTTTTATCAAAATTTTAAAATAATATTATACTTATTAATTAATAAGTATATATATTATATAAATATAATATTATTTTAAAAAATTAATATTTTATATAGTTTTTGTATAAAAATTCAAAATTTAATATTATTAATTACCGCGCGTGTATCGGTGGCTACGGCGGTGATGACGAACATGAGGAAGAAGGTGGCGACGAACTCGAGGACGAAGGCCTCGGCAGCCCCGACGGAGGAGGCGGTGACGCCGCCGGACATGAAAGGGTGGTAAGCCCACTTGAGCAAGAAAGCGGCGCAGAGCGATCCGGCAAACTGAGCCAAAATGTACAGCGGGACTTGGACCAACGGGAAGTGGCGGAGCGCGGTGAAGGCGATGGTGACGGCCGGGTTGAGGTGGGCGCCGGAGATGTGGCCGGTGGAAAGCACCGCCACCATCACCGCCAGCCCCGCGCAGGCCGCGTTCCCGATCAGAGTCTCGGCGCCGTTGTACTTCTGGTTCACGATTGGCCCCGCGGCCGACGAGAAGATTATGATGAATGTTCCAAAGAACTCCGCAATGGTCTATGAATTGAATTAAATCGTTAATTAATTAATGGTCAATTTAATCGATAGATATAATTAATTCAGATGATTAATTCGGTAATTACCTTACGAAGAATCGAGGGATTAATCAGAGGCGTTGACGGGGGTGATCTGGTGGCCGTCGGATGATCATCATCAGGTGACACCGAAACGCCGATTTCTGGAGGCGTCGGCAATACGGCGCCGTTTGGTGGGGGCCTCATTCAGAAAAGTTTGGATTAGTTAATTAGTTAGTTGAATTTTGTTTTTATGTGATTAATTAGCGCCAAGAATATTTGAAGACGGAAGTTAAGAAATAACAGATGCTTATATATAGAGAGAGATGGGTTTGTTGAAGGATTCATGGAAGCCACTAACACTATATCGGTATTACTAATTAACGTGTTAATTGTTGGATTAGTCAATCATATAAAAAAAATATGCATTTGAAACGTTTCAATTTTGAAACGTTTTCATTTTACATAACTTAATGTCGCTATACCTGTACGTGTTTCCTCGAAACGGATTAACAGAGGCCTGGAAAACGGCATCGCAAAGGCCGAAACGTTGACTTTCTCTCCACTTGTTGCTGGCGGACGTTTCGAAATTAAGCTAAGGTGTATATGAAATATATGCGACCTTTGCTAATTATATAAGATGGTCAAGTCTAAGATATATAGCATGGAAAAGGTTCGAACCTAAAAAACAAAAGATAACATGACAATTTAATTGTGTTTTTCTTTTTCAAATTTTACACAATGAATCTAATGAGCTATAAAAAAAAAGTTGTTAGTTCCTTTTTTCTCTCTCTTTTGTTGTTGTTCACACGGCCTCTATAGGATGGTGATAGGCAATTTTTTGGGGTGTTATCTTTTGGAGAGACTTTTGAGAGGTATACCGCACATGTATTTTTTCACGGGACTCATTGTTTGGTCTGCATGTTTTTGTAACTTGGTTACACCCATCTTATATATATTTATCAGTTCAGGGCACACGGCCTTTATCTCGCCAAACACACGACGCCAATCCCGACAACCGAAGCCGGCAAGCACCATGTTGAACCCAGACTCTAGAGCCGACAAAATCCTTGGTGTCGAATCTCCTGCAATATGTGGGCCTGCGGGAGGGCAACTCAAAACCTGCAGTCGACACCGACCTTCGGAGTCGGCAAGTTGCTTATATCACCTATTTATAGGAACTTTTGAGGAAGATATTATTTTGCCAGCTCTAGCTTCTAGTGTCGGCAACTGGGCTGCCAGCTCTAGATTCTGGTGTTGGCAAACTAACCACCAACTCTGGAGAACAGGTCCGGCACCGTGCAAATGGTCCAATCCAACCGTGCATATAGCAAGTCCGTTTTTTTGTTTATACAAAGGAAAACCAAGAGAGAAAAAAAATCATTGTGTCACCCCATTAAACCGAAACCTCTCATTAAACTCCTCACTAGTTACCATTGTGTCACCCCATCAAAGCCAATTGTTAATTCACTTCGTTGAATCATGTCTCTTGCATGACAAAAAAAGAAGTGACGGAGATAAGTTAGCTAATATGTCTATTGATTTAAAATCATTCATATCTTTTGATTCTCTATGATTTTGAGATTTGTCTACGGATTGTAATAACTCTTTCATCAGTCCATAATAACAATATAGGACACTAGTCCTCTCTTTCATTATTCCATAGTAACTTATACTTTTTCCATTAATAATTAAGTGATTTTTTAAAGTCTGATACATTTTTTTAGGATAGTAATATATATATAATTTTTTTTATTAATATTAATTAATATGTATGATATTATTTTAAAATTTTATTATTTTATATGATTTTTATCATTATAAAAACGTGCATAATTTAAAAAAGTCACTTATTTGTAAACGAAGAGATTAATAAAAAAGTTAGTATTTTATAAGTATTTACCTTTTAAGAAATGTGTTGGAAAGTGAAACCATCTATATTTTAATTTCAAGACGAGGAGTATGATTTTGTTGATTACAAAGAAACGGGCTCACAAAAAGAGAACGTACAATTGACAACTGTTCAATTGCGATGAGAGAGAGACCGATCCCGGAGTCCTGACCGTCACTCAACTACTCCCACGGGCAAACTACCGGATAATGTAGGAAATCAGCAGAATGCACCGGCTGAGGAGCATCAGATGGGGGGACAGTGTACACAAGAGGTCTTCGGAGGTGTTCCGACTGAGAACGAAACCCTTTCAATGGAACAATATCCAACGCTGGAAGCGGCTAACAGCACAGTGCCGACGAAGCCAAACTTTAAGGACAAGTTGATCGGAGGTGTAGGAGGGGGTTTCAGTCTTCCTCATTCCAACCCAATCTTCCAGGGGGCTCACCTAGAAGTTGGATATGGGATGGATGATGATATTCCCCCAGCAGAAGATGACCCGGATTGCCCCACAATCGCACTGAACAAAGCAGAGAAGTTAGCCTTGTGGAAGCAGTGGGAAAACACGCTCATAATAAAGCTGTTTGACAAGGGGTCAGGATACATGCAACTGCACCGGCGACTGTCTCAGAAATGGAGTCTAAGGGCTCCATTCTCACTGGTAGACTTGGGTAATGAGTTCTACATTGCTAGGTTCGCAAATCAAGCCGATTACGATCACGTCGTGATGGAAGGACCATGGATGATTGGGGACAACTACCTAGCAATCAGGGAGTGGGTGCCGAGGTTCGATGCTGAAAATGAAGACATCAAGACGCTCACCGTCTGGGTGAGAATCCCGAACCTAACCATTGAATATTTTGATCCCCGACTCTTGCATCGAATTGGAAACAAGATAGGGAAAGTTCGGAGGGTGGACAGCACCACCGCCGCTGCAGATAGGGGGAGGTTTGCTCGGCTGAGGGTTGAAGTTGACCTCAACAAACCACTCCTATCAAAATCCAGACTGGATGGTAAAGTTTGGCCAATCCAGTACGAAGGGATTCGTATGTTGTGCTTCAAATGTGGACGTGTGGGTCATACGGCTGGAGAATGTGAGGGTGAAAAGGATCATGGAACAAAGGAGGAACAGGTGTCAGCGGCTTGTGCTGCATCAAAAATCCAATTGAAAAAAGATGCGCATGGAGAGTGGATGCAAGTGAGAAGGGCAAACAGGAAGAAAACCAGTGTTGGCCCGAATACAGCGCAGCAAACTGCACAGGGGGAAAGCGGGGGCTCGTCAGAAAACAACACCAGTAAGGACGATAACCAGGCGCCAGTTGTTCCTCCAGCGAATCAGCTTGACGAGAAGTTGACGGGGCAAGTTACGGAGAACAGAGCTGATCCGAGACAGCGAATTACGGAGGAAATCGCAGTGGAAATCACATCCAGATACGGAGTTTTGGATATGGATAACGCTGATGGAGAGCAATCTGACCCCAAAGGCAAGAGGATCGCTGACGTGGAATGTGATAGCCCAGTGGTGGAGCCCAACCCAAAGAAGACGGATATGACGAGACAAGGATCCTCGAAGGGCCCAACTGGGATAAACGGTTTTGGAACAAAGGCAGCAAACGTACAAGAAAAGAAATCGAATGCTACTAAAGCCAACACAGGAAACCCTAGCCGCTCCACTAACCGAACCTCAATGCCCACAAAATCTCCCACCAAAAAGACCCACACCGCCACCCCCTCAGACATTAATCAAAAGACAACGGCAAACCCCATCAAGAACGTCCGAGCACACGGACACAACCCTCCCACCAGGCAGCGCCGCAATCCCCAACCCGGAACACAGTAGGAAATGGAGCCGATTCCCCGAGTGGAAGTAGGGTTCGTCGAAAGCTCGACGAGTTTTCTTCTCTCCGACCGCCGGATGGGTCCAATCCAAACGATCGGTCCTCGGCTGGCAAGTCACATGGTGTTTGAATTCCTGCCAATGATAACGGAGTCCCGTCCAATGTTGTGTCAAATATCGCTACTCAGTAGGGTGTTGTATGCTATAGATCGTATTGCTGAAGCAATGTCTGCAGTAGCGACAAGAAGCCAGATTGACGTAGGTGACTTAGCGGCAAACCTCAATAACCAGTTTTGTATGATGAAGCGTCTTAATATCCTTGTTTGGAACGTCCGGGGGGCGGCCAGTAATTAGTTTTTGAACTCCCTAAGATTTCTTATAATTTGGATATTATTCGTTTACATGATCCTCGTGTGTGACAGAATCAGATTTGACGGAAGGAAAAGGGTCGAAGCACAGGGGTTCTCCGGTGGAATTTGGGTTCTATGGAGAACGACTGAAGTCACAGTCAGAACTCTGGACCTCGATCCCCAACACATTTCAATGGAGGTGTACAGAGTAGAGGAGGAGCCATGGGTACTAACGGTAGTGTATGCCTCCCCTGGCAGCGTGCGGAGGCTAGATCTTTGGAACTACTTGCAAGAGACGGCTGGCTTCAATGGAAAGTTGTGAATGATGGCTGGAGACTTCAACGCTACACTCCACCATTCCGAAAGATCAAGCAACACGCCCCACTCGAACAGAAGTGCACAGCGTTTTCGTGAGTGCGTTGAGGAGCTGCAACTGTTGGACATGGGATTCAATGGAATTCCGTATACCTACTGGCATGGAAACAACCCGTCCATAAGGTTCACAGCAAGACTGGATAGAGCGCTCTGTTCGGAGAGTTGGAGAATCAAATATCCTGAGGCAAAGGTTCGTCACTTGACAGCCCCCCACTCGGACCACACGCCGTTGCTGATTAGTTTGGAACCGGAGACCAGTAGGGAGGTGGTTGACAGACCATTTTGCTTCTTCTCAGCCTGGATGAAGCATGAGAACTTCCATGAGTACATCGATGAAAAGTGGAGAAAATCAGCAGAAATTACTGAGGCCTTATCTACATTCCAACGGGATATTAAGGAATGGAATCATGAGGTGTATGGGAACATCTTTGCCAGGAAACGAAGGTTGTGGAGTAGGCTGGAAGGGGTCAAGCGAAAGCTCGCTGAGGGAGCAAATATCCATCTTATTCAACTGGAGAATTATCTTTGTAAAGAGCTAGCGGAAGTGCTCGATCAGGAACAGGAGTTGTGGTTTCAGAAGTCTAGGGCGGATTTCTTTCTGGAGGGAGACAGAAACACCCGGTTCTATCATCTCTCAACCCTAGTTCGCAGGAGTAACAACAAAATCACCGCTCTGAAAAATGAAGAAGGGGACTAGGTAATTGAGCCGAGGATAGTGAATCGTATGGTGCTGAGCTTCTTTAGGCAACTTTACACAGAGAATGAGCCGAGCCAGAATAGATCTCCCATCATAGGTTGTAATGGTTTCCCTATACTCTCGGAGGATCAACAGGGACCGTGTCACGGCCGTTCATCAAAGGTGAAGTGTGGGAAGTTGTCCAACTAATGGGTCCGAATAAAGCCCCGGGCCAGGACGGGTATCCGGCGGTCTTTTACCAACGGAATTGAAGGCTGGTGGGGGACCAAGTCTCGACATCAGTGCTGAAGATGCTCAATGATAACCAGTTTCCGAATGAAATAGCGGACGCCCTCATGATATTATTACCAAAAACAAACATCCCAGAGAGGTCAGCTCAATTCCGACCGATTGCTCTGCTTAATGTCATCTTCAAGATAGCCACTAAATGTGTGGTGCACCGTTTGAAGCCGGTTCTCATTGACCTTATTTCGCCGTCACAAGCAAGCTTCATTCCTGGAAGGCAAATAATTGATAATGTGGTCATAGTTCAAGAGATCCTTCATTCGATGGCAGAAAGGCGGAGGAGGAAGTGAATGTTGATAAAAGTGGATCTTGAGAAGGCTTATGATAGAATACGGTAGGAGTTCCTAGAAGAAACTTTGGGACTTGTAGGGCCGTCGAGGGGTTTGACGGAGGTTATAATGAAGTGTCAGAGGATGGGTAGAGTGGAGATGCTTTGAAATGGAGCTAAGTCCGGGAGCTTCAGACCATCTAGGGGCATCCGCCAGGGTGACCCCCTCTCTCCCTATCTATTTGTGCTATGCTTGGAGAGGTTATCTCATATTATTCAGCAGAAAGTACAAGGGGGGCAGTGGAAGTCGATTTCGATAGGAGGGGTGGAGCTGTCACACCTTTTCTTCGCAGACGATCTGGTCCTCATGTCTGAAGCATCTCTGGAGCAGGCCCAACTGATTAAAGATTGCCTGGTTGAGTTTTGCAATAACTCGGGCGAACGTGTCAACTTTGCAAAGAGCCATGTCCTTTTCTCAAGGAATGTGCTGGCGGATACCAAGCAACCAATCTGTCAGAATCTTTCAATCCCAATGTCTACGGACTTCGGGAACTATCTCGGGGTACCAACAACTATGGGGAGGATGACGTCGAACCGGTATAACTACCTTCTAGACAAAGTGACAAGCCGATTAAAGGGATGGCAAGCACGCACGCTCTCGCTGGCGGGGAGGGTAACGCTAGGTAAGTCTATCCTCACAAGTCTGCCATTGTACACCATGTAGTCCATGTTTGTGCCGAAGATAGTTTGTAAGGCAATTGACGAGGAGGTGAGATCCTTCATTTGGGGTTCAAGCTGAGAAAGTAGGAAAGTTCACCTGTTGAACCGGAAGGTTGTCACAACTCCAGTGGAAGAAGGGGGGCTTGGAATTCGGACAATGGAGGAGAGTAATCAGGCAGTGCTGGCTAAGTTAGGGTGGCGGCTAATTACCCAACCGAAATCGTTATGGAGCAGGTTGATTAGGGGTAAGTATTGCAATGGGAGAGTCGATGTGGACATGTTTGAAAGGAAAACCTCTATGTCGAGCACATGGAGAAGTATCTTACATGGTTCGAAGGTACTAACACCAAATATGAGAACGACTATAGGAGAGGGCACGTCAACTTTCTTCTGGCTACACCCCTGGCTGTTAGAGAGGTCGTTGATCGATCTAGCACCGACTGAACTTCTTGAGGAGCTGGTGGGAGCCACAGTTGCAGAAATGCGGACCAATGGGATATGGGATTGGGCGAGAATCTCACCATACATTGACCATAATAGTGCAGCGAAGCTCCAAGCAATTTTTGTAGATGGCAAGCCGGGAGTACCGGACAGATTGTTCTAGGGCCTGACGCATTCAGGGGATTTCACCACGAATTCGGCCTGGGGTTTCATCCGCCGGGAACATCAAGCGGAGGCCATGGAGGGGGACTGGAGGAATTTGTGGAGAGTACAGGCGCATCAACGGTTAAGAATGTTCATCTACATGGCAACTCACAATGCCTTCCTCATGAATGCCAATCGAGCAAGATGACACCTGACCAATTGGGATGCTTGTCCAAGGTGCTCGGAGCCGGAAACTGGTATGCACGCCTTTAGGGATTGCAACAGGGCAGAGGAGACATGGATGAAAGTGCTTTCGCCAGAGCGGAGAAGGCACTTCTTTCAGGAAGGAGAGATTGCAAGCTAGATATTCAAGAATATCAAAGAACAAGGAAGATGGGCGTCGGTCTTCTCGAATATGTTATGGCAACTCTGGAAGAGTAGGAATGCCCTGGTCTTCAAGGGAGAGGAGGAGCTAGATGAGGTAGTGACGAAAGTTCTAAGGGACACCGAGGACTACCATAGATGCAGACCAACACACACCGACACTGGAAGGGCGAATGCATCAGTAACGGATAGTTCACAGCAGTGGGAGGAGCCCCCAGTTGGGTGGTTGAAGATTAATGTGGATGGTACTTCAAAAGGCAATCTACGAAAGGCGGGAGGAGGTGGCCTTATTAGAAACCATTCAGGGGAATTCCGATGTGGTTTCGTGTTTACGTGTGGTGACTGTGGTGCTGCTAGCGCTGAGCTATGGGCGATCCTTCATGGACTACGACTAGCACGCAAGATAAGCGTGCAAAAGCTAATTGTAGAATCTGATGCAAAGGCGATTTGTGAGGCATTGAAGGGACAGGCAGGGCCGTTCCGTTATATTTTTAGGCCTTGTGCAACTTTTATATTGAGGCCTTTTTTTAAACTAATTCAAAAGGTAAAAAAAATAATTCACGAAATCCACTAACAAAAGAGATGTTCTCATAAATACAACGTCATTACAAAGAATCATTAATTAGAACAAAACTTTTACCAGAGGACATGATAATCTATTTAATGCAATGCTACTATTTTTTTATATTTAGTAATGCTACTAGTTTTGGAATACTTAAGGGATGATTGCGAAAAAATATAGTTAGAATTTTAGATTACCTAACGAAATCCTTGAGGTTGAATGGACGATTGCAATGATTGAATAAGTTGAATTGATTTCCTTACATTAGGTTCTTTTTCTTTGGAGGTGGAATGCTGTTGAATGCAAAAAAATAAAAGATTGAGCTGGTGTATTTTTTGTTATTTTTGGAAAATATTGAAAAGTGTTGTTGTTCGTTTTTTTTAGAAAAAAAAACGAAACAGGCTGCCATGTAATTTTTTTTGGAAAAAAAAAGGTGCTATGGGGGTAATTTTTTTGGAAAAATAATGACTGCTTTAAGTTCTGTAGGAAAAAAAATAGGGGCTGCTCCTACTGAGAATCAAACTCAACACACTTCGGAACAAGGGCAGGCCTATACCAACTAATCTACTGCAACAACTTGCTATACCTTGTAATTTATTTTTACATATATATACTATAAAACCTATATGAGGCCCTCAAAATTTTGAGGCCCCGTGCGATTGCACGTTTGGCACGGGCTATGGGCCGGCCCTGGGGACAGGGTACCGGATGGCAAGCTGAGGCCACCATGATCCATGAATGCCGAAGATTGATGGAGATGCCAGATTGGGAGGTGCAATTACATTGGATCAGCAGGAAGAAGAACGACCAAGCCGACCGTCTTACAAACTGGGCAGTTCGTACTAGCTATAGTTACCATGAATTTGATAAATGGCCGGACGAAGTTTCTAATGGCACAACTATTGTATCTGAACACACGCTACTATAGCCCCAATAAATAATATATAAGGACTCTAGTCCTCCTTTTCACTAATAAAAAAAAAAAAAAAAAACGGGCTCACATTGGTCCAATCCAACAAGCTTTTAGAATCACACGAGGCCTGTTTAATCTTATTAGGCCTTATACAGCCCACCTATATTATTTTCGTTGTAATATATTTTCACACTGAATATATACATTTTTTTTTTACAAATTTATATATACTTGAATCATGTCAAGTTGAATGGATTAGTTATGAGACTTAAGGGTCTGTTTGGTATGTGATTCTCCGTTTAAGTGTTTTTGGTATGATAAAACTTGAAATCGAAATAATTTTTGAGAATCCTTCATTCTCCATTTTTATTATATTATTACTGTTAATATATAATAATAATAATAATAATATAATAATTATAAATTATTATATTATATTATATTTTCATTACTATTATTAATTTTATTATTTAATATTTTTATTAATATTGTTGACTTTGTTGTTGTGGTTGTTTCAAGAATGGTTCATTTCCATGACGTACCAAATAAGAAGTTTTAAGAATAACTTATTTTAATTCCGAGAACTTAAATTTGATGATTTTTTTTTGTAAATTTCATTGAATTCTCTCAGTTAGTACAATTACGATTTCACATGGACGTATTCGGGTCCAATTACCCGAGAACACATTTAAACAAAAACAATTTATCTCAAACTCAATTGACAACGAAACTTTATAGGTAGTTCAATATTCTCAACAGAATGGCGGATCAGGAGCGACATGGAATGGAGAAGAGGAATCGATATCATCAATCGAGCAATGATAACTTTATATTTCGTTTTCGAAATTTGTATAATGTTGCTTCATTATTGCAGTACCAAAAATCCTAATCTGTTGCCACTCAAAATGTGCAAGTTGCAACTCATCCAAGTTTTAGTTTGTCTTGTGTGGAGTTTGGATGGACAAGACAAACTCCATAGAGTTGGCTTTGCTTGTTTTTTTGCCTTGTAGTTTCTTCTCTATTTTGTGTATCCATCATCAATCAATTGTACTATTTATACCTCCCTGCCAATGGGAAAATCTTTCTTTTGAATTTGGCATAAGGAAACTTTTCAACTAGGCATTCATGACTGATTCCTCTGCCTTTATCATGCATCCCGACGGATGAGATAAAGAAGATCTGAATGATTCTTCAACTGTTTTGCATCAACATTATGACAAAGGTGTGCAACTTATCGACAACCCCATTACATTTACAGATAACATAGTTAATGAAAACAAATGTGAATTATCTTAATTTTTCAAGCACTTTTCCAATGTCATTTAAGAATAATTAATGACAGTTAGTCAGTCGCCTTCAATTTGAATTTTTTCAGATACCTAATGTTCTTGCTGCTTCGATGCCCTCGAGCGCAAATTTGGCATTTCTTATTCTTATATTCTACCAATGCAATGATTTTTTTTTTGGGTACATCAAATTAAAAAAACCTCTAAATCTATGATTATCAATTTAAAATATGATTATGTATATATAATATATATGTACAGTAAGTTTTTAGCAGAAGTGCAGGTTGGCATATATCTTTACCTGGGCTGAGCTGCCACCATCCACAAGGCCGGCCGGGCGGGCGGCCGGCGGGTGAGCTCTTCTGAGTGTTTCCATTTGAATGAGTGCACTGATTGACTAAACTTGGCCATCCCCACTCTCTCTCTCTCTGTAAGGGGCGGGTCCTCTTTATATATTATGGAATCAACTGCCTGTTTGCACTGCAATTTTCGCTGCGCTTTCATGTTCACATCACTGCATCAGTATCTATGGTTCCATGACTTTACCTTATTTGAAAGCTGTTTCAGATTCCTTCTTTTTTTTTTGTTTATTGATAATTGGTTTTAAGATGGAATCTCAGTAATTAGCAAGATCGATCACTGGTCAATTTAGAATCAGTGTAGTATTTAATTATGAGATAGATTTTGGAGTCCTGCAAATGGCATGTAATGCAATGTTGGGAGGTGGAACTGTGTGAGATTCGAGAGCAAAAAAATGGACATGGTGTTGTAGCTTTACCATCTTCTTTACAGTGTTTTTTTTTTACCCCTTCCAATAATTTCTTCAATTTATATATTTTTACCCCAATTATTTCACCCGTTTTAATCCCTAAAAATAGAAGAAGGAAGAAGGGGCCCTTTAATTGACTGCAGTAACTGGGTGTGGGTGCAGTAAACAAGAAATAACAGTTTGAAGAGGGTTGACACCAGACAAACATACCATTACATATGAAGCTCTACTTGTTACAGTACTGTTACCAAACACTGTTTCAATGGTTTTATGTTTATTTTGACCACATACATACTATAGTACTATACTATACAACTGAATTTGAAATCTATATACATGACATCTTTCAGTTGACGAGTTTTGGAAAAAAAAATTATAAAAAAAGGGGAAAAGAACTTTTAATAATACAAAGTATCAGATTTGCATCAAAAACAATATAAACTTGATTCTATATTAACAAAAAACGGCTTGTCTAACTACTTACATGTTCATGGTCCATAGGTTAAGCATACTTAATTAGGAACGAAAAACTCTAAATGAAAATGGGTAAACCCTAAAAAATATTTAAAACTTGGCTAAATCGGTGAATTTATATTAGGTTAGAAAATTCAAACAAAAAATAATATATAGTTTCAAATTTCCGTGAATTAAAATTCTTAGGTTGTATCCATACCCTACCTTTTTTTGGTAATGTGTAAAATTTTGGATGGGTCAGACCATACTAGACCACCACTCAAACGCATTCTAGCTTTCAAATGAGATCCCTAATAATATGATTACTGAGGAGGGTATCATATGTTGTGGGAAGGAGGGCAATTCAGTCAGCAATCTGATTGGCTTTATGAAAGACATGCATCAAGTGAGCCTCTCTTAAAAGTTGTAAAGATATGAAGGAGAAGATGATTTGTGTATATTGATTTAACGTTTATATAATACAAGAGAGTAGAACCATAGTTCTTATCTCGATCTGCAAGATATGATCTTATCAAACTAAAAGATAAGGATAAATACGAAAGATTCTATCTATATTCACAATACACAATCTCAACTAACAGGCCCCCGCAATTAAGCTCGTGGGCGAGGAAGAACATGAAGCTTGGAACGCAAGGACTGAAACCGGGCAGTGTCAAGGGCCTTGGTGAAGATGTCAGCAACCTGGTCAAGAGCGAGAACATGACGGACAACAAGCTCACGCTCAGCCACCTGTTCGCGAATAAAATGATAATCAATCTTAATGTGCTTCGATCGCTGATGGAAGTCTGGATTAGCCGACAGAAAGGTGGCACTCAGGTTGTCACAGAGAAGAATCGGAGCGCGAGGTATGGGGATGGCCATCTCCTTGAGGAGCTGCTGAAACTAGATGAGTTCAGCAGCGGTGAAGGCAATGGCACGATACTCGGCCTTAGTATGAGAATGAAGAGACCGTCCGAGAGGCGGAGTTCAATCTCCAAATACATGGGTCAGAAACCGAAAGTGCTATTGATGACAATCAGACAGTCGCCTTCGAAGATACATAAAGCGTCATTTATTCATATACCCGATGCAGTAGAAATAGATAGAAATACCCAAATGTTAGAAATTTGTACTAAATTATTTTGGGATAACAAAACAATAAAATTTCATGACATGGGGTACTACCTAGCTAGATTCTAAATAAATTTCCCGTGAACAAATAGGAGAAAAAAAAAAGAAGAGGAAAGAAAGCATACAAAGTACAAAGGAGTTAATAATTTCCCTATTCAAGTTATAAATGCAAAGGAACAATTATTCATCATATTAACCACAGCACATATATCATGTCACATTATTCATCATATGAACACACATGAAGACCTTTCTTCTTCACCAAAGAGACACCCAAACTGTTTTGATTCTCCAGCACTCATTTCAAGCTTAAACACCCAACCTTCATCTTCGACGCTGCGAATCAAGACACCGGCTTTAAATGCCCTAGGCCAGGGCACCCCGGTCCTTAAACATAGGCCATCCAATATATCATCCAAACACTCTTTATTACCTACAGTTGTTTGCCCCCAAAACCCCACCAAATTTTTTCTTTAAAAAAAAATATATGAAAACTTGCAATTTTAATTCCCTTAGTCTCACGGCAGTGGATATGGAAAAAGACAAACAAAGATTGTACATGAATTTGCCCTTCTCTCTCCCTCGCTCTTTGTTGTGTTATCTTAAGGTACTCCCCACAAATCCCATCGCTCAGGCCCCTTCAGCTAAGCTGCTTAGCTTCCAGAGTTCCAGTACAGACAAGGAGGGGTCACTGATTGGGATTGAAATCATTGGATTATGAATTTTATGGTTTTTTTTTTGCCCTATTGGGTAAATCTACACAAACCCACCCTTTATTTTGACCATTTTGTACAAAACCGACCTTTATTTTTAAAATTGCACTTAACCGCTCTTTATTCATGTATGAAATACTCCCAATCGGGGTGGCCCAATGGTGTGGAACAGGGGAGTAAGGAGGTTTCGGGTTTGATTCCTGTCTCCGTCCCTTTCCTTGGGTGAAAATTTAAGCCAATGTACCTGGTGCGTGGGTTTCCTCGTCATTAAAAAAAAACTCTCAATCGTTTTCTATTGTACTAGTCGTCCGCTGGTGCTACTTGGTGATGCTTAAGAAAATGGGTTGTTTGAAACTTAGAATTTTTACCTTATAAAAAATTGTATGAAATACTACTCAATAATGAGAGCGATTTTGGACATTTCATGCTCGACTTTTTTTTAATAACATTTGAATAAAGATAAAATGAGCGGAAGAGGTGAATTGTAACCAAAATATGAATAACGGGCGGTAAAATGCGATTTTCGGAATAAAGGGGGGTTCTGTGAAAAATAGCTTAAATAAGGGTGGCTTTGTGTAGTTTTCTGTTTTCCCTTATTTTTCTCTATATGTTTTTTACTTTCACTGGGAGGGAGATGCTTCCTCCAAATCTTGTATGGTTGTGAGGGTTCAAAACATCAAATTATGGTTTGAAATAGTAGTTCTTCCATAACATCAAAATGGAAAGAAACATTGAAACTACCCACTCTGGGGTTTCAATTATTTGTCCAGGAATCCAGACGCGAAACCAGAAAATAAAATCTGAGTGGGCTAAATAAACTAAAATTTTCATATATTTATAAATTTTATTAACAAAACTCTTGTTTTAATAAAAAAATACATAATTTTTTATTAATTTGGACCGGTTAGAGTGAACCTCAACTCGCCTCTAGTTATGTGTTTGCTTGAATCATAGATTGGATGCAGAGAAGAAAAATGAGGTTCTCAGGCTTGTCCTCATTAGGTTATAACTTATACTACCATGTATTCATTGCTTTAAAATGCATTTCGCAGATAACCTCATAACTTTCACGTCACTAAAAAAAAATCGACATGTTTGGATGAAATAAAATGAGAACAATTGGTATGAATTCAATCTCATCGCTTTGCCGCTTCGTTACTGCTTTCGTCGATCATTTCAGCGTTGTTACACATTTCTTTAACTTGTCCAACACAAACTTGTTTATCAACATAAGAGACATAGCAAGCAACAAAGGAACATCAGCTGAATCAATAGCATCACCTAGTTATGCACACACACAGTTAATTTAATCTAGCTAGTAAAATACACAATAGGAATAGACCGAAAATTGAACTCAACTCCAAGAGGGCATTTCGATCTGAACGTCAATCAACAAAGTGCAGCTTCTTCGTCGATAATTCTAAGCATGTGATGGGTTGCCTCTGCTATTTCATCCACAGATGTAAGTTGGCCCCCTTCCTCCACCTGAAATTCACAAACATTCACCTTTCAAACATCGCGTTTCGCCTTCTAGTTTATAAAAAACTAGTTTTGAGTTTATTTTGAACCTCTACAATACAACTAGTTTGTAATATACTACATATAGTCTAAAGTTTCTGTCTGTGATGAACTAAAATGTATACTGTCAGAAAGTCAAAAACCCATAACTAAATGTATATTCAGACTCTTAATCTAGAAAAAGCAGTACAATTATTCAAAAGAATCCAAAATCTAGTTTGGAATGTAGCACTTGAAATCTGATCATAAATAAGCCCTTTTTTTTCCCTATTGTGCTAGCCACAACCCTATTTAATGCAAAACCCCACCCAATTATTAGTATTAATGCACATATGTAGAAACCTTATTTTATGACAGTACATTTATACCCTCTTGCTCCTGGCTTGGCAAGTTCAACAGGAGAATGATTTAATAGCTCAACTAAGCATTCAACACCTTAGATATAAAAATATCAGAAATAGACTCTATACTATAACCAATAATAATGCAATTCAAATAGTTTTTTCTTTTTTTTTGATGACGAGGAACCCACCTTCTGTGGTAAAACAAAAGCACAGAAACTCAAGATGCGACACCTTAACCGTTACTGTGGGCTAGATTTGTTAGGGATAACAAAAAATGTTCAAATATTTGAAATGAACACCCTGAATAATTCAATGACAAAATTGTGTGATGTGTTAAGCATGCAAAGAGAATAAGGTTGAAAAGGGAGATAGATCACCTTGGCACTAATGGAGTAGAGGACTAGAGGGTCCAAGGAAGTGACATTGAGGTGAAGTATGGATAGGCGAAGCACTTGGAAGCCGGCGACAAGCTTAGAGAGCTGTCGCGGTCTCTTCTTGGAGAGGATTCGGAGATTCGCATGGCTCTCTATCAAGGTAACCTCAATGTCAGCCACTGAGGCTGTAGTCTTGGAGTTGTATTTGTTAGGAGACTGGGACCAAGTGTACTGAGGGTATGAGAAGAACTCCGCAAAAGGCGGTGTCATGAGATTTCCTTGATCAGAAGCATCCATGGCGGTGGTGGCGGTGGTGGTGGTGGTCGCGGTGGGTTCTCCACCACTCCCTTGTTGATGTAAGATAAGTTTTTGGGCCTCTAGGGATTGGAGAAGGTGTTCAAGCTCCTTCACATATTCTATTGCTCCTCCTACTATAGAGGCTTGGTCACCCTGCAAGGGAACAAACAAGAATCAATCAAGATTACCATAAAACACAATTTCCTTAAGAACCCATATGTTTTTTCAAGAAAAAAACATATGGGTTCTTAAGGAAATTTGAGTGATCAGCTAATTTGATGAAGATTTGAGAAGATGGGAATTCACAAACCCTTTGAGCATAAGATTCAGGCATGAGAGAGCGCAAGACAGCGAGGTGCTCGTTCATCTGCTTGCGGCGATTCCTCTCGACGACAATGTGGGTCATCCTTTGGGTCTCAGCCTCCTCTTTGTTCTTGCAAACCTTGGGGCGTCGCCGCCTCTTCTTCCTCCCTTGCACCGCCAAGCCGGGAGCTTTCCGGCTCCCGGCTTCTCTTCTATCATGAAGGGATGAAGAGGCCGAAGAAGAAGGAGGCGGCGGTGGTGGTGGTAGCGGTGGAAGCAGCATAGGAACCGCCATGGTGTCTTGACAAGGCAGCATGGCACCGGCTGCAGTGAAATTCAGGCTCTGATGATGATCAACAATGGAGTGATCATCTTGCAATGAGGAGGCATGTTTGAGGGAGTTACCACAAATGGACTCATAAATCAGCAAGTTTAGTAGATCAGTAGATGATATTGCATCTAATGCCATGTTGGTTTTCAAAGCAAAGGCACAAATAGTGAGAGAGGCTTTCAAGTGGGAAAGGAATAAATTGAATGAAGGGGAAATTTGAGTAAATAGGAGGAAGAGAGGGATGAGGCAATGTGAGGATGATGCACGTGAGTTGGGTGTGGGATGTGGGGTGTGGAGAGAGAAACTGAAATCCACAGGGAGGTGTGCTTTTTCCTGCTTCAAAAAGTGAGGTAGATATTAAAATATTAAATAATTAAAGGCACACACACCCTTCAAAAACATGTCCCATGGGTTTGTAACTTCTAAAATGATCCTTCTTGATTTAACCATCTCATCCATTCGAAAATGGATGAGATGGTTGAATCAAGTGAATTCAGACACGAAAATTCAAAACATGAGGGTTTTAGGGTTAAAGGTCCGATCTTTGAGCAAGGACTGGCTCTCGGCAAAGGGTTAAGCCGAGGTGCTGAGCGTCTCTAAGGCGGGTTTGGTTTCATTACGCTCCGGGACTCAGAAGTTCAGTCCAAAACGCCATGCAGGGCAGAGGGGGCCCCAAGTGTACAAGAGCCTCCGGATACAAACAACATAACAAGCTGTGGTTGATTGCTTCAAGCCAACTTCTACACATTTACCAACTTCAGGTCATTTTCTTGCTGGTTGTACATTTCAGAGCCGCTAGGCAATACCCTTTTTTATGTGTTGGATTCATCACCAAATAAAAGCTTAGCCTAAAGGCTAAGAACAAACCCTAGGATCACACAAGTTAAGCTCAATAGGGCTAGAATACAAGACGTCGCGATTCATACACACACTCGTTTATCACTTCAATCTTGTCCAATTGTTGATCCGGGTATGAAATCGTCGCTTTAGTAGCGTATGCCAGATTCGGAAAGAGCTTATCATTCTACCCATTTTTTTTGTTTCTTAGCAAATAACTGACTATTTCTCAAGGAGTGGGCACTGCATAAGTTGAACACTAACAAACATACATATATGCCCAAATGTAAATTGTCAAATGCTAACAGCTTTACGTCACCCAGAAAAGCATTGGACACTTCTTTGCAACAAGGAATCAATGTCATTTGACAAACAACAGACAACTGGGTAACCTTTTTTTTTCACCTTGCACTACCTTCCACTCCGACGCATTTAGATCACAAACAAGAAGCTAAACTGCAAACAACCAATATCAGATTCTCACTGTATTCGGTAAACATTGCGCAAACGCTAACAACAGAACCCGTCAAGTCGTCACTTACCCAAAACAAGCAAGATCCACTATTCGGAAAGTACTACCGCACATTCACTAGGGGCGCACACGACGAAGTTGTGTCAAAATGCCTTACACGATGCCACAAGTCAGCTTTCACCTAGAAGAGCAAGCACTCATGAAAGGGAGAAAAGAGAAAACGAAACCCCCGAAAGGCGAAAGGCGTACCCAGCAACCAAGAGAGGGATGGGAGAGGGGGAAAAGGAGGTTGAAAAAACAGAAGGAAACAGTGTTATCAAGAAGTGATGAAGACAGGTGTTTGGAGCCTTTGGACCACGGTTCAAGGTGTCAGACTTTCACCCCCACAGAATCCATGTGATGATCAGCAAACTCTCCGATAAGTACATTGTCAATGCCATGCAAACCAAATCATTCACAAGCAATGAACAAGAACAGGAAAAAAAAACCCTTTTTTTCTTTTCCCCCCAATGTAAAGTAGTACCAATGCTTAAAACTAATTTCAGGCTTTCTTTCACATGCAAGATCTCTTTTTTCTGTATATTAATATGCAACCTAATACACCCAATAAGACTGTGTTCCTACTGCATGAAAACAACAGCGCGCACAATGCAAACAACAAATCAATATTGGGAAGAAGGGAAAAAAAGGGAGAAGAGGGATTTATATTGAGTTTTTATAAGAGTGGTCAGCAAGGGGACCTTTTAGGGGGGAAGAACATGTTGCTATATCAGGCTGGGCTACATGGGGGTGTTTGCCCTGACACTTCAAAGCCCCTTGGCCTCGGGACCACCGAGAACATCTGCAAAATTACAAGAAATAAGACAAGGAGTGATTATATATGCAAATGGTAGGATAAGCTCCATGATTTTGTATGCATTCATGTATTACTGTCACAAAAATACAACACACTGAGTTACCGAGTACCAGCAAGTTGACTGTCTGTAACTCTGTATCTTGTTATCTGAACCGCAATCTTTCGATGAAGGAACATTTATGCCTAGGGAATGTCAAGGTTTTTGTTAAATAATACAGGGATTGGAAATTTTAACAAATTAATGCCTAGTATGAGAAAAGGGAAGGAGGTAGCTCACCAAAATTTGAGTTATAACACTGATAGAAGTGAGCGGTGCTAGTTAAGAAAGATACCGTGTACGCATATATAATCAAGATAATCATAGACCGAACAGGAGAGACAAGATGGTATCTGCTGACAAGTTTACCAGCCCTGTGAGAACATTTGCCTGCATGTGGAGAGTTTCTTAAATTCTATCAAGAAATGAAGTTTAAGGGCTTGATGAATTGAAATAAGGATAAGAGGATACCATGACAAAGGATCCAAGTAGATAACGATTGAATGTTTCTTAAAGCAAGGTGAGCTTACTTCCAGCCATGTGGTCAGAAAGCTATTGCAAACACCAGTAAAATTACATTAGTTTGTAAGAAAAGAAAAAGGGCAGCGGAAACGTGATCTCTAGACCACTCACCCAGAAGAAACATAACAGGTTTGTCATTAGACACGCATTAGCAAGGGCAAATGAACCCTGCCCCCCAGATCCATCTGTAATAATCACACAGAACGCACAAGTAAACAACGGATCCAAAGAGACATGATAATGGATAAACCATTGGATTATATGCATTAGGGCCTAGGATATTTCAAATGTCTAATTTAATTGGGCAAGGAATGGACGATGCAGTTGAAGAAAAGGGATTGCTTACTAAAGACAATGTTTACCAAACCAGTCCCTTAAGCTTCTACCTTCACACACCTTTGAGGAACCTTTGAGGAAATACAGTGAAATCAACAGAAAGTATAGAAAGCCGATAACAACCATTTGCACAAAGTAGTATAAAGAAGTAATGCAGGCTGAATACAAGCCGTAACACAGATGGAATGGCAACATTTAGTATTTACCATCACAACTATGTATGATGATTGATGATATGTGGGGTCTCAAAGAACTATTTCTCTGGAGGTTCACTGAGTCGGGTGAAGAACCAAAGCTTTTGAAAATCACTATTAAACAGGAGGTTTACACTCAATCAAACCAGCATGCCTTAAATAAAGAAACCAAAATCATAATCCTCTTAACCCTGCAGTAAGATGGCTTACTTAAGGACAATTGCAAGACAGTCATTCAATCCAAACATTGTACTATCCATCCTACACTTGAAAGGAGAATGGAGCAGATGGGTGCCAGTGTTAAGACACTGGGTGCAAAACTTTTAAACTGTCAATTTAACAGCATCACCAGGAGAGCACTAGGTTGTGTCATGTTCCACAACTACATTCCTTGCAGTTATGTTGTGGTTATCACTATTACTATAAGGCCATTCATAGCTAGCAGCAGTCTCAATAGCGAGGGGTAAAGTCATGCTTTACAGAGAGTTAAATTTGTATCCATATTATATATGCTATGCTTCTGGCTTCTCCTACTGTTTTTACAGCTTCCAATGCTCATGTCAACTATATGTATTTTGGATCAGATATGATCTATGGTTTCATAATAGTTGACAAGTAAATAGTCTAAATACCCTTTCTTATTTTAAAAAAGAGATAGCAAAGATCTGAGGAACCATACATTCGCCTTTTAATTAAAATACATAGAAGGACAAACAGAGTCCTTGAAAGTTGAAACTGCAACCAAGTCTATCCAATCTACAAAAATCTGGAAGACAAAATTCTCTCATTATGTAGTAAACTAACTCCGTCAGACAGCAGCATATACAAGAAAACATTTTTCAGTTAAACCTCTTGGCTATCATTTCAATATCTTGGAAATCCAAAAAAGGTAAAGTCAAAATATTCACTGTCATTTCATACACAAAAGTTCTCAGGATGATATCCAGTTAATCATCAGGCACAGAAGAAATATTCCAGAAAAACAAATGACCTCTGACACATGGAATGCTCAAGTATGATAATTTGGAAGTTTTTTTCTTTTAAATATACCAGAAGAACAAATGAACAATACGGGTAAGGCCTGTAGAGTGATCACATTTTAGACAAGACCTTGCACTTGGGTCCATAGAAAAAGATGGCATAGGGCGATCACTGGGCAATGATCATTCATATAGCCAAACCAATCACACTGATCAGAAAAAGTTTTGGTTGCTGGTTTCTGTAGCAATTGTTAGACATGAAACAACACTGCTGACACTGGGATCATCAACACATGAAAGCTTCACTTCTTCATTTTACAAAATTAAAGCTCTATACTAAATGATCAGATTTGCTCCCTCATATTTCTACCAAAAAACAAAAATATTTGCTCCTGCATACATTCCATCTTTGCAATTAAGTGGCCAGCTAAAACAAAGACAACTGCTCTTTTAGAAATCAACCACAATAAAACCCACAGTTTTGCAAAATGCATTGGTGGCATTCTCTAACCATCATTATCAATTTAACACGCAACAATTGCCTTGCCGTCATTGAAAAAGAAAACGCTTACTTTAAAATGAAGCAACCACAAAAAGAAACCCAGTCTTTAATTGGTAACAGCTGAAGTTTACATTTCACTTACACTTTGAAATAGGAGAATAGGAACAACGATGAAGAGAAAATCAACAAGAACTACTCCAAAGTCCAATACAAGCCATCAAATTTGTCAAAGAAACATCATCAATTAATTCATCATGATCTATTTGCTTCGCTGATCTGTTCCAGGCATTAGAACCTGAATTCATCCAAGACCTTAATTGCAGTAAAGATTATCACAAGAAACTGGCTATCGTCCCACGGTATAAGGTTAGCCAAAGACCTTAATTTGGATGAATTTGCAAATAGATTAGGAAAGAAAAGAACACCTGTGATGAAATTAAACCCTATAGCTCGTTAGAGTTGCACGATGAGCTGAAATTAGAGAGAATGGATCAGACAAAGCGAAATTGAAGCTCCGAAGGGGGGCAGAGTTCACAGGAATCCCTGTTGAGAGCGAGAAATCTCAAGCTTTGAAGAGCCGCTCAGAGCTGCTTACGAATCTGCGAAAAACACGGAAGAGATTAATTGAAGTCAAAATTGAGGGAACGTACCGGCAAAGATCGAGAGGAAAGGGCAGAAGAAACACTTCTTAGAGCTGTTCGTTGGGATTGATAGACATCCCCGGTGAATCCATCCTCGATCGGAAAGAGATAGAAAATTAGAAACGCTTCTTCGCCGGCGAAGTTCACTCGTCACGTCACTCGCTCGATTAAGCTAAGCTCGGTAATTAGTACTCCCGTCCATATATGGGCCAATTGCACTAATTAACCCCATTTTATGGGATAATTTTGAAAAATAGCATTTTTTATTTTTTTTGAAAAATAGTATTATGTGAGAAGGTATAAACTATAAATAATAACATAATGGTCGATAGGCGCTACTTTGTGTCACTCTGCCGCTGTGATATTGTAGACTCTAAGCTCCCTTGCTCTTGAGATACCAAGCTGAAGGCATTTCGCTTATGCGATCAACGCAGAACTATACCCACAAGGAATTTTGTTACTAGCGATCACAACGCAAAGATGATCACGGATGATAAAAGCTATAACAGAGAAACCATCCGAACTTTTGGTTTCATTAAAATTGATTTTGAATGTGTCGTGTCATGTGGTTGTTTCTACCATCTTAAGTTTCGTCATTTTATTTGATTTGGTGTTTTTTTTCTTTGTCGAATATATTTTGGTCTCTCAGTTTTTTTAGTGTTTGTTTTGTGAGGTATTTCATATTTTATATTATTGTTGTGTTAATATGATCAAATATTATTCGGTTTCTACTTATACAAATTCTTGACCATGTTATAACCAACTGAAGTATATAATGACATTTGATAAACCAATTGAAGTATGTGGTAACATTTGATAAACAAATGATAAACACAATGTACATCTAGTACATCTAGTCCGTAAGTCAATCCCTTTTATTACTTAGAAATTACTCCCTCCGTTCGGCAAAACTTGTCATTTTAGAATGTTATTTTTGTTCAAAAAAAACTTATCATTGTAGGTATTTTGACCTTCACTTTACAAAAATGCCCTTGATATGATTGATGGTTTGTTAGTTGTAGTTTTCGATAAAGTAAAAAATGAGGGTAATAATTGAGGGTAAATTAGTACATTTGTTCATTGCCTTAAAACTTGTGAAAAAGGCTAAAATGACAAGTTTTGCCGAACGGATGGAGTATTAGAATGGGTTTAATAATTACTTGAAAATAATTATAAAAAAGCACAAAAAAACCAAATAAAGAAAGAAAAGAAAAGGAGGGGAAAACAAACAAACTCCTAGTTCTTCTCATGAGGACTCGTTCCATTGCGGTGTCAAGTGTCAATCATATTCAACTTCTCTAATTAGTCCCTCAAAATCTTTCTATTTTTGACTTTTACAAGTTTTTGACACTTCCTTTTACACTTTCCACTTAAACACCTGCCCTTGTTTTTCTCTTTCTTTACAAACAACACTCCCAATCTTAATTTCTAGATTAAAAGCTCCAAATTTGATAGATTTAACCCTCTTCTTACCACTAATCAACCCTTTAATTAATCCAACAAATTAAAAATAAAACATAAACAAACACTAATTTCAAATAACAAAGAAAATCACTCACATTTATCAAACTCCCTATATATCAAACGGTTAACTTTTTATGTCAAATGTATGTGTTTTGCAAGGCCCGGCCCGTTAATTGCAGCCCGTCACCGGCCCGCCACCGCCCTCCGCCCACCGCAGGCTCGTCCGGCCACCACGGATGGCGACCCTGTCGCCCGAATTCGAATCGCCGCCTCATTCGGAGTCGTTCACCACCACCCACGCGCTGACGCTGATCCTGACCGTCGTCCTCCTCCTCCTCTTCTTCGTGGGGTTCTTCTCGATCTATTTCTGCCGGTGCTTCATGGAGAACCTCATGGGCATCCTCAACAACCGTCGGAGCCCGATGGGCGCCCCGATCAACCCGGCCAACCAGGACCCGCCGGGCCTCGACCAGGTCGTCATCGACTCCTTCCCGACCTTCGACTACTCCTCCGTCAAGGACTACCGCCCCGAGAACCACAGCCTGGAGTGCGCCATCTGCCTCTCGGAGTTCCTAGACGACGACGTGCTCCGACTCATCCCCGAGTGCTGCCACGTGTTCCACAAAGACTGCATCGACCTCTGGCTCGCCTCCCACACCTCCTGCCCCGTCTGCCGCCGCGCCCTCAATCCCGCCACCGACGAGCCCGACCCGCGTCTAAGAGAGCCCGGGCCCGACCCCGGCCCTACCGGGCCCGGTGACGAAGCCTCCTCTTATAACATCACAGTTAAGGAGGATGCCGGCGAGAGCAACTATGATCCATCCCCATTGCAACGGAGGTTTTCGAGGTCACATTCGACGGGGCACTCGATCATGAGGCCGAACGACATTACAGAGGCGTCAACCGATGACAAGTACACACTCAGATTGCCTGAGCACGTCAAGGAGACGATGACTAGGGGTCATGTACAGACGTCGAGTTGCACCACATTCAGGGAGATGTCTAGAAGTGGTGGCCAAGGCCGTAATTGCTTTGGGGAAATTTAATTTGATTTATATTTCTTAGATTTTTTTTTATCAATTTGTATAGGAATTTTTATTTTTATTTTTATGTTAGTATAACGTTAAGTAGTCATTGAAAATGTCACTATAATATAGTCATTGAAAATCTCACACCATATCGATCTTTTTAACTTATAACACACTTTCCAATCCACACAAGTACGTACTAATAAATCGATCGAGATCGAATCAAGCAACAATTTTCAGCTCAATTGATCGAGGTTGCGAAATCGACCATCAATTTGTTCATTTTCTTATTGCTGATTCGTTGTTGGATGAGCTTCTCGCCATCTTGGAAGCTTTGGGGCTCAAGAGGGGAGGACGGCGCCAAGATCTTGGCGAGTTCGAAGGCGTCTTCGGGTCGATTGATGACGTTATTGAAGCATAAGTATCGCCCGTACGTCGAAACGTCTTCCAAAACGCATATCTCGGCATCCACCAAGAAATCGAGATCGACGGTCACGAAAACCCCGTCTTCGTACATCTCAGCCGCGCCCTTTAGATACGGGTGGCTTATCGAAATGTCGGGGGATAGCAATAGCCCGGCGTTTATGCTCACCATGTTGATCTCGCGGTCCCTTGCCAGCGCCCACGCTGCCTTCTCCGCTAGGGTTTTCGACAAGGCGTGCCACAACTACTCGCAAATACGCGACAATATATTAGGTTAGTCTATACTATAATGTATATATGTTACATTCTATATAGATATAGATATAGATATAGACAGTGGCGGATCTAGGAATTTTCCTAAGGGGGGGCTAAAAAAAATTTTAGAAAATTTTTGTCACATATATATATCATATATGTATATATGAAAAATAATTTTATTTATAAATATATTAGAAAAAATCTTAAATTTGTGATTTAAATAGTCAATTTTTGTAGGAAAAACGAAAATTATAAAAAAAATAGATTTTTTTATATTTATATATAGGACATAATGTTTTTATTTAAATATATTGGAGAAAAATTTAAATTTGTTATTTAATTAGACATTTTTAGTAGAAGAAAACTAAGAGAAACAAAAATCATTTTAAAAAAATGAGGCTATGGAGGTTTGAACCCATGACCTCAAGGTAATAAATACAACTCCTTACCAACTAAGCTAAGCTATCTTTATGATTTTTTACTCTTTTTACACTATTTTATCCATAAAATTAGTAAAAATTACCAAAAAAATCCAAAATAATTTTTTTTTTACGTTTTTCTTTCGAGCTAAGGGGGGGCTTCAGCCACCCCGAGCCCCCCACAGATCCGCCACTGGATATAGATACCTTGAACTTCCGACAGAAGTTGACGTCGCTCCAGTGACGCTCGTCGAGGTCGGAGTCCATGGATTTGCGGTCGTCTCTCCAGATGACGGCGGTGGCGGAAGAGGTGAAGACGACTTTGTCGATGGTGTCGACATGTACGCATGCCTCTAACACATTGTGTGCAGCTCGTACTTCTACTTCCATCATATGCTCCTGCGAATTTCATTTTTTATTTAATTTAATTTTAAAGTTGATCGACCAATCACAAAAAAAAAAAAAAAAACTTAAAGATAAGTATTAAAATCAATAAAATTCTTGCTCTGTTCTCCCCTTCCACTATTCATCTACTACTTATTAATTGACACTTGTAATTGACTTATAACACTCTTAAATGTTGAAAAGCATACATTTGTTTTATTGACAATATATATTTCTTATTTAGTCGATTTATTTGATATCCATCACTATTAAATACAATATATAATAAATCTATATCTATATCTATATATATATATATATATTATATATTCTCGCTTGTTCTCAAGCTAATATTTAAATTTAATATGACAATAAATCTATATCTATATCTATATATTATATATTCTCGCTTGTTCTCAAGCTAATATTTAAATTTAATATGACAATAATCTGACCTATTCCACAATTGATTAATTAATGTAATAAAAATTAAAGCTTGGATGAATGTGTTTAGGGTCCAATTTTGGGATTCGCTTGATTCTAGATAAAAACATACTTCAGGACTCTGTTTGCATAATCACTAATTTTTTAAATTTTAAATTTTTTTATTTTGATATTATATAGTTCAAAATTAAAGAAATATAATACTTTAGTTTAATTAACTTTTAGAATTGAAACTTTTCACTATTTATTCACTGATTTTTTATTTACTAAGTTTTCATTAGCTTTATTTACCTAATCAGCGCGCTACCTCATTAACTACCCATTTACCCTCAGTTTAATTAGCTTTTAGAATTGAAACTTTTCCCTCTTTATTCACCAAAGTTTTTTAAAACTTTTGATTTAGAATTTTTCATTAGAGCATTATTTATCTAATCTCTACCTCATTAACTACTCATTTACCAAAACATAGCGCACCAAACATAGCGCACGTCTCCAAATATACATCGGAATTGAAAGGGTGAAGATGCACAATTATGTAAAACAAAATAATGTGGGGCTGGTCTGTATTTTGTCACATTTATATGCATTATTTTTGTTGTTCTTGGAAATATCTTGTCATTTTATACACATGCCTTTCGACCAAAAAAATACACATGCATGTGTATATATACTTTTATTCTTGATTTGAACCTATTCAATATAAACCATTCACTTAAAATTACTTATTCGCCTACTAATCTTTTTTTAAAAAAAAGAAAGCAATTGTAACAAATCATACATCATCAGAAATACATCTTATACTACTCCCTCCGATTTTTAATATAAGTCATTTGACTTTTGCGCACGTAGTTTAAAGAGCTAAAAACTATATAAAATATTAATTTTTTTTACATTATAATACTTACTATTAATAAGTATTATAATGTACAAAAATTTAATTAAAAAAATTAATATTGTATATAGTTTTTAGCTTCTTAAACCACATGCACAAAAGTCAAATGCCTTATATTAAAAATTAGAGGGATTATATTTTAAGACGAGAACTAAATCTAAGCCTGCAACAAACCCAAAAGATGGATATTTTAGTCTTTAAAGCATGCCTACGGATTCCTTAAAAATTTCTCAAAAATAGTAAATTATAAGTTATATATTCGGAATTCTTTTAGTCGAATTCTAACGGTTCTCACCTCAAAATATAGAGTTTTTTTTTAAATTTAGAAAATGATCTTTTTAATATTTTTTCTCTTCGATTTCTATTTTAATAAAAAATAATCTCAATCTTCTTTAAAAAAAATCAAGATAGAAAATTTTATTAGGCATCAATCATCTATATATATACACATCCCCTAGAAATGAAAAGTCGTACCCTACCCAATAAGGTGTGAGATTATAAGGTAAACGCACACCAGATAGATCCAACTGGAAATCACTCTTTGCATTAAATGGGATCACCGTCCTCCCCTTAACCTAATTTGCTACACACTTCATTAATTGGTCCTCCCTCAACCTTTAGGCAGCTAGCTAACAGCTTTTCTATGGTATTCTACAAGTGAAATTAGCTTTGTTGTGACAACACCCCCCTACCCCCAACTACTATTCCAACTGTCCAAGGTCCACATGCACTTACATACAAGAACCCTTAGTTGAAAACTGTATAATATCAAATTTATAAGCTCTGAAAAGCTGACTGATGTACCAAAAGGACATGATCTAACTTATTAACTAGTTAATTGTAGTATAATTTTATAGATTAGAGATGGGGAGGAAAGAATACATACATCATAGAAGGGTTGATCCGTAGGAGGCTCAAAGGAGTAGATCAAAGCAGAGCAGCCTCTGAGGGCGTCAACTATACTCTGGTAATCGAATGGTTCCCATTTGAACACTCTCAACCTAGAATTGCTTTCTTTTTCCTCCATTCTCTTCAGCCTCTCTACCCCTTCCCCTGCATCAAGTCACTAAGATGATTCAGATGAATGAACTCGTGTATATGTATGTATGTGTGTATGTATGTATGTAGACAGACCTTGAGTGTGGACGGCAGCGTGGACACAGTAGCCACGCTGTAGGAGGCGGTCGACGAGGCTCTTCCCGAGCTGGCTAGAGGCGTCCATCACGCACACCGTGTTCGACATGGACACCAAGGACGCCGGTGCCATTTTGGGGATCTTGATGTGGGCTTATTTTATTTTTGTGATACAAAACAAAAGAAAAAAAAGGTATGTATAGCTTGCTTGCTATATGTGTAAATGGAGTTTGTACATATGTATGGATTTAATTTTATTGGTTTTGGTTTTGCTTAGCGTGTGTATATATATAGAGAGAGAGAGATAGAGGGAGAGATGGGGATTTCATGAATTATTAAAGAAAGATGAAGATGAAAGATGGAGAGGTGGGGGTTGGGGATTGGGTGGTAAGTGGAGATTTGTAGAGCTAGCATTCAAAGAGCGTGGAGAATACAACTATGTAGTAGCTACATGTTTTGGGGAGTAGTTGATTGCTCCTTTTGTTTGTTTTTTTTTTTGGATAAATCTTGGTTTTTTTAGGAAAAATAAAACAAAATAATACGAAGTATTAACTTTTAATCGAAAATAATACGAACTTTAGTTTTAACTAATTCATGTATGAACTATGCATATATTAACCCAAAACAATATGTTATAGGAATTGATAACCCTGCTATTTTGGGTTAATTTGACAAAGTTATTTTGACGGGCAAAATCATATGAAATACTTTTTGGCGGGCAAAATCGTCGAAAAAATAGTTGAAGTTGATAATCATATTGTTTTTTATTAATTTGGACATATTTTGTACATTGATTAGTAAATACTAAAATTCATATTATTTTGGTTAAAGTTCATACTTCGTACAGTATTATTTTGAGTTATTTTCCTTATTTTTATAAAGTCAATAATATATATCTTACAATAACTTCGTGATGGGTAAATACATTTATTTTTGTTACTTAAAACACTTAATTCCTCAATTGTATTGTATTTATAGAGTTTAAATTCAAAACTTCTAATTAAAGGAGAAGAGACTTATAAACTTCTCTCGTTTTAATTATATGGGTGGAAGCTAGAAGTTACTCTTTTTTCGGGATTATGATTTTCCCGTTCTAAATTATGATACTTTTAATTATATGGGTGGAAGTCGAAAGTTTGGAGTGTGTCAATCACGATTGTACCACCAGTCAAAAGCGTTCTTGTGGATAAAAGTCTGAAACTCAAGGTCGAAGAGAGATTGGTGTATGAAATTACATACTACTACCTCCCCCTCATAATTTAAGCCGTTTGACTTTTTAACACTTTTTTTAATGTGTTAAAAACTCTATCAAATATAAACTTTTTTTCAAAATTTTAAAATAATTTCTAACTTATTAGTAATAAGTTTGAAATTATTTTAAAAAAAAATTGAAAATAAATTAATACTCCGTATTTTATTGAGTTTTTAACACAATAAAAAGTGTGTCAAAAAGTCAAACAATCTAAATTATGAGACAAATGGAGTATTATTTTAAAACTTTAAAAGAATAAATTAAATTTAATAACAAGAACTTAGGTTTCCATTAAAAAGGATAAAAATCAAATGCTCTATAGGTTGGAAGAGGTAGTTAACCAAAGAAGGAGCAACATCAAAAAATAAAAATAAAAAATAAAAAAACAGAGGGAGTTTGGTAGCAACGTGCCAATCCAACGTGTATCAACTAGCATAGCTACGTTCTTGCCTATCAAACCCCACATTTGTTTGGGGCCATTAATTTGTTATGGTATTCTTTATGTAGCTTCGGGGTGGAGTTAGGGGTTGTAAGTAGGGCTGTTATTCAAGCCGAACGAGCCGAGTATTGCTTGTTCATATTCTGTTCATTTAGAATATGAACGAGCTCGAGCCGAGCCTAAATTTTGGTTCGAGCTTAAAAATGTGCTCATACTCGGCTCGTTTAGGAAATGAACGAGCTCGAGCCGAGCTTTTTTCGAGCTATAAGCAGTTCTACTTGCTTATTATACAGTAAATTAAAGAAAATTTTAGAAATTCCATAAAATTCGAGCTATTCGAGCTTGATTCAAACGAGCCGAGCTTTAGACAGAGCTTAAAAATGTGCTCATACTCGACTCGTTTAGAAAATGAACGAGCTCGAACCGAGTTTTTATCGAGCGAGTACGAGTCGAATTCGAGCTACTCGTGTTCACATAACACCCCTAGTTTGTAAGAGCTTGAGTATCCTGTAACGTGGTTATGTTCGTGATTTTCTTAAGATCTCTTATTTAGGTGGTGGCAATGTTGGTGATCTGCACTTCTCTAAGTTTTGCCTTTTTCGGTACTAGGTTAATGTTCTCCGTCTTTTCGGCATCGAGACGTCATATGAGTCGTCACACTCTCTCGTATTCTCGACATTCGTGACTCGCCTTGTATCTTCTTCAACTCCTACATTGGCTAACGACTTCTATGGGTTGTTTGAGTTTTTATTTTATCTGTGTTGATTTGTGTTATTTATTGTGTTGTATGTTGACGGCTAGTCTGTCTGCCGATTCATCAGCCTATTGAATTACTAGACAACTTGTTGTCTGGTATCTCAAATTCTTACCTAATAAAAAAACAAAAAAATATATTTAATTCAATAGTTTTAAATGAAAAATAAAATAAAGAAGTATTTCAACTTAGTTGGTAAAGTGATGAAAAGAAAAATACTTCATCCGATCTAAAATGTTTGATATTTTACACTTGAACACAAAAATTAAGAAACATTTCATTTACATTTAAATACCCTATAAAATAATATTTTTTTCTCTCCAATCACATTTATTATGCACAAATTTGATTGGTTAAAATAAAAACAAAAGTACAATTTATGTTGAAAATAGTAAAAAGTAAATAAAGTGTAATTATTACTTTTAAAACATCAAACATTATTGATAAAAAAAAATTTCACAAAACAAGAGTAAAACATATCAAAACACTTTTTTAAATATTTTTTTATTATATTATTATTCTTCTCAATTAAAAATATACACAAATACAACGTTAAATTTTTTTTTTAACACTCCCATGGTGAAAACCCCAGGTCCACCACAGCATGTGCCAATTCTTTTTTTTTTATTAAGTAAAAATTTGACGCACCGGAAAAGTCCGGTGGGTCGATAGGCCGAAGAATCGACGACAGGCGATCCGTCAAAACAAGCAAAATACAAAGAGACAACAACAAAACAGAACTACCAAATTACAAGGATGTAGTTCCCGACGCAGGCTAGTACTATCGATGAAGGAACACAAGCAGTATGCGACAAACTTCTGTCAGCTGGTAGATGCGACGCAAAGAATGCCTGTGGAACTAAGTGGAAAATTCAGAGTTGGACTCGGACACCAGCAAACCTTCATGTTTCGATCACGCCCACGAACTCTCACGCGTCGACAAAAGAGAAGAACACCGCTCCAACAGCTAGCCCTGAAGCCACACAATCACACCACCCAGCAACTCGGCATGTGCCAATTCAATTGTAGTATATAATTTTAGATAAATTAAATCCTAATTAATATAATTTAACTAAAAAATATGTAGAAAATTTTTGTTTGATTTTTTTATTATTTTAGTCCAGTTTGATTGGGTTTAGTTATTCTATATCTGGATTAGATATTGTGTAACTATTTTAGGGGTTAACCATCTCGCTCATAAGTGACTCCATGTTTTCAAATGATTCGACTTATATTAACTAAAAAAATATGTATAAAAAATTTGATTGAATTTTGATTCAAGTGTTTCAAACAATATCAGTGAAGTTGGTGCTTGATCATTTCATTTTGTAATAATGTGTTTTATATCATTTTTAATGGGAAACGTTGTGTATAGTTTTTGTACCTTCATATTGACTAGAGATTAATTATTTACATGTAGCATGAAATAAAATTGATTTTGATATAAAAAAAAAAAAGTCTTATGGCTACAGGAGGAGTTCGATCATATGAAATACGGAGTAGTAAACGATTAGTTTCAGTGAGTTAATTTTGACTTCTCCTAGTGTACATTGATTGACGACAACGAGAGTTTGGTTTTGTATGCTAATTGTCAATTTTGATTAATGAATTCGGCACTTAAAACTACCACACAATCACATTCTATTTGTATTATATTACACCTAACCTTGAATGTTTCTTGATTTGTGAATTTTATCATAAAACTAAAAATGGGGCCTTCTTTATGAAATAAATAAATATATAATATGGCATTCATTTGAAGTGAAATTACAAAAGCTACGTGTCCGTTCTCAAATTGTCGAATTCAATTCCAATAATCATTTTTCAAAGTGGATCAAATATATCGTGGCAGATTCAAGATTTTTTTTACACTAAAAATTATCCAAAAAATAAACTCGGTTAATTTAAACTTATCGTTTATTATTTATTTATATTTTTTTAAATGATAAAAACTATATGAAATATTAATTTTTTTTATATTTGTTTTTCTAAATTCATACTTAATAGTAATAAATATGAAATTATTTAAAAAAAATACTCCATCCGTTAATTAAAACTTGACGTTTTACTATTTATGCACGCTTTTTGATGTGTTAAAAACTATGTAAAATATTAACCTTTTAAATATTTTTTTTAATAATTTCATACTTGTTACTATTAAGTATGAATTTATAAAAAGAAATTTTTAAAAAAGTTAATATTTCATATAGTTTTTATCATTATAAAAAAAGCGTGTATTAATAGTAAATGACAAGTTTTAATTAACAGAGGGAGTATTTAAAAAGTTAATATTCTCTCTCTATCTATCTATATTAATTAGTCTTAAATTCTTAATACCCGTGTTTTCACATTTTTTTTATCTTAATCCAGTTCGATCGACTCAGTCACTCTACATCTGGATGTTTCCAAGAAAATTCGAACTTCGAATCTCTTAGTATGAGATGTAGCCCCACAACCACTACACCAACTTGTGATTGGTTTGTTTTTACGGTTTTATAATAAATTATATGTACCATAAAACATTTAACTATGTATTAGACTTTTATGAACTTGTAAAATGAATTTTTGTATTGTTATATGAGTGCATTATATAATGTAAGTAGTTGTATTTGTGTGGATGTGAAGGGATCGAAAGGGTACCGAATTTAATGTGGCAGGCATCCAATTAAGCTTAAGATGAACGACAAACATTTAATTCGTTCAACCCTACTTGGATTTGACCCCAAGAAAATGGTACTCTATGTTCAACAATATTGTTTTTTTTTAATCTATTCATTTCAACATTTTTTAACAATTTTTTTTAAACTAATATGGTAGTATAAATGTGATTTTCCTACTATAACTAGCAATGAAATATTATCATAATTATAAAATAACTATAATTATATATACACATTTAAATTAAAAGGCGAAAATAATTAAAATAACCCAACCTTTAAGGAGGTGTTACAAATATATCTCAACCTTTCAAATGTAAGATAAATATCCCGACCTTTATAAGTGATGGTAATATAATATCTTAACGATTTCTCTCCAATAAAATTCTTGTTTTTTGTATTGTATTACTCATGTATTTTCAATTCAAATAAAACATATAAAATTAAATTAGATGAGTTTAAAAGTTTATTTAATAAACTTTTGTAGTTTTAGATTTAATATGAACCTAACTTTTTATATCTTTTTTGAAATCAATAATATCTATAACAAGCCAAATAAAAAAAATGTAAAGCAAAATAACATATTTTTAATTTGTAAATAATTAGCTAGTGATTTAACTTATCAAAACTGAAGAATATTTGGTCAATTATAAACTTTATGTTACTATGAAATTGAAATAAAAATTTAATTATTTAGATTATTAAATGGCGTTCATTTATATATAAGAAGTAAATTATTATTATTAAAAAATATATAAAAGAATGTAAATTTTTTATTTTTTATTTTTTCTTAAATCAAAAATTAAAAATTAAGATAAAATTAAAAACCAAACTAATTTAATCTAATAAACTTGAATGATATTTTACACAATCAAGATATTGAAAATTATACTTTAAATATTTACTTGTTTTATTATATTTGTTTTGATTAAATTTAATTATAATATATAAATATGTATTAAATTGAATGATTTTTTTAGTTACAAAAGAGACTTTTAATTTTTAATAATTATCATGACAATCTAGACTATACTTTATATAATTCGAGCATTAAGATCCAAGAGCACGCTTGTGAATATGATCATTATTTTTTGCCACATATGTGCCATGTAAGCATTTTTGTTGGGAGAAAATTTTGGGATATTATATTACCATCACTTATAAAGGTCGGGATATTTATCTTACATTTGAAAGGTGGGAATATATTTTTAACACCCCTTTAAAGGTTGGGTTATTTTAATTAGTTTTACCAAATTAAAATAATGAATATCAAATTAATTAAATACACGTGTCTAAGGCGTGGGACTAACAATAGTTATTATTGAATGGAAAAAACATATACTTAGATGCAAATAAGATCCTCTACTTCACATGACGCACCACGTAATTATTTCCGTTATATTTACATGTCGGGGTTTTGTAAAAAAAAAATATTTTATCTTATATACACTTGTTTTGTTATGCTTGTAAAATTTTGTTATGAAAAAAATACATTATCGAAAAAAATCTTTTTTTTTGACAATTGATTTTTTAGTCAATTATATATTTTTAAAAATGTGATTTTTGATGAAATTATATAAAATATAAATATAATGTTTTAAAATTGTTTTCAATGTATAGTTATAGCATAAATAATTACGCGGTTTGCCATATGAAGTAAAGGATCCCATCTAAATCTCTGCTTTTACAAGCGGAGTGCCTTGTCTTTTTTTTTTTTGCTAAAATGTAGAAACGACTCACAAGGCAAAGTGCGTGTAAGTGCATAAATCCAATTACATAAAAAAAAATACATATTTGGGGGGACATCAAGCCCCCCCAACATATGTCGCATATCCCCTAAACAACGAAAAACACCTACTCAAATGTTTGTAACTATCTCCTCAGGGAAGAGCGTATACAATAATCGATAAACATGCGAAAGAATAAGCCTAGTAATCACTCCAACTGGAATGGGGTTATCATAAAAAATAAGAGCATTCCTCGCATGCCATATATAACAAATCGTGGCGACAAATGCCATCACTCTAGCCCTGTCAAGCGGCTGCCTCCTTCTACTCGCTCGACGCAGCTCCTCGCAACCGTAAGCAAGGTTACTAATTTGGGCATCCATGCCAAAATGCCTCCGAACAGCCCCCACACCTCCAAGGAGAAAGGACATTCGAAGAAAAGGTGGTCATGTGTCTCGAGATCATCCTCACAAAATCTACATACTGGATCGACCTCTAAGAAGAGTAGGCGATCATACGTCGGTAATCTCCCAAGTACCGCCAACCAAGCAATGAAATAATGCTTCAGAGTACCGTCTTTGACCCAAACAACTCGATACCACGGGACACGATCCACTCTCGGTCGAAGGCAATCATAGGCGTGTGAAACCATAAATCGCCCATCAACCACCCATCCTCCTAAGAGCTCCTGGACGGTGTAAATCCCATCACCAAACGCCTCCACACAATCTCAAGCCCCCAGCAGCGCTTTGATAAGCGGTGAATCTCTCCTCTTTGCAACCCAATCGTGAGGCTCATGTACCGTTAAGTACCGATGATGTACCCAACGTACCTAAAGACTATCCTGTTGTGGGAGTGCCTTGTCTTTTGGCTGCACTTCGGGAAGTTTCGAAGCGGGGCATTTCCCATCTTGAAGTGGAAGGTGATTGTTTGACATTTATTAAAGCCATGAATGGATTGTGAAAGAGTATATGGGAGATCGAGATGTTGCTTTCGAATGCTCTCGGTCTTTGCCATGCATTTCTGCGTGTCTCCTTCGATCACACCTTCCGCGGAGGGAATCAGGTTGCGGACAGATTGGCGTATCTGGGTCTTTCGACGACTTTGCTGCAAGACCGTCATCCAGCTGAGATCGAAGATTTCATCCGCCGGGACGTTCTTAGACGGTGGGTCAATCGCGGTTGATCACCCCAAATCCTCGCCTTGTATTTTTAAAAAAATGAAGGAAAGGATCCCATCTTACTTAGATGATGATCGGAAGAAGACAGATCCGATGAGACAAGATTGACAAACTTGATCATACTGAATTGTTGTGGGAGTCTCTGACTCTCTGCATCTCGCCACCAAGGAGAGATAACTCAATGGGCGATGCCATGGGAATATGGGATGGCCGAGGAGCATGGGACAAGCATCACGTTCCAGATCCAAGATCTTTTGGGCCTGAAAGGCCCAAATGGTTATAAATGCCCTTAGCCCATTTATCACATACCTTCTGCAGAAGCCCGGGAAAAAAACAATAAAAAAAAACCGACAAACTTTTAGTGTGAGATTGTGCATTTGAACTTGTGCGATCAAATAGCTCCAAAGTTTGGAATTTAGAGAGTGGTGGATTCGAATGCATTTTAATTATTATAATATAATTTTAATTATAAATATTTTAACAGTATTTGGTTAATATTTTTTACATTGTGACTAAAACAATGTAAATTTTAAATATACCTTATAAATTACGTTAAATTTATAATTATATTATAAATTAAAGATAGTTGATTGAAATTGTTTACAAGTTATTTTATTTAAAATTTATACTCCCTCTATTCGAAAATAAATGATGTTTGACTTTTGTGCACGTAGTTTTAGAAGCTAAAAACTATATAAAATTATATTTATTTTAATTAATTTTTTTCACAATTTAATACTTATTATTAATAGATATTAAACTATGAAAAAAATTAATTAAAATAAATAAGATTTTATATAGTTTTTAGCTCCTAAAACTACGTGCACAAAAGTCAAACATCATTTATTTCCGAACAGAGGGAGTATTATTTTAAATATAATGTAAAAAATTTAGCTAAATATTATTCAAGTATTTATAATTATAATTCCATTCTAATTAAAATGTATTTGAATCCACCCTTAAACTCCAATGTTATTTTTTTCGTAGCGCAACCCCACCCCCCCCCCCCAAATCAGATCGTCACCAGCTTTGTCTGCCATTGGAATCGACCAACGCTCCATCACCATTATGCCCCCTTGTCACAAGGGGGTATTTCTCACCCTATGAATTACTTATATGTATTCTGTTTGTCAATATCTTCGTTTTAATATATTATATACTTAAATCCAATATTCGAGTGAAAGATTATGGACTTTTGAAAATTGAAGACAAATTCATCACTTCAAATGTATTTTTAATAAAATGTGGTACTTTCATATTTTACCTAACCCGGTAATTTGATATTAGAACATCAAGTTAATTACATATTTACTTATTAAATTTCAAAAGTTGTATTTTTAGTCAAAATAAAATCTTACTCCGTAAGTCCGTAATATAAAACAACATTGTTTTGTTCATTCAAAGATCAAAAATATACAGCAGCAAACATCGTTGTCTTGACTTAAAACACTATTGTTTTAGTTCAAAACAATATGGTACTCCCCTCCAATGAAGTTTTGGCTCTGCCACTACCCATCTAACCCCAATGAGATATCGATACCCTTAAAGATATAGGTTACTTAAATGATGTTTCTTCCATCGTTCCATTTTAAAGACTCGTGTTTTTTAATTTATAAAAAAAATGAGACGGGCTAAAGCACACCTCAGCTTGCCCCTTGATTCGCCCTTGGTTCCCCTCCGATGAAGTTTCGACTCTGCCACTAACCCCTTCTAACCCCATCGAGATTTTGATACCCTTTTTAAGTTATAGGTTAAATTGTAGATTTTTTTTAAATGGTCAAAAAAAGGGAAAAAATTAGGGAAATGGTCAAGAATCGAAAGTATTTTGGGATTTAGTCAAAGTAGGGCTAAATCGCTGTTACAAACAGCGACTTTAGTCCAACTTTATAAAAAAAAATATTAAAATAATAAAGTCGTTGTTTCAAACAGCGACTTTGTATTTTTAAAAAAAAATTCAATTAAATTAAAACAAGTAAAAATAAAGCAAAAATATATATATACTTTTTTCGGAATTTTCGCCAAATACCCATGAGGTTAAGGCTAATTCGTGTGGTGTACGAAAGTTTGACATATTTCGCCAGGTGCCCCTAAGGTTTTTATTATTTTCGCCAAATGCCCCTGAGGTTTTCATTTTTTTCGCCAGATACCCCTATGTCGAATTTGTTAACATTTTGGATGGAAATAAAAAGAAAAGAAAATATTATTTCATTATTATTTTTGTAAGGTATTATTTGCACAATATCATTTAATTATAGTAACTAAATTATCTAATTTTATTTACACAATATCATTTTATACTACATTTTTTAACCAATGGGATTAATTCAAAACTTTTATGTAATAAAGTTAATATTAACTATACAATATTATTTCATTATGCATTATTACATGATATCATTTCATGCTATTTTTTTTAAAACCATGAGATTAATTCAAAACTTTTTTTTAAAAAAATACATAGTTCCAAATATACAAATTCTTTTTTTTTTCCCGAAGCAACCAATCTCTCTCTCTCTCTATAGCTATATGTGTGTATATAGAATGAAAACTATTATATATATAATAATCTTAATTTTTGGATTTTCATCCAATCAACCTAATCTACATAAATTTTCAAATAATAAAATTTTTAAATATTTTTTAACCAATTAGATTTACCTATTGTAACTATTAAATGAGAAATATTTTTGCTTAGATGACATAATCATTTTAGTTTTACAATTTCCTCCCAATCAACTAAATCAAGAAAAAATATAGCAAACTAATGAAATTTGTACACATTTTTTTAATCAATCTAGTTATATTAGACTATTATAATCATAAGCATATATTTTTATTAGGTTTTATAACCACATTTATTTTAGAAATTTAACCCAATCAACCTATTCTACTTAAATCTTAAACTCATGTAATTTTTACACATTTTTCATAAATATTTTAATTATTTTTTACTTAATTATCAAATCTATTTTTTTCTATTTTATGTTAACGTTTGATAATATTTTATTTAAATTTATCATAGTAATTTTTTATACTTATAAAATTTTATTTTTATTGTCTAAAAAGAAAACTACGTACTATGGCGCGAGGATTGTACTAGTTTTCCACCAAAATGTTAACAAATTCGACAAAAGGGCATTTGGCAAAAAAAAATGAAAACCTCAGGGGTATTTGGCGAAAAAAATAAAAACCTCAAGGGCATCTGGCGAAATATGTCAAACTTTTGTACACCACGTGAATTAGCCTTAACCTCAGGGGCATTTGCCGAAATTTTTGTATTTTTTTTTAGTTTTTTTTTACACCATTCACTAATCACTCACGTATCATTCAAATTTGGTGTTTTGGGCCGGCTGAAGTTTGGGCCCAATTGTAAATTGGTGATAATTTATACGGAGTATTATTTTCCCATTCCTATAACAGCGACTCTCCAATATATTTTTTTTGTTTTATTTATTTTCACTTGTTTTATTATGTAATCAAATATTTTTTTAAAAAAATACAAAGTCGTTGTTTTATTGACTTTATTATTTTAATATTTTTTTATGAAGGTGGGATAAAGTCACTGTTCGAAACAGCGACTTAGTCCTACTTTGGCTAAATCCCAAAATATTTCCGATCCTTGACCATTTTCCTAATTTATTTTGATTTTTTGACTATTTTAAAAAAAAAAATCTAAATTGTAACACTGCAAGTTTCTTCTATCGTTCCATTTTAAAGGCCCCATGTGCATCGGATGTAGTTTGTGGAGAAACGCAACAAAAATTGATGACTTACTCCTGGCATTGTCAATAGAAATTTTTTGTTAATGAATTCATTACAGATGTACACCAACAACCCTAACTTTAGATCTACCAAATTCAAGTAATCCAACACCTACCAAACACTGGAAACATCAACCTCTGTTTGTTTATCAGTATTTAATTGAAAAGGTGTGAAGATGGTGATGGAATCGGGAATGGTAGCACAGTAGCAGGCATGGAAGTCATGAATTTCCAGCAACTACACCCTCATCCCAAATCCCTAATATGCAAACATAATTAATTCAACAATAAAAACAAAATGGTGTGTGTATTGATTCGGGGAATATAGGCATTGGATCCATCGATCCCCAAACCAACTCTATGTTCCCTGCCTCTTGTTTTCACATCAATTGCCCCGGTTTTGGGCTATCTCTTCCGGAATACCATCTTCAACTCTAATTTAATTTACACAATTATCATATAAGTTTACTATTTTAAAATACGGAATATAATAAAAACTATATAAAATATTTATTTTTTTATAATTTTTTTAACATTTTCATAATTATTGTCAATAAGTACAAAATTGTTAAAAAAAAAAAAGTGGTGAAAACCAGAGGAGAGATTGAAAACTAAATTTTGATGGAGCAAAAATCTTGTCCGACTGAGCGGCTTTTGGTTTTTGTCATCCTTGTCTCCTTGGGTAGAGTTTAGGCTTCTAGAGTGCAGGCTTGTGGTTCGGCTTCTGTGTTGTCTGTTAAGATTCGTGGAGTTCACCTTGGTATTACTGAAGCGATTAAGCGGGGATTCTCCCAGATGGAAGTGGAGGGTGACAACCTTATTAATATTAATATCCCCAAAAGGATGTTGGTTGTGTCCGTGGGAGATCGAAATGATTCTCTCCGACATGCTCGCGCTAGGCCAAACTTTCAAGGCTATCTTCTTTCTCCCACATCTGCAGAGAAGGCAATCAACTTGTTGATCGTCTAGCTCATTTGGGTCTGGATTCAAATTACACCGAGTGGAGGTCCAATGCGACAATCGAAGATCTCGTTCAAAGAACGCCCTTGTATGGTGGTTCAAACGTTACTGACTTCATCAAAATCTGTCTTGTATAAAAAAATCTAAATAAGGATCATTTTAAAAAATAATGTTTGTCAATAGTTTCGACATAATTAGTACAAATTTTGATATCCAAGGCGAGAAAACAAACTAGATAAATATATGATACAACAACCAAAACACTAGAAGGTCTCAAAAATATTGTATATAGAAATAGATGGAAATAAACTACCTATGAACGCACATACTTATATAATAAAAGAAAAACTAGAGATGAAAAAAAATCACTCTAGGACTAAAAAAAATCAATTCTGATACTATATTAAAGTCCAACTCAGATCAATGATCAAAGGGTAGTGTGCTCTGAACCCAAAATATAAGTATGACGAAGTTCCATTCTAAAATCAATTGATAATAAAGTTTGAGGATGGGGTGGATCAAGGTAAATTCGGATGGCTCTATGAATAATGATGGTCTTGCCTCGACTGATGTTTGCCTTTGCGATAGCAAGGGGAGGTGAGTTGAGAAATTTCTACACAATTTGGGTTTATGTACGATCTTGATGATGGAGTTATGGGGTATCCTTGATGGGTTGTGGCGTGCTTGGGAGAAAGGCTATCAGAAGGCAATGGTTTTGAGACGGACTCCTTGCCTGTATTAACTCTTATTAAAGTGAAGATCGATAGTTGTCACCCTTTGTTCAGTTTGACGAGTCAGTGCCAAGGTTGCTCCTCCACGAGTTGGGAGGTTCATATCCGACATGTCTTTAGGAAAGTGAACTCTATCGTGGACTCCCTCCCCTCGTGTGCCTTTTCGTTTTTAGTTTGTTTCTATGCACTCGTTGACTTGTCTGATGGCGTTTTGTTGTTTTTTTAAAATAACTTTATGGGCTACTCCTAATTTGATTCATATGTAGCCCATCTTAATTCCCAACTTATATACTGTATTAGACTTAGGGCTGGAAATAACCCGCGGGTACCTACTCCACCCACTTCACCCAGATAAATTTTGTGGGTGAAAACCCGCAAAAAAGTGGGTGACGGGTGGAGCGGGTGCGGGTAATTGATGGATTATGGGTGAAGATTTTTCACCGATAACCCGCCCATTAACCCGCTCTGCACACCCGCATAAAACCTTGAAATTTATATGTGTGTGTGGGTGTGTGTGAGATTTTACTATTTTATTATTTTCATTTTGTAACATGTTATTGTGATGTATAACATGTATTCGACTTTCACGAACTCATATTTCTAATATTTGTAAATTACAATTTAAGCTTTTATTTATCTTTGAATTTTTTTAAAACAAATCATAATTATATATTTTTATCCATTGGGCATCCACTCCACCCTCATCACCCACACAGATCAGATGAGGGTAAAAAAACTTGCCAGTCATAGATAAAGCGGATGAAATTAATTACCCACAAACAGATGATAAAATGAATTCATCCACCCATAACCCACTCCATCCCCCTCCCAATATTTAGACTAAATTTCAAATCTCAACAAATGTAGAGATCGGCCTGCAAGACTGTGATGGCGATCACCTAAGTTGTTGACTTTATTTAAAAGCAAAAACTCCATTTTGTGTTGACTCTCCACGTGTCCACCATCTTCAACGCCGCCACATCACATTCTCCTCGTGACGCGTGTACTTTCCCCTCCTCCCGCCATCCCACCTTTTCTCTACGATGCACTGCACTGTACCCCTCACCCGGCTCCCCCGCGTGTGCCCTCTCACGTGCATACCCTTCCACGTGTCCCAATCTCATCACCCCTCTCCCCGCATCCAACGGCCCACGCTCCCCTATATATATTCCTCTCTCTCCTCCCCCTCTCCCCATTCAAAACCAGAAGATCACTGATTCACATTCACTCTCCGGCCGACCCAATTCATCAAACCCTCTTATATCAACGACAAAACATGTCCGGCGCCCTTCTCCGAACCGGCTCCATCCCCTTTCACCGCCACAGCTTCACCGGCTCGCCGTTCTCCCTCCGCATCCACGACTCCCACAGCGACGCCGTTCTCTCCCCCAAATTCGACTTCCCCCGCTCCCCCGCCACCAAGCCTGTGGGGATCCGGCGCTCCGTCTCCGACACTAATATTCACAGATCCCGGTCGCCTCGGATCGCCGCGGTCGGCTCGTTCTCGTCCGGGATCGTGGAAGCGGACGATGAGATCGAGAGCCGTTACGCGTCCGGCGTCGGCGATCTCCGTCTTCCGGTCGACGAGGACGGGTTCCCCGGCGGCGGAATCGGAAACGGGAGGAAGTGCGGCGGCGATGGACGTGGCTCTGGCGGAGGACGGGAGGAGGATCGGAGCGGGATCGGCGAGTATTATCAACAGATGTTGAAGAAAAACCCGAGCGACTCTCTCCTCCTGAGAAACTACGGGAAATACCTGCACGAGGTACTAATTGAATCCTCCACTCCCCAATTGCTCAACTAATTAACCTTTTTTTTTATTGTGAAATTGAACTCATCGATTCTGGTTTCGATTTGAAGGTGGAGAAAGATACAGTGAGAGCCGAGGAGTGCTACGGGAGAGCGATCCTGGCGACCCCCGGAGATGGGGAGCTTCTGAGCCTGTACGGGAATCTGATATGGGAAGCACACAGAGACGGAGAACGAGCCCAATCTTACTTCGATCGAGCCGTTCGTGCTGCCCCTGGTGATTCGTAAGTAATTACAGTAATAATTAATTAAAAATCACATCTTTAAATCCAGAAGCAAAACAGATACTGATTAGAACAGATCTGCAGGACGGTACTGGGATCATATGCGCACTTCCTGTGGGAAGCCGATGAAGATGAAGACGAAGTCGAAGAAGAAGAACAGGTTATTGCAATTAACACTGTTTTAAATTCCAAGAAAGGTTAATTAATTCGATAATGTGATTGCGAAAAAAAGCTTGGAAATTTTGATCGGGTGTTCAATTCCAAGCTGATCGATCGACCCTTGTAACGTTAAGTTGTGATGTACAATATATAATAACTTTACTTACTGCTAACAAATTAGCAATGGCAAATTCAGTGTGCAATCAATATATGAATCCAAGAAATTGAAAACCAAAGGGGAAAGAGGACAAAGTAAAAAATGAAGGGATGGTGCCTTATAGATCGATCCAAAAGGAGCTTAATAAAAGAAGCGATAAGAGAGACCATGCTGGATTGTCGATCGATCGAGGATGGTATGTGGAAGGAAGATAAGATGGAGCATGTGACAGATGAAAGGGGTGTTCTGTTTCTATTGGTCACTGCTTCCTTGCAGATAACTCAAATGTTATGTTGTTTGCTATGTGAAAGTGAGTGAATTGTAATTTTGCAGATTTGTTTGAGATGTTGAAACGAATAAAATATTATCTCGCATCGAAAGTTTGAAAAAAATATATGAAGTTTTGTGTATACAAGTTAACGTTCACGTGATTGAATCGGAGTAGTTGATTTTGGTACATCTTCTCTCGGACATTTTACTTGAGAAAACACCGACTAGGTAATAAAGGCCGAAGACTAGTACTCCCACAGCAATAATAAAAACAAACTACTCAGCGTAATCCTGTTGCATTATTCTCCGCTCGAGGGAGAGAGGATGGTTCTTGTGGGACTCGGGATCCATAGCATAATGATTATAGAACAAGTGTCAAAAGTGATACAATTAAAGACGAGCGAAGAAACAAAACAAGTATAAATAATTTAAAATAACAACAACAAGTCCAGTATATCCCGCTCAGAGCAGAGTCTGGGGGTCGAGTTGTACGCACCCTTGTCCCGATTCGGTCGAGAGAGTGTTTCCTAGTGACTCATGACAAGTCATCAAAGACGCACAAGACTCCACAGCGGCATACACAGGATATAAGGAAAAAATGATAAACGCACTCTAGAAACGGGAATTTAAAGAGATAAGAATAAGGAGGAAAAAGATGCATGTAAGAAAGTTGTGATAGAAGGGAAGCATGATGCGGGAAAGCACCCGACTAGTGCTCGTCAACTCGAATAGCATTTCTCCACAGTGAGTCCCAGAACGACCAGATCATGTCTAATCACTTCACCCCAACTCTTCTTTGGACGCCCTCTGCCCCGACGAACGCTTTCGATAGCCAAGTTATCACATCTACACACCAGCGCACTTGGATCTCTCCTCTGAACATGTCCATACCATCGGAGTCTCGATTCCCGCAACTTAGCTTGAATACTAGTCACTCCTACCCTTTCTCGGATGTCCTCGTTTCTGATTCTGTCGAGCAAGGTAAACCCACACATCCACCGGAGCATCCTCATCTCAGCCACCATGAGTTTCTGTTCCTGTGTCTTATTTGTCGCCCAACACTCTGCCCTGTATAATAAAGTCGGTCTCACCACCACTTTGTAGAACTTACCCTTGAGTTTGAGTGGAACTTTTCTGTCGCATAAGACTCCTGACGTAGTCTTCCATTTTTGCCAACCTACTTGAATCTAATGCTTAACATCCATGTCTACACCTCCACTGCTCTGCATCACAGAGCTCAGATACTTGAAACTGTCTTTCTTCGGAACCGGGTCCCCACCCTGACACCCTCATCTCCCTCTTCCTTCTCGCCCAACCTGAAGACCACGTACTCTGTCTTCGTCCTGCTCAATCGGAAGCCCTTCTGCTCAAACTTATCCCTCAATAGATCTAGATTGCTGCTAACCCCTACTCTTATCTCACCCACGAGAACAATATCATCTGCAAAAAGCATGCACCACGGGATCCCACCCTGGATACTACTCGAGACCACATCCATGACTACTGTGAAGAGAAACGGGCTCAAGGCCGAGCCTTGGTGCAAGTCTACTTGTACCGCAAAGTACTCCGGGTCCCCACCGTGTGAGTACACACTAGTTTGTGAACCATCATACATATCCTTGACAACCCTCATGTAAGTTTTTGGAACCCCTTTAGCTCCCAAACATTCCCATATAAGGTCTCTTGGCACTCTATCGTATGCCTTGTCCAAATCAATGAAAATCATATGCAGATTTTTCTTCCGTTCTCTATATTTCTCCACCAAGCGCCTCATTAGATGAACAGACTCTGTAGTTGACCTTCCTGGCATAAAACCAAACTGATTATCGGATACGCTAACCAACCTCCTCAGCCGCCATTCAATAACTCTCTTCCAAATTTAAGAGAGTGATAATATAGGCAAAAAGGATAAAGACAAGAAAAGGGGGAAGAGGGCACCTACAACACACAAGAATGACGTAAACACCCCACTCTGTGCTATTCGAACCGAACGAACCGAGCTTGACATGTTTAAACTTGGTTCATTTGTTAAACGAGCTCAAGTCGAGCCGAACCTAATTTTTAAACGTTTTTTTTATCAAGCTTGACTTGTTTATGAAATGAATGAGCTCGATCGAGTTGAGCTTTTTTCGAGCTTTATGCAGTTATACTTGGTCATAACACATTACCTTAAAGAAAATTTTAGGAATTCCATAAAATTAGAGCTTAAATCGAACGAGTTGAACTTTCAATCGAGCTTAAAATCATGTTCAGACTCGACTTGTTTAGCTAAGTGAACGAACTCGAGTCGAACTTTTTTCGAGCCGATCCCATGCAAAGCTCGAGCTGTTCAACTCATATAATAGTCTTAGCGAGAGCTAACTGATCTCTCCCACCTCGCTACCCCACAATATAAGGCAAACCCAATAGTCGCCCCTCAACCCTAGTCCGAATTTCCGAACCTTTCTATAGCACCTAGTCTTATGCCATGCCATCTACAAAGTCTAAGATAGTAATATCATGGCTAATCACACACTTCTCCCAAATCTCCAGTTCCATTTAGCAATTCGAACACCAATCTAACATAACAACATTTCAAAACTCTCAATCAGACGAACCACATCCAATTCCGACATAATTTTTTTTTTGAATAAGTAAAAATTCGAAATATCAAACAAATGATGAGCGTCAGACAGACACCGATACACCGTCAAATCCGTCATAATACAACAACCCACAAACAATAAACTAATTAAACAAAGCAAAATGAGGAAAACAACTCTAAAAAACTACTCCCTCCGTCTCAAAATTTAGGTCTTTGACTTTTTGGCACGTTTTTTAATGTGTTCAAAACTCTATGAAATATTATTTTTTTCAAAAATTTTAAAATAATTTCTAACTTATAAATTATAAGTTTGAAATTATTTTTAAAAAATTAATATTTGATAGAGTATTTAACACATTAAAAAGCGTGCCAAAAAGTCAAACGACTTAAATTTTGAGACGGAGGGAGTATGAATCAAGAAGGAAACCGACTGTGCGAGGATGGAAAACTCGACGGGAGAAAGTGGATAGTGAGATTAGTGAGGGCATAGAAAAAAAAACTCATCTTGACTCGATGTCTACGTAAAATTGAATCTCTTTACATAAAACATAACTTCAGGCGATTTAGATGCTCTTATTATTTTTTAGTACTCCCTCCGTTATGTTTGATTTTTGTGCACGTAATTTTAGGAGCTAAAAACTAGTATATAAAATCTTATTTATTTGAATTAATTTTTTCATAGTTTAATACTCCCTCCGTGAATTAAAAGTTGACGTTTTACTATTCACGCACGCTTTTTGAGGTGTTAAAAAAACTATATAAAATATTAACTTTTTTAACATATTTTTAAAATAATTTCATATTAATTACTATTAATTACTCCCTCCGTTCGGCAAAACTTGTCGTTTACTATTTACGCACGCTTTTTTAGAATGATAAAAACTATATAAAATATTTATTTTTAAAAAAAAATTTTTTTTAACAAGTTTGTACTTATTAATAATAACTACAAAATTGTTAAAAAAATTATTAAAAAACTAGATATTTTATATAGTTTTTAGCTCCTAAAAAAGTGTGCATGAATAGTAAAACGTCAAGTTTTGCCGAACGGATGGAGTATGAATTTATAAAAACAAATTTAAAAAATGTTAATATTTCATATAGTTTTCATCATTCTAAAAAAACATGCATGAATAGTAAACGACAAGTTTTAATTAACAGAGGGAGTAGTATCTATTAGTAATAAAATCTTATTTATTTTAATTATTTTAATTAATTGTGAAAAAATAAGATTTTATATAGTTTTTAGCTGATAAAATTGCATGCACAAAAATCAAACATTATTTATTTCCGAACGGAGGGAGTATAAAAGAAAGAAAGACAAATTGGGTGTTTTTGTGAAGAAAATTATAAAACATGACAGTTACGTGAGAAATAACAAATTTCGGGCGGTTTCCCGAAAACTACCCTGTCGAAACTAGTTTTCCCTCCCTCCCTCCGCTTGCTTGCATTTCTAGGTCGCAGCCGCTCGCCGCCTTCCGTAACCTCCGCCTCCCTCCCTCCCCTCTCTCTCTCTCTCTGAATCTTCCACCGCCATGGGCAAGAAATCCAAAGATCCAGGTAACCCTAAACCTGAGACCGTTTCCGCCCCGGATTCCTCCACCGTCTTCAGCAAACTGTTCGGTCATGCCCCGGAAGCGGACCCGGAAGCTGATGCGCCGACTTCCATCTTCTCCGCCCATAATCCGTTTCGAAGAAAACACGGTGAGGCTCCGTCTCAGGGGACTACTGAATCGGGGTCTGATTTAGCCGATCGACGCCCTAAGGAGGTTGCTGGTGATAGCCCTAATGTTGCCGCAGTTGAGGTCTTGAAAAAGGATAAGAAGAAGAAGCGCGCGAAGGATGAAATTGAGGGGGAGAAGAGTCTGGATGATGAGGTTGAAGGGAAGAAATCGAAGCTTCAGGCTAAGGAAGAGGCGAACCCTAGCGCCGGGGTGGTAGAGGCAATTTCTGATTCAGCGATGGTAATGAGTGATAGGAAGGAGAAGAAGAAGAAGAAGAGGAAGAGAGATGACCTGGAGAGAAGCTACGAGGAGAAGAAGTATGGAGTGGCGCCTGAAGATGGAGAATCTAAGGAGAAATTGGCCGGGAGGAAGAGGAAGTCGGCGGATAATCCAGCCGAGACGATGGTTTCAAAGGAGGGGTATGATGATGAGAGTAAGCTGTTGAGGACTATCTTTGTTGGAAATCTGCCATTAAAGATAAAGAAGAAGGCTTTGATGAAGGAGTTTAGTCAATTCGGGGAGGTCGAGTCTGTCAGACTCCGGTCTGTTCCAACTTTGGATGTAAGTACTCTATCGGTATTCTGAATGTAATCATGCCCAAAAAATAAAATTGAAGGGTGTGATTCCTATGCATTTTGTGTATCAATTGCTTAATCATTGATGTTGTTTGCTTGCCCATTTTTCACTTTCAGGGCAAAAAACCAAAGAAGGTGAGGATTATCAATAACAAGATCAATGAGGCTGGTGACAGGTATGATGAATAAATGTTTGTTAGGTTGTTATGTAATCATTTGCAGGTCATTTTATTTTCCAATGACTATGTGTGACTGTGTAAGACTATTTTATGGGAGATGATAGTATATGGCTTTGTGCCATGGTTTGCCCAGCATGTAGGATGTTAGGGGGTCAAGTTAGTAGCTTTTAGAATGAACATGGAAATCACATAAGTTGATGGGTGACTTCGAGAAATAAACAAACATTTGTCGTGGAAAGGGGCTGGAAGGCACATCAAAATACCTGGGCAGTAGGACTACACACATTCCACGAACACTAGGTGACTGGAATTCTAAGAAATTCCGGGCTGGATAGCACATAGAAATGTTGGAAAAGATATATTGTTGTACCATGGAGAAAATATTTGCAAAAAGCTTCTACTTAATAGGGGATTGTTCATTTGTCTGACCCTTGGGTAGAGCTGTTTATGTTAATTCTGGCATATTGCTAACCTTGTATGTTGTCCAAGCTTTTTCCATTCCATTGCATTTGCAGTTCCATTGGGTCCACTTTTAGAGCTTTTTATTTTCATTGCTTATGTGCTTACTTATATTTGTGGAAAACATTGTTTGCAGTATCCATGCCTATATTGTTTTCAAGACGGAAGAGTCTTCAACAGCCTCTCTAGCTCACAATATGGCTGTGGTACATGCTCCTTTCTCCTTAACATCTGTAATTGGTGTGTTGATGTGGTCCTCTTGATGGCTACTCTTCAGTTTCCATTTTGATGGATTTGGAAATGCAGGTTGGTGGTAATCATATCCGTGTAGATAGGGCCTGTCCTCCTCGGAAGAAGTTAAAGGGGGATAGCACTCCACTTTATGATAACCAAAGAACTATTTTTGTGGGGAACTTGCCATTTGATGTGAAGGTTATTTGCTCTTATATATTGCAAGTGATATTCTGCTTTCAGTTTTAAACTTTTATTTTTAGCGTCCTTCCATAGGAATTCATTAATGTTTCTCTGTCCAGGATGAAGAATTAATTCAGTTGTTTTCTGGTATTAACCAAGTGGAATCTAGCATTGAAGCTGTACGTGTTATTAGAGACTCTCATACTAGTCTTGGAAAGGGCATTGCATATGTGTTGCTGAAGACAAAGGTATGTTCTCTCAAATTGCCTGCCTCGCATGCCTTTAGTGTATTATTTTGATATTCATATGAGAATAGGTACATCCTCTTTTGATTAATTGGTAAAATGATCCACTTTCCACGAGTAAAAGCAGTAATAATAAGTTATAGAATCCTTTGTATCTCACCTGAGGTTAACTTGGAAGAGAAAGGATGAAGTTGGAAATGCATAGTAGGTGGAGCTTGCATTTTGCTGTTTAATCAATCTTTCATTTTGTTGTTAATACTTTTAACTTTGAAGAACATTGCATATCCTTCATTTTGGCCTTCTTCCTTGACATCCTTGTAAATCAGAAATTTGAGAAACAAGAGGTTTGCCAATAGTCTTCATCATCTTCTTTGAATCTATTCTTCTATCCATTTGCCATCTCAGGCACAAAGAGGACAAATTTCATTGCAAACATTGTGAAAAAAAAATGAAGTTGGGTTGAGACACTGAAATTAAACAAGATTCCAGCAAGATTTGGGGCTTTAAATGCTTCTTTCTTGGAGTTCTTTAACATATAATGTTGCTGCATTGTTTTAACTGTCCCTGTATGTCATAATGAGTCATTTTCGAATCAGATAATTGTCCACGGGATCTTAAACAATTTAATAATTTTGTCAACAGAATAGAGTTTGTGGATCTTTTGATGTGAACTCTAAAATGCTGTTCACATTTCATCCCCGAGACCCTTCCCACTCTAGATAATTGCTCTGTCAGATTGTTTCTTATCACCTTATAAAACAAAATCAATGTTTTCTTAAATGCAATTAAAGATGCCACTTAGCACTAGATGTTTACTACCAAAACATAGGTAGAAGAGCCGCTTTGCCTCCAGATGAATGTAGAAGAGCTCAGTGATGTTGTGAGACAAAGATAAATTTGTCCCTATTCTGACTGCTATGATATGCAATGCTGTTATTAATCCATACTTGGAAGCCTTGGATGTAAAAATTTTTCTTGATTCTTATTGCTTGGAAGCCATGGACATGCAACTTTTTTCTTCAAAATCCAGATGGGGCTGCTGTTTTTTTTAACTAAAAGGGGGCCTGAATGGCATTAGAGCCTTGTGTTTTCTTGATGCTTGAAACTTCTAATTTTTAGGGTTATTTACTTCTAAGTCTGATTTCTCTTGTACTTTTCTCTGTCGTATGATTAAGCTTGACATTATTCTGCATTTTTGGGCCTAGGAAGCCGCAAACTTGATTGCCAGGAGGAGAAACTTGAAGCTCAGGGATCGTCAGTTGAGGATATCTCATGCCAAGTCCAATTCCAATTCCAATTCCACACCAGCTAAGAGGAAAACCCCACCAGCTGATGGATCACAAAATTCTTCGGGCAAGAAGCATGCAATGGAACCCAAGACCCCAAACAGCGGTTATAAGCCAAGGATGAATGTTTCTGCCTCATATGAAGGTGTAAGGGCATCCAAATCAGGCAAAGAGAAGAACCCATATCGAAAAGTTACCCAGCCAGTCGTCTTCAAGTCAGGATCAAAGGGCAAGGATGTGATAAAACAGAGGGTGCATAAAAGACCAGCAGTTGCAGCCAGAAGAGCCAAGACAGATGCTCAAAAGGTTAGTGGAAGTGGGTCAAATCAAGCAGGCAAGAAGCGCAAGGCGGGGAGCAGGACACCACAAAGCTCCTACAAGAAGAGCAAAAAGGCAAAGAAATCCAAGTGAATTGAGTAGGACTTTTAAAGTGTACTTTGAAATTTCACATTGTTGAGTAGCTTATAGATCAAAGTAATCTGGTGTATCAGTCACGACTATATGGGGCTAGTCTCTTCAACCAGTTTTTTATGCTAGCAGTTTCAGGTGACTTTCTTCCTTTGATATTTCAAAATTTGCTCAAGAAAGTCTTCATACTTAATATAGAGGTTACATTGAGGCCATTGTCATTTGTTGGCAAAATAGTAGTGCCAAGTTACCTGTATTTTTATTCCAATTTTATCAATAGATTATCACCCTTGATTACCAATATCAATGGTGGATCAAGCTTGAAGGAAAATCTTAGTTTTTTCCGCAGTATTTAAACACATTTCATATAGTTACACACTTCCACAAGGCTCTATGGAAAGCAGGGGCCATTGCTTAGATGGTTACATTCCAAATACCGAATCAAGATCATGATACATTGATACCAATGTACAATGTTTAAATCAATCATTTCATTCACCAACAGATGCACTCACGAATAGTATCTTTGAGCATTTTGATGTTCTACATTTTAACAATATGCTGCTATAGCAACCCACCAACCCACCATCTTACATACCGATGTTCTGGAACTTGCAAACTAAAACTTGCTTGATTTAATCAGCTGTACAGAAACCAAGTCCGCCTAAAGAATCATAGAGGCGAGCCAGCTTGAATGGATGGTCTCTATGAGTTGTTCTTGCCCAGTAGAGTTGGGGTGATAGAGACGATTCCAATGAAGAACATAGTGGCGATGGATTGGAAGTCATAGAGGTCGCCCACTGAACGCAACTCCCCAAGGGTTAATCCAGCCTAAATAGACGATGAATAATCAGAAACACAATTTAAAAGATAGAAGCAATTACCAAACTTTTTAGACAAGCATTGAAGAAAAACTCAAGAAAATGGAAACTAGGCAAAAACTCTCATTGGGCTTAGATAAGTTCAACATTTTTTAGTATGAATTAAAATACCTCTTCAGGTTATTGAAATTAAATAAATTAAAAAATAATATTCTAATATAAAACTATATTATTGAATAGACGATGAATAATCAGAAACATTTCAGCTCCAGATACTCTTGAAATAGCGAAAAAAAAGAAGCAGTGAATAAGAAAATTACCCGAACAGTGACAAAAGCAGCAGGAATTAGCCCGATGAGTGTTCCAAACAAGAAAATGTGGTATGGGACATCAACTATTGGTGATGCCATGTTGATGAATGTATTGGGTAACGTCGGAGTCACTCTAAGGAAAAGAATGTAGTTTAACAAACTCTCCCTTCTTTTAGCTACCTGAAATAGGAAAAAGGAAGCAGGAGTTTAGCATCATCTGTGCTTGAAAGAACCCAAGTTTTGTTTTCAATTATACACTTGTGACTTGTGTGATTTCAGCGGGCTCACCTGTGCTTGAAAGAACCCAAGTTTGTCCGGCCACAAAGAGCAGACCAGGGGTCGTCCAATCAATTTTGAGAGGAAAAAGCAGGAGGAAGCACCAGCTGTTGCAGCAATGACCACCAAAACCATGCCTTTGAAGACACCAAAGAGAGCTCCAGCTAACAAGGACATAAAAATAGTCCCGGGAATCATGAAAGTCTGCATGAAAATGTACACCACAAAATAGCCTATAAGCACTTGTGCTGTATAGTCACTCGTGTAGCTCTCAAGATGATCTCTGCAAGAGAAATATTGTTTAACCATGTTATTAAAACTTGATATTAGCATATTTGCTTCCATTTCAATATCTGCTCGCTATTGATAGTATTATGTGGTCAAAGGAGAATTAGCAGTTAGAATATACAAGACAATGCATTATACAGATCAAACTACAATCACTAGTTCCATTGACCAATGTCCATCAGCTGACAAATGAAAGCTTCTGCACCCACATGAAGCAGGGCCACTATCAGAGAAGCGAATTGACGGAGAGTTTTTGACAATGAGATAGTAAAAAAGGTTCCGAAGAATCACAGTAGCGAAATGGTAAGGTCAATGTACAATAAAAAGGATAAACAAGCAAGGTATTTGGCCATCAAAAGAGGGTTGTGAAGCAGCTTGGTATCAGGACCATGAACCTTTTCTTTGAAAAATTTAGCTTCCTAGGTAAGAACAAAGCACACAGCCACAACTTTGGAGTTTGGATCAGTAACAAGATTTTTCAGATCAGACTTCTGGATCTACAACCATGGCTACATTGTAGAGATTACACCTGCTCTAATCAAAATCTGCATCATTGAGATCTAACAACACCTCTAAGTACAAACTACAAATATGATGAAATGAATAAAGAAACCCCAAAATGCACACACAGCATTTCACAAACCAAAACTCCAGAAATAATCCACAAACACCATTTAGATCCAACAACAAAACCAAATTAACAACTTATCTCAAACAGAACCAATCATTATCATGAAGAACATAACCATAAATCAAGAAAGAAATGAGGCCCCCTTTGTTACCTAAGAATTTGCAATTCCTCAAGGGTACGAGGCAATTTGAGGAAGCTATAATCAGAGGCAGGCAAGGTCAAATAAACCCCCAAAAGCCCCATCCCAAAGGCAGCAACGACCCCTAAAGCCATGGCTACTTCCCATAAGGTCAATGGGAAATTCAATTTAGCCGCTGGAGGAGAAGAAGAAGGAGATGAAGCCTTCAAGTCCCCATCTTTACAGCCTTCAATCCTCTCCATACCCTTTTTATCTCCTTAATTACCTTTTTTCGCCTCACCCTCTGCACCAGATTCAAAGGCACCCAATCCAAACACCCAGAAAGAATTTAGGGGTGTTTGGGAGAGATGGTTTCAGACTTTTTTTTCTGTCAATTGGATTGCCCAAATGGGGATTTGCAGAGGAGAAGAAGAGGTTAGGGATTTGGGAGGAGATTTAGAGGGAGAGGACAACAAAGGGGTTCTTTCCTTTTGATACACTACTTTCCATTTTCTTTGCCCGCCGCGGATTTTGGCCTCACCTAAAATTATCCATCAAAGCTTGCGTGACAGAGAGAGACGTAATTGCAATTGCAACAATTGGGGAAGATGTATAATCCGAATATTCGCACACCCTATCCTGTGAAATTAATAAATTTTTGCTTCCACAAAACGAATTCTTCAAAATTGCTATTGATGATTATTTGTGTGAAGAATTAAATGTGGAAAAGGTGAAATAAATGCGTTTGCCTTTTTTTTTTTCAATGAGGTCAATGTGTATAAAGTAATAGCAACTATAAATTTTTTATTATAAATCAAAATAATGCATTACATAGATAATGCAATGGAATTGAAACACATAATTGGACACTCCTCAATAGTATTATGTGTAAGTTTGGATATAAATTGTACTCAAATCTAAATATTATTTTGAGTGTTTAAAATATAAACATTTATATTTAAAGTATTCAAATATAACCGTAACATTTCCAGTCTTTCGTGTTTAGATTTTTTTATCACTTAACTATAAAGTAAAGCTCACTATTGGAATTCACTGTTATTTATTTATTTATAGAAGGAATAATTTAAAATGCACATTTAACCAATGGAATAAAATATATACATTTACACACTTATTTTTGTACTAGTAACAACACTTTGTCTAATAGGTTAAGCATTTTTCATGTGGAAGAAAAACCTTAAAAGGGAAATATGTAAGCCCTAAAAAAATTTAAAAATTGGGTAAGTTAATGAATTAAGAGAATATTTATAAAATGAAAAAAAAATAACTTATTTCCGATATATTAAAAGAAATGAAATAACAATAGTAATAATGTGTATTGGTTTCCCTCAATTTTTATTTTGCCAATCTTATTTTGTTAGGATCACTTCTGTTTAAGTCTTTTTATTGTTTGCTTGGATAATTGGTTGTATCATAACAGTTAGTTCATCAGTTATTTTCTTTCGATATCTTGATTTTTCATTGTATAAAATTACGAAGTCTTTCTATGATAGAAAAAAAAACGTGGGGAAAAATTAAATGGAGTGAAAAATGACAACACATAAAAGTATAAAACTACACCGCCAAAAATGAATAATTTGGAACCAAAACGGTCCCACTCCTAAAAATGACAGCTAATTGCCGATTTGAAACGCCGGCTAACTCCGGTCCCTCAACTAAAACTAGATCGAAAATCGGACAAAGATTAATTAATTCACTGGTTAGTGGTTAATTAAATCTGTTTTCCCCCAAAAGATGGAAGTTCAAACTTCAAAGTAGCGTATAAAGTTTTTCAAATATTTCAACATTAAAAAACATGAGCAAAAATCGGTGGATATTTAATGAAAATACGTCATAACGCGTTTGTTGTATGACAATAACCCTGTTGGGACGTGAGACAAACAATAAATTTTTCTGTAAAGCGTTAGTAGATGTAGATCGAACTCGTTTATATGAAGGAGTTAAGGGCTGCGGTGAAACGTTGTGTGAGAGTCACTGAATGAGAAACGTTCACAGGTGCACTCGAGGGAGAGAATATGGAACTCAAACAGGCGCTCAAAACGGAAAAAGAGTAGGATAAAACAGGAGATGAAGAGAGGTGATTGTGTTTGTTGTGTCTTTGAAATCCAGTCATCGATCTTCTTATATAGTTGCAGAAATCATCTCATTCGGCTGCAAGCAAAAGATCTACAGGGATCCAAAACCGAAAAGATAAGTTTTCGCAAGGGATAATTTCAGTGAAAAATTAGATATTCGTGAATAAACACTAACAAGTCTATCTGTAATATCTTCAGTCTCGAGAAAAGCTTCAATTCCGAGCCAGGCGGGTGGTGGCAGGCGCGCGTGTGGAGCCCCATCTCCTCATCTACCTCTCAGAGTCTCAGTGTAAGTAGTGTAGACGTCTTCTTAAAAACACATTTACCTTTGGGATACCCTTAAACTAACATGTAGGATAGGAAAGTTTAAGAGACATCTTAAAACCACCAACTCTATACATTATATCCAACATTTATATTTATATGATTGATTACCGTAATTTGATTGATTTTGCAACGATTGAACATAGTTGATTGATTACCTTAATTTGATTTTGCAGAGATTCAACATGGTTGATTATAACAAACATCACTATTATCCCCATGGAAAAGAAACAAATAAAAGAAATGCGGTTTCAAACCGCGTTTTATAATAATTTTGTGTAAAACGCGGTTTGAAACCGCGCTTATTACAATCGGTATTTTCGGATGAAATATACACATATATATATTTTTAAATAGAAACGTGGTATTATACCGCGTTTCACCTTTCCTTCTTCTTTTTTTTTCTTGTTGGGTTGCCAAGCTCGGCAAGCCATCCATGGAGGATGGGCGCAGGGAGCTCGGAGGTCAAACAGGTGCCTAGCCGCAACCTCATCTCATTGCCTCCGATGCCACCGCCCTCGCCACCACCCTCGCCCTCACCCATCATCTGTTATCCTCATCCGGCGTCGCTCCCGACAGTCGCCCGACCTCTGAGCCCCCTTTTTTTAAATGGAAAGGAATTCGATACAACGGACATGCCCGGTGAAATAAAGAGGCTGAAAAGATCGACAACGGAAAAACCGTTATGACTAAGAATAAAAAACAAATGGCAAACAAATCATCAAAGATTATTACACCGAGAAAAAAAGTTAGAGAGCGAAAGATGACACTGGCATATACAAATGATAATGGAACTGCGATAATACGGGTGTGTTGGGATTCCATTGCATTTATATATCTATATATTAATTAAAACCAAAGCACCTACGCCACGTGTCGTCCCCTCACGCGAAGTTATTTTTATAAGGTATTAATTACACAATATCATTTAATTATGGTAATTAAACTATCTAATATTATTTACATAACATCATTTCTTAATATATTTTTAACCATCTATATATTAATTAAAACCAAAGCACCTACGTCACGTATCGTCCCCTCACGCAAAGTTATTTTTGTAAGGTATTATTTACACAATATCATTTAATTATGATAATTAAACTATCTAATATTATTTACATAACATCATTTCTTAATATATTTTTAACCATTGGGATTAATTTAAAACTTTTTTTAATAAAGGTAATATTAACTATATAGTATTATTTCATTATATATTCATTACATGATATTATTTCATATAACTTTTTTAAAACATCTATATATTAATTAAAACCAAAGCACCTACTCAACGTGTCGTCCCCTCACGCAAAGTTATTTTTGTAAGGTATTATTTACACAATATCATTTAATTATGGTAATTAAATTATCTAATATTATTTACATAACATCATTTCTTAATATATTTTTAACCATTGGGAATAATTTAAAACTTTTTTTAATAAAGTTAATATTAACTATATAGTATTATTTCATTATATATTCATTACATGATATTATTTCATACAACTTTTTTAAAACAATGGGATTAATTCAATTTATTTTTTTAAAAAAATACATAATTTCAAATATACGAAGTCTTTTTTTAAGCAACAAATCTCTCTCTCTCTCCCTGTATATACACACACAATGAAAACTACTCCATCCGATCGAAAATATTTGATGTTTTAAGGATATGCACAAGAATTTAGAAATGTCATTTCCCCCTCTAAATACTCCATCAAATAATTTTTGCTCCTGCATCACATTTATTATGCAAAAATGTAATTGGTTAAAGAAAAAAAGTACAAATTATATTGATATTAGTGCAAAAGTAAAAAAGAGTGTAATTATTACATCTAAAACATCACATATTGTTGATCAAATTAAATTTAATCTCCTAAAACATCAAATATTACCGATCGGAGGGAGTATTTTTTTTAATATAATAACCTTAATTTTTGGATTTTCACCTAATCTACATAAATTTTCAAATAATAAATTTTAAAAAAAATTAACTAATGGGATTTATCTATTATAACTATTAAATGAGAAATGTTTTTGCTTATATGTTATAATCACTTTAGATTTACTATTTCTTCCCAATCAACTAAATCTAGAAAAAAAAATCTAACTAATGTAATTTGTACACGTTTCTCTAATAAATTTGGCTATATCTAACTACTAAATCATAAGCATTTTTTATCAGGTGTTATAACCACATTTATTTTAGGATTTTCATTCAGTCAACCTATTTTATTTAAATCTTAAACTCATATAATTTTTATACATTTTTTATAATTATTTTTATTATTTTTTACTTACTTTATCAAATCTATTTTTTTTGTTTTATGTTAACGTTTGATAATAGATTATTTAATTTTATACTTACATAATTTTATTTTATTTTTTTTTAAAATACGCGTCATGGCGCGGGGATTGTACTAGTTTTAATTATAATGTAATTATTTTACCTCGTTTTATATGAGCATTTAGTTGTACAAATAAAAATCTCGTAAAAACCAAAACAATAATTTAATCAAATAATCACATAAATCGAGTTAAAATAATTGTATTATATATAATACATCGTGGAATACAAATACACACTAAAATCAAAACACCTTAAAAATTATATTAACCAAATACCACCTTAATTATCTATTTGCACTATAAACTTAATACAATTGGAATCCAATCTGTATCTTAGCGTGTATTTGGCACAAGCTTTGGGTAGATTTTGGAGATTTTTCATAAAGAATAAGCTACTGATGTTGGTGTTTGGCAGGCGATTTTGATAGATCTGGGTATGGAGATTTGTGGACGGGTGAAATTGAAATCTCCCCCCAAGATTATGGAGATTCTCGGTAGATTTGCCCCTATTTTCCCCAATCTTGCCATCCTCCTCACTCACATTTTAGATTTGGAGAGTTACGAGCCGCGAAGAAGCTCCCGTCGAACTCCATCATCGCCTCCCATCATCCAGGTAAGCTCCTCTCCTCTCCTCTCGTCGCCTCTCCGGTCCAACTATAAGGGTCGTTGGCGCTGGTGAGGCCTTTGTTCGAGGCCCCCCATATTGAAGGGTCCGTTACCAAATGCGAAAATGGCGACCTGTTCTCCCCATTTCCGGCGATGACCGTCCCCTCCGCTCCTCCATGGTGTCAACGGGGTTGAGTTGAGGGTTGAAGATGGGGAAAATGAAGGCAGCCATACAAACCAGTTCACCCTAACGCGTTGTCGTCGTCGACGAGACTCCGACCTGCTCCTAGTGTCACAGTGCGCCAAGTGCTCGGAGAAGCCAAGATGGCCAATTTCTAGGTGAGTGCAACGCCCACTTGCAAGGAAGCTCGCCCTCCGGACGTGATGGGGTACAGGGGAAATCGAAAGTTTCGATCAGAAGTAACAGGAGGACAGTATGTGAATGAGGAGGACGACTACCCTCTGTTGGAAGGAGGGGTAAAAATCCAAGGGGCAAAAAAGTCATTTTCCTTCTAAAAAATACATCACAATTTTATACCCACCAAACACCTTTCAGATATTTTTTAGAAAAAAAAAAATCTCAATCTACACAATCTCCTTAATCTACAAAAATAATCTTCATCTCCTAAAAACTCTACAAATCCCAAATAATCTATAAAATAAAATCTACAGACAAACATAGCCTTATAATATTCCACTCTTAAAAACTCTACAAATCCCAAATAATCTCCAAAATAAAATCTACAGAAAAACATAGCCTTATAATATTCCACAAAGATGAATCTAAAGTCAAATACAAGCACAATAAATTTTGGGGCCAAGAAGCCCATTTTGGCTTCCGACTCATATCAGTGTCGCAGAGCCCATTTCAGTGCATAATCAGGGCTCCATTGTTTTTCATATAAAATCTTTGGCTATATTTAGTGCCATTATTAAATGTGATTTTCGAGCATGTTGTGTGGCGGACTCTCCGAGCAACTTGAACATCAAACCAAAGATTTGGGAATCATTCCATTTCCTTACACGGAATATTTTTCTCAGGGTTTCATCCTTATATTGTTTATCAAATCAAATTATTTGAACGGTTTACCATGGGTTATATGGACTTATGGTTACCGACATAATATATATAGGTTAATTTCGGTGTGCTCAGCCCTTAACGTGTATCATGTATACAAATCTGAGTCGTTGATTAGTTGAGATGTAGGGTGGAGATTAATTAGCCCATTTGTGGTAGATTGTCTGCATAGATGATTATTCGGTCGAGTATAAATGATTATGCACTAGTATATGAAGGATTATTCAGTCGTATGAGTCTGTTTAGTAGGTTAGTCATTTTGATTATTCGATGGTTTCACTATATTATTCAATTGTATTGACGGATTATGCGATGGTATTGCTTTATTATTCAATGGTATAACTTAATTATTCGATGGCGTTACAATATTATTCGATCGTATTGACGGATGATGCGATGATATCGATAGATTTTTCTAATGGCTAGCACCATGAAAACGCCCCTAACTTTTACCTAAAAATTACCATCGCATAATCCGTCAATACGATCGAATAATGACTAACCTACTAAACAGACTCATACGACTGAATAATCCTTCATATACTAGTGGATAATCATTTATACTCGACCGAATAATCATCTATGCAGACAATCTACCACAAATGGGCTAATTAATCTCCACCCTACATCTCAACTAATCAACGCCCCAGATTTGTGCACATGATACACGTTAAGGGCTGAGTACATATGATTTATCCTCTATATATATATATTGATCACTTCACAAACTTGTTCATTTTATTTTGTTTATGAATAATTTTTTTAAATATATTTACATATTTGAACTTAAATCTCATAATATAAGATATAATAACACAATCATTAGACAAAATCACTTGCATTAAGTATTTTAAAACTCAATATCTTGCGATTTCTATCCCATTCCCCAATTAATTTCTTTTTTTTTCATTTATTAATAAACTAACAAAGGGATCAAAAAGGTTTATGCCAATCGTACAACTCTCCATCTAAAATGTGAAACACACTCCATAACTTCGCCAACGCCAATTCCTTCATATTTGACAAATATACTCCAATTTTGTTATCGGTTTGAATATTAGCAAAGGCATTGTAAATAACAAGGATCTAAATAGTAACATTGTAATTTATAATATTATATTATTGTAATTTAAAATGTAATACTTTTTACTATTCAGCAGGTATTTTAAAGAATTAAAAACTATATAAAATATTAATTTTTTAAAAAAAATATAAAAATATAAAAAAATAATAATATTTTATATTTTATATAGTTTTTAATTCTTTAAAATATACTTATATATATATATATTTTTTTTTATCTAAAATACTCTTAAATAAGTTATACAGTAACAGATTGAACCGAGGTAATGCGAAAATAATAATCTATTTATACAGGGCGATCATCTCTCGTCTTTTGCAATTTGCAATCATCTGTCTCTCTACTCTCTCTCTCTTTCTCCCGGTTCGCGCGCTTCCTCTCTCTTCTCTTTGGTTTACCTGTACGTTTAGTCGTTTACAGATATTCTTATGTTGTTGCACTCAAACCCTAACTTCATTTTCAATTTTTCCGTTCCGTTTTTTGAAATTCGCTCTCATTTTCTCGATTGTTTTGATGTGTTTGTATACCGATTGCGAATCACTGGTAGGAGTTCGTCAATGGAGGATTCAGGCCAGCGATTTCGGATCGGCTACGCTCTAGCCCCGAAGAAACGCCAGAGCTTCATCCAGCAATCGCTTGTCAACCTCGCCAAGGACCGCGGCATTGATTTGATCAGGATAGACGCCGAGAAGCCGTTGATCGAGCAAGGTACGTTCGATTGCGTCCTCCACAAATTGTACGGCGACGATTGGAAGCGCCAATTGTCCGATTACAAGGCGAAGAACCCTAATTTGGTCATTCTTGACTCTCCTGATGCAATTGGGAGGCTTCACAATCGGATCACTATGCTCCAGGTCGTCTCCGAGCTTAAGATTTCGCATAATGGGGGCGAAACCTTTGGTATCCCGAATCAGATTGTGATTTATGATGTTGCGACACTCTGCGATCCTTGCTCTTGGGAAGGATTGATGTTTCCGTTGATTGCTAAGCCTCTGGTAGCCGATGGGAGTGCGAAATCGCACAAGATGTCTCTTGTTTACAACCCTAAGGGGTTATCGAACCTGAAACCTCCGATTGTGCTCCAGGAATTCGTCAACCACGGCGGAGTGATCTTCAAAGTGTTTGTCGTCGGAGATTACGTGAAATGCGTGAAGAGAAAGTCGCTGCCGGATGTGGCTGAGGATAAATTAGAGAGTTTGGGAGGTGTACTGACATTTTCACAGGTGTCCAATTTGGGCTCCAATGAGAGGATGAATGATAAGTACTACAAGGAGATGCAGTTGGATGATTGTGAAATGCCGCCTCAAGATTTTATCGCTACTGTTGCTAAGGGCCTCAGGGAGGCATTGACATTGAATCTCTTCAATTTTGATGTGATAAGGGATTCAAATAAGCAGAATATATATCTTGTCATTGATATCAATTACTTCCCCGGCTATGCGAAGATGCCTTCCTATGAGGCCGTCTTGACTGATTTTTTCTGCGAGCTAAGCACTAAGAAAGACGAAGAAATCACAAAGAAGCATTCAGGATCAGAGAAGCAGAAGAAACTGACTGGTAAGCAGGAAGAAGGAGATCAGTAGAAAATACAGGATATAGTGAAAGAAATCTTAGCTTGGATTGATTCTTACTGCCATTAACATAAAAATCGATTAAGGCGTACTCTTCTGATGCTGTTCCTTCAATAGGTGCCGGTGAGTTTTCATTGTTTGCTTTTGCTTATTGGTGACGTGATTCATTGTTGAATTCCATAATGTATATGCTAGCTGCATTTGTTCGTCAAATAGGTACATTCAAATTGTTCGCCTTTGCAGGTGTGATTGGTTTCTTAACGATTTTAGGAAAGTTCTCTTTAGCAGTTCCTTGAAGGCTTTTATATTAATTGATGGCTTTGTGACTTGTGAGTCTTAATTTTACTGTTTCATTGCTCTGCCTGTTTTTACACTGTGTCGATTTCTTGATTCTGTGGTTCAGTGGTTTTATATCGAGGGTTTTGCAGTGCATCTTGGATGCAAACACACAGAATGTTCAATCGTTCTTTTGGCTGATACAGTAAGCTGTATCATTTGAACACAAGACAGATTGTGTCATATCCAGATTGCGACGAGTAAAACACACGAACTTGCGTATCATTTGGCGGTGGCTAACAGTTGAAGCTAGCTAGTTTCTTACAAATGCTTCAAACCTTTACATGATGATGTTTGTTTATATGTCTCTACATTGCGTATAGTATTTTAATTATTAGATAATTGGTCGTATTCAAACATTGTTCAATGCAGAGATCTTGGGCCTGCTTTTGATCAAGTGCAAATTTTTTTTTTTAATAAAAAAAATACAACAACTGGGCCTGCTCTATAATTTTGCCTTATACACAGCTAGCATGTGATGAGATCAGAGATGAGGCTGAATCTGATGTCCCAAAACATGTAGGGTTAGCCACTTAGCCCCATACAAATGGAAGACAATAAAATTACAAGAGGAAGGAGGGTACATTGTTTCGAGAGGTACGTTGAAGGTAACAGAGGATCCTGACTTAACAGTGTGTACACATATGGTCGATAAAATGTTTTCTTCTTTTAACAAGAGATATTGAGTTCGAATCTTAAAGACTTTCACCACTTTTTTCGATAAAACTATATGTAAATGAGCTACCCTATGTGATGAATTGATTTGTTGGTTTGATTTGAGCAATTGTTGAGATTTGTTCAATGGAGGAGATCATGAGAAGTACATTGTAATTGAATTAGACCGAACATGTATAGGAAGAATCAAATCTTGGATCTTTTGCCTACATGGATTATTAGGTGCACAACTGGAACAGCTATGCTATGCAATTTACATGTATTTTTTTTAATATATCTTGATTTCATAATTTTATACTTTAAACATAAATACTTTGCCCTCTGAATTTTAACATTATCCAAATTCCATAAATCATAAAAAAAAAAATGCAAGGTATGACCTTTGGGTTGATGACAATTTCTTCACAACTTCTGCAACAATTCTTGCTTTGATTCGGCCATTTTTCAAAATCTTTTATCATCAAAGGTTAAAGCCACTTGTAAATGACAATATAGTGACCAAACCCAGAAGAGATAATCTCTATCTTATAAAGACACAAGAATATTAAAATTCTATACTTTTTTTTGTCCAATTTGATCTTGTGTTTTCTACTTGTGATATACGTCTCTTACTAATTTAAGAGAATTTAAAATAAAATAATTTTTTTTTTATCAAGGGATTGTTGGATAGAAGTTTTCCAAAACAGTGTAGTAAAAAAACTTTTTACTATGTTACATAAAAATAATTTTGCAAAATGCCAGAGCTTGTTCAAATAAATACGAATTTACTAATTTAATTTCAAAGGTTAAAATTTTATATTATATATATAATTTCATTTAAAAGTTCATCTATATTATAGTTTTTCTATCTTATATTCTAAAGACATATGATAAAGTTTTTTTTTAAAAAAATTACATTATTTTAGTAAAGATTTTTTAATTTATACTACTATTTTACTTTTTTTAAAATTTCTCTCTTAAATTCGATGCTATGTTTGATAGTGAATCTTTAATGTTCTTATCTTATGTGTCACTAATAATTTTAAACTAAAATTAATTTAATCTATACTAGGTGTATAAAAAATTCAATAAGGACTCGTTTGGTTTAAATTTTGGAAAGGCAAAGGGAAAAGAAATGAATATAGTGTATTTATAGTTTAAGATACATTGTTAAAAAATTTAATCATTATCCTCTTCTCCTAACTTTTCATACAAAATTAGTTAGTTTTCTTCTTATTTCAATAACTTATTTAAATAAAGAGGTAACCATATCTCCTATACTCCTCTAATTAGTTAGTTTCCTTCTTATTACCCCTTTTATCTTATTTTTCATAAAAAAATAACATTTTTCTCTTATCTAAATATATTTTTCTATATAAAATTTATTTTCATTCCATTTACTTTGCGTATTGTACTAAACGAGCCCTTGTCATTTTTTATAAGTAATTACTGATTCGCCGATTTTGAAAGTAATATTCCAAGTATGGGAATGAAATGCGATATAACCATACAAATCCGGGCAGCCATTAGACCACAGTATTCGCCACAATTCTGGTGTCAGTTTGTGACGGACGAACCTGATCTGTTCTCTTCGTCTTCGTCGGGCTTTACCCTTATCGTCGTCTGTCACCACTCACCCGCCTGTCTGTCACTTTATCACCTCCAATTAACCCTAGCCTCCCCTCTTCCAACCTATTTATACTCTCCCCTCACCTCCCTCCTCTGCGCGCGCGCTCTCTCTCTATCTCTGTCTCTTGTTGAGATTTTTCTTGTTCTTGCGCTGAAACCCTAACTTGTTCGCTTCGATTTTGCCGTTCGAATTTTAGTATTGTCCTCATTTTCATGAGTTTTTTACCGCATTGTCGTTGTTTTCCGATTGCGAAATCTTGCTGTTGCTGATAGAGGTTAGTCAATGGAGGAGTCAACCCGGCGATATTGGATCGGTTATGCTCTAGCGCCGAAGAAGCAGCAGAGCTTCATTCGGCAATCGCTTGTCAGCCTCGCAAAGGAGAGAGGGGTTGAGTTGATCAAGATCGACACTGATAAGCCTTTGATTGAGCAAGGACCGTTCAATTGCGTCCTCCACAAGTTCTATGGCGACGATTGGAAGCGTCAACTGGCTGATTATAAGGAAAAGAACCCTAACGTTGTCATTGTTGATTCCCCTGATGCAATTGAGAGGCTTCACAATCGGATTTCCATGCTCCAGGTCGTGTCCGAGCTTAGGATTTCGCATAATGGGAGCGACACCTTTGGTATTCCCAAGCAGATCGTGATTTATGATGCTGCCACACTGTGTGACCCTCCTTCTTGGGAAGGTTTGAAGTTTCCAATGATTGCCAAGCCTCTTGTTGCCGATGGGAGTGCGAAATCGCACAAGATGTCTCTGGTTTACAACCACAAGGGGTTGACGAACCTGAAGCCTCCGATTGTGCTCCAAGAATTTGTCAACCACGGAGGAGTCATCTTTAAAGTGTTTGTGGTCGGCGACTACGTGAAATGCGTGAAGAGAAAGTCGTTGCCAGATGTGGCGGAGGACAAGTTGGAGAGTTCGGGTGGACTGCTGCCGTTTTCTCAGGTGTCCAATTTGGGCTCCAATGAGAGGACGGACGAAAAGTACTATAAGAAGATGCAGTTGGATGACTGCGAAATGCCACCTCAAGATTTCATCGCTATTGTTGCTAGGGGCCTGAGGGAGGCATTGAAGTTGAATCTTTTCAATTTTGATGTGATAAGGGATTCAAGAATAGGGAATAGATATCTTGTCATTGATATCAATTACTTTCCTGGATATGCAAAGATGCCTTCCTATGAGGTTGTGCTGACTGATTTTTTCTGGGATATAATCACTAAGAAAAAGGAAGAAATCACACAGAAGAGTTCAGGCTTGGAGAAACTGGCTGGTACGGAGGAAGAGGGAGATTAGTAGAAAATACTAGTCCTGAATAGGCAAGGTATGGAGAAACAGGAGAGTGAAAGAAATCTTAGCTTGCATTGGATCTTTCAGCCATTAAGTAACATAACTTCGGCTGCTGATGCTGTCCCTTGGATAGATGCTGGTACAGGGATGCATTGGCAGGTTTTCCTTCTTTTTTTTTTTTTTTGGGGGGGGGGGGGGGGGAGGTTCATTGTTTTCTTTTGGTTATTGGTGACTTTACCCGTTGTTGAATTCCATAATGTATATTCTGCATTTGATCTTCAAATAGGTATATCCAAAAACCTGTCTTGTCAAGGCTGATAAGAGAAACTTAATGATTTTAGGAAGTTCTTTTAGCAGTTCCCTGAAGGCTGTTGTAAACTCTCTTTGAATTGTTCAAATGCCAGCCTTTTCTTAGCTGCCATACTAATTTGTGTTTCTTCACTATATTTTTACATTGTGTTATTAATTTGATAGCTTTCATGTAACATGTTTATGTCAATATGCCCATTTCATAGTTTATAGATCAGTTTCTACGCTAGGATTTGCCATACATATCTAGAATTTTTACTGTGTAATGCGAAGCTGATATGGACAAGTTTCAAGTAGATATGGTTATTAAATTTTCATCATTAAAATTGACTGTTAACTTTTATCGTAGAGTGGAAAACGGCTGGTGTTATCTGTTCTTATACAGAGTGATTACTGGTTAGTCAAGGGCAGAGACTTACTTATCTAGTCTGATGTCAGTTGTTGGTAAATGGTTGGAGCTAGTTGTTTGCAAATGTACAAAATCTTTGCGCACTGATGTTTGTTCGCATGTGCCTTAGACATTATCCGTGTTAAAAAATACAGGTAATATTCAATCATTACAATTGGCTGTTAACTTGTACTCCATATCATTTAAACAGAAGATAGCTGGTGTCATCTCTGCTTTTGCTGATTGTGGTAAGTAAAGCACATAAACTTGCTTATCAAGTGATATCCAGATGTAGGCCAATAGTTGTTTAGTAGGTAACCTTTGTTTGTATGTGACTTGCATGTGAATACATTGTCATATTGTGTGTCTTTATGGTAGGCTTTGCAAGCACATCTTGTAGTTTGGTGTGGACTTGTTTGAGCAATTGTGGTAAATAATTATGCCCCCTCCCCCACCCCCTTGTTTTCTGTATATTAATTAGTTTTGTTGCTTGCCTCATTGTTTTTTAACAATCGTGGTTTTGGGTAATTTGTTCCTCTTAAAATTTGTCTTAGCCGCTTCATCGTGCTTTTGCTTGGTTTTGCTCTGCAAATGGTTCTTTCATTTAATTTTTATTTCCTTCTTCCTTTCCCTTAGTCCCTTTTGTGCCTGGTTTACATTTGTCTTCTCCGGATAACCATTAACATACTATCTAAATTAGAGATCAATAGCTACAAAGATTTTGTTTTTGTTTTTCCCCCCTTGAGGCCGGTAATGCAAAGTTAATAGGGCCTTTCTTGATGACAAGGAGTCTGCTGATATGTACAGGCAAGAATGGCTATTGACCACACCTTAGCGGTACATGTCTTTAGCTTGTTATTGTTGTTTGTTAGTACCATTCTTATTTTTAAATAAATAGTGCACTTTAGACATGGCTCAATTTCATAGTATGCAAGTCTGCTCTCATAAACAATCGATGTCTTTTCTTGGAGCATGTCTTCTTATAACTGCCTGAGTTTACAGATTTGGAATAGCTTGCTTCATGAGCTCAAGTTTAGGTAGGACTTTCCAGGACCAGTACTCTTGTTCTCAATTATTTGGATAAAGTTTTTTCTGTTGCAGTGTTTCTCATAGTTTGCAATGTGTTTACTTGTTTTGAGAATGTGATTCCATAGAGGCATAGACCTTTGAAATGAGTCGTTGTACAGTTGTATTCTAGTTCAATAGAGAGTTTGGAAATAAACCTACTTTTGTTTGATATTCTTTTCAAAAAAATTTTGGATACAGACTGTTTTCATCACACTTGGTTAATCAGAACCAAGAAGACAACTCTGTTTTGGTTGGCTTCAAAGGGAAGGATGTGAAGTTAAGAGTTTATGGTACTTTTCAAGATTATTTTATTTACCTGAACGTTGTTCTGATCTATACTTGGCTTTTCCATGGTGACTATATTAGATTTTTTAAGCGTTGAACACACCTGAATCTTAGCTGCCATCTGATATGTTTGAATGCAGTTATTGAACTGGTTGTAGCTTAGACTTAACTGAATGGTTGAATTCGGATGTGCAGATGTGAACCCTTAGAGCAAGAACCATCGCATTCAAATCGTAATGAAATGATGTGAGATGAACTGTTTTGTCCTCAAAGTTTGAGAGTTCAGGAATAGTGCACAGGTAATTTGGATCTTTATAAACTTATGCTTAATTGGGTGCCTGTGTTGATTATTCTTTTTCTTCATCTGCTTGCTTTGTTGGTGGATGCCTGCCTTTGCCTTCACCCTAAAAACTGAGTTTCAATCCCCTTTTCTAGTACAAGACAGTTTCTTCTCAGATAGTTAGACTATTCAGAAACTATGAGTTCTTAGTTGGTGCAAAGTCTTCTATTCATGAACCATATTATTGATAAAGCTATTGGTTCCTTGAGTCCATTCTTTTTAGTAGTTTTAGTGAAAAAAAATTACAATATATCACATTAATATCTTCACTTGCTTTTCCTTAAAAAAATCTTCACTTGCTTGAAACTAAAGCATAAAATGTTTTTAGGTCTTATCCTTTTCTGGCACTGTGTGTCTATTTCTCTTGGACTATACAGAAACTATTGGCTCCTAGTTTTCTATTAATGAACTATTTGATTTATATAACTATTTCTTCTTCTTTTTTTTACTTGGAATATTATCTTTTTAGTGTTTTTAGTTGTTTATCACATTATTTTTTTTCAATTTCTTCAAACTACAGAAATAAAGCATAAGATGTTTTTGCGTCTTGTCTTTTTTTGGCTTTCAAATTGACTTGACAGTTTAATTTTGGAAGCTCGACTATCTATGGATTGTAAACTTTTACTTCATTAGTTGATGGCTTGAAATTCAAGGGAATGATTTTCACCTAATACATATGACCTTATCTCAGTGACATAAAGGTTTGGTAAAATTATCCCAACCATATATCTGCCCAGCGAATAATAATGTGAATTATCTCCCGAATCCCTACGTTGACATCTTGATTTTCTGTGTGGTTGACGCCACTTGTCAACTTGTCTTGTCTTCTTCTTTGTTTTTTAATTGCCCAAATAGCTTAATATTCCAGCACCAAGAGATTGATATATCAAAATCTCCTGTTATATTGAGGTTTACAAATATACCAGTTTGCCCTTTTGAAACAGAGTGGTACAAGGAGCTAAATTCTAATACGATTGCTCAAACCTGAAAATTTGTTACTCCATATGATTTATGCTGGAAACATGGTCAGCTGTAATTGTACATTTCAAGAGTATCTTGGGTTACATTAGCTCACAAGTTCACAACACAGAAGGGTCGGATAGAACTTGATGTTAGGTTAAGTAAGATCTTTGAAGGCCTAACATATCAAAGTTGGTGAATAAATATGGATATTGCAATCTTAGAAGATTCATGTTGACATTAAAGACAATAGTGCATATTAGTATCAACTAGAAAGCATGGGGAAAAAAAACTTTGTAGTAGTTTTTAAACAAACAATTTCTTTTAGTTATTAGTTATGTTACAAAATCTGCTTAAATAGATTGAAATCCACCCCAAACTAGTGCCTAACAGTGTTCTGTTCTTTAATGTACTGTACAGGGTTTATAAGGAATTTGCTAAAAAATGGGTATGCAAGTCGAGCCTTGATATGAACAACAGAACAAGCATTGATGGTCCAGGGAAAAAACCTTTCTTCATGGTTAATGCAAGTATGTGTGATGAAGGTAGGTTGATCTCTTGGCACACAACACTTGTTAAATGAAGAAACTGAACTTTGAAGTTTGAACTGCTAGTAGTTTTTCCTGCTTTTCAGCTTGACACTGACAAGTAGTTACTACTAAGATCCAGCCTTGATTCCATGAATGATGTTGAGCCGCTATGAGGATAAACCTTGATTGATTGAATGATTATGAATACTAAATATATTGTTGCACATATGCAGGTGAGCAATTTACACCACCTAGATTGCAGTTCCATGGCACTAAGGCATCAGTGGCTTTTATCAACACATGTAAAGGGAGTAGGAGATAATAAGCAGGCAAGCAACATCTTAAATAGAGAGAGAGGAGCCATTATAAATAATTCCATTCTTGTGCAGGTATTTTCTTGACATCTACGCAGTTCATACATAATAGGTCAAATTAATGTGTTTCTTGAATGAGTTTCTCCATAACCAACTTAGATTCATTGCTTTACCAAGTTGTTTTCAACACGCATCCTATGGATCTTCAAGATGTCAACGTTTATAATATGTACTCTGATTAGATTAACAAATTATGGTGGTACTTAATTAATTAATTAACTCTTCTTTTTTTTTCTCTGTCTTAACCTAATCCAGATTTAGCCTTTTAATACAGGGTCTGGAAGCAACATTTAGATTTCATAGAACACTAAAATAAAATAAGCTTTTAAATTAAAAACAAGTACATCGGCACTTCTTAAATAGTAGTAATTGTTCGATACTTCGATCAACATCAGTATTATACGTGTAAATATATCCTTGTACAAATATGCAGTGGATATATCATCCATTAAATTACAAAAAATAAAACTGTGCTCTTAAATTTAGGAGGAGAAAAAAACATAAATAAAACAATGTAAAATCAACAACATAGTATGTGAGCATGTCCAATGGCGCTAGTGAGAGTACTTGAAAACAGAGTAAAAAAAGTGGTATGAATAGATAGATAAACACATCATATGTTCTCTGTTTGAACATGAAAACCTCTTTATGTTGGCATTACATGGTCGATCCGACCTGGCCTCTGTGATATGCTGAAGTTTCATCTGCAATGGAAAACAGAGCAGCGTGAATTATTCAAGAATATATGGTATCATAACAAAGAAATAAACGATGAAGAATATCAAGAGCTCAGGAGGAATCAAGTACTTGAATGTTACACAGACACTTTCAGTTCAGTAGATCTTTCCAGAACAAATCACTGTTTCCATCATCAATCATGAGCTTCTCGCACCCGTCAAAGAAGTCGTAATCTGGCAGAGCCTGGATGGATCCATGACCGGAGTTGGGATTGCTTGTCATGTTCCCATTGACACTCAAAGTTTCCATGGATGGCACTGAAACTAATCCCGGAAGCCTTTTCTTCTCGTCCGGGGCTCGGTGCCCACTGCTACATCCCTCCTCATACTTAATATCCATCCCCATTATCTCTTGCAAGTAGTGAGTTTTTGCCTCACTTCCTCCCCATGAACCAAAATTAGTTCTGCACTGCTCGGACTCTGATCTCGTAGGTACACTTGCACTAACAAAGTCACTAGCAACAACCTCATCAAAGGCCTGGGTGGTGTTCATTGAGGAAGGCAATGCAGTGCGGTTAGCACAGTTAGCTAAAAGCCTCTCAATCATCTGTTGATTGTTGGGATCAGAGTATAACCCTAAGACCGCGGTTGAATGGTCTGTGTTGTTGCTAGGGTTACTTAGGAGTTGGATTATGTTTTGCAAGACTTGAATTTTGGCTAGTTCAGCTGCATTTGAGTACTGCAAACTAAGGGCATTCATATCAAAATTAGGGTAGGTAATGGTTGAGCTTGAGTTGATGGGCAAGGAGAGAAGCTGGGAGAGATTGGAAAGGAGGTTGAGATCAGTCCTAGGCCTGTGTGTGACCGGGTCGATACCCATTTGGAGTAGCTTCTTCCGGAGGTGCGTGTTCCAGTAGTTCTTGATTTCATTGTCGGTTCTTCCCGGGAGGTTAGCTGCAATCCTAGACCACCTGGAAACACAATTGGTTCATAAGTACACGGAAGTTAAACACACTCTCAATCATATAAATATACGTGTGACATACTTGTTGCCAAGGACGGAATGAAGCTTGATGATCACTTCCTCTTCCTCCTCGGAAAATTTGCCTCTCTTGATATCAGGCCTCAAGTAGTTAGTCCACCTTAGGCGGCAGCTCTTACCACAGCGGTTGAGGGCGGCGTGTTTAGGTAGGGAAGTCCAGCTCCCAACGCCGTGTTTTCGGATGTAAGAGGTGAGCTTCTCATCTTCCTCTTGTGTCCATGGACCTTTCTTGAATCCTTTGTCATGATCAGAACTTGGAGACCTCCCCATTTCCCCTCTTTCAAACTGATCCAAAACCCACACACAGACACAAAAAAAGGCACCAAAATTTGGAGGTATTGAATTGGTAGATTATATTAGATAGCAATTGGTGGATATTGGTGGGAGATTTTTGCATTTATAGATGCAATGGAGGATCCGTTTTATTCAAAATGATAATGTCACGTTCAACATTACAAATTATTTTCTTTTTTTTTTCCTTTTCTTTTAAATAGATATATGTTGAAATTTTTATGCATGGAATCTTTATAATATTCAGTATAGTGACCTGAAACAAGGCAAAGTTTTGTGACCTATTGGGTGACAACAAAATCTAGGGTTAGGTATTGCAAGTGTCATCAAATTTGGAATGGGGATGGAAATTTAGAACTTGCACTCTTCAGCCACGTTTTGTATGTGTCCCAGTAGATAATATTTGATTGCAATTTAGTTTGGATATGAAATGTACTATACGGTATCTCTAGAGTGCAAGTTCCAAATTTCCATATTTCATATACAGCTACTACTGTAAATTTCATATCACTCTTCCTGACTAAAATAAATAAATAAAAATCATATCACACTAAATTGCAATAAAATTTATCTAGAACAAAATTTAACTTGCACTCTTCAGTCATGTGTCCCGATATATAATTTGATTGCAATTTAGTTCGATAAGGATCGAGTTTAGTAGTATGTATATAAGCCCAATAAAATTTGATCCTTGTACAAATTGAGATTATGAGGTTAGTATTATAATGTAAAAAAAATTAATTAAAAAAATTAATATTTTATATAGTTTTTAATTCCTTAAATTACGTGCACAAAAGTCAAATGCCTTATATTAAAAATCGGAGGGAGTAAATTATTAAAAAAACAATATTTTATAGAGTTTTTATCTCCTTAAAACGTGCTGAAAAATAAAATAACAATTGTTATGAAATAGATGGAGTATATACTTTTAACTCGATTTGCCGTTATTGATTGTGGTCAATATGATCACATTTCATCTAGGATTGTTATATGAACCGAAAAGCTCACCGCGGGATCGGTTTAAAAAAAGCTCGACTCGATCTCATTCACTTACCCTAGCTTGAATATGTCAATTGTCAAATTCGGCTCGAATAACATCTTTTTTTTCTCTGTAATAGAATTGGAATAATTTTTTTTTTTATATATAGATCAGTGCGTATGCAAGGCCCAAAATTTTGGATTAATTTAATTTTGTATAGGTGCATGAAGAGCCTTCCATGGATATAATATACTACTAGTACTTACTTATATGAGAGTATCTTAATTACGCTATACTGAAGATCTAGCTAATTAATTGTGTTTAATTAATCAAGTGCATCTGTGCTGTGGATCTCCTGGATCTCCTGTTCTTCCATCAAATATTCGACTTCTTTCCGGATACTCGGGTTCTAATACCTAGAGATTGATTGTTTGCTTACTGGCGTCATATAATTCAGAAAACACTAGTTTTTGTGAAGCCTCTGGTTCATATCTCTCATCAAATGGTGCTATTCGATAATGTCTACCTAGCAAGCCCCTGCCAATCTGAGTGAACATTAAAATTTTGCCCGACATTCAGTGCACGTGTCTTTGATTGATCAGTCTAAATCATCTTAGAAATAGATTCGTTTGTAAATGAGAGATTTAAATGGGATTTATAGTATCTACTCCCTTCATTTGATAAAGCATGTCGTTTACTATTTATGTATGTTTATTTAGGATGATAAAGATTATATAAAATATCAATCTTTTTATAAAAATTTTGTAACAAGTTCGTACTTATTAATATCAACTACAAAATTGTTTAACAGAATTATATATAAAAAAATATTTTATATAGTCTTTATCCTCTAAAAAAGTGTGCGTGAATAGTAAAACGACATATTTTGTCGAACGGAGAGAGTGTTAAACTAGATTACAACAACAAGGACTTGGGGTGTCACATTAACTTATACCCCTTTATATTCTGAACTAGTCGAAAGAGTGTGTTTTTGATAGCCAATGAAAAAATTTAAAAATTCAAAAGCCACAGTCAGCATCAACCAAGTTATCGTCTTTGTTACGTTGTTCAACTTCGTTTATTAATATTTTTTAGCAACTTAATTTATTAATTAATTAAATTACTTTTTGATCGATTTGATATTCTGATGTATGTGTTGGTAATATAATATGCCCCTTCATAATAAGTTGGTTAAGTAACAGATATGATCTTCCTTTTTAACAATACAGACAATTTTTTATTACCAAAGTCTCCAACTACCGTTGCATAGTTGATCTTCTCCACCAAAAAAAAGTCTCTTTATTTTTTATTTTAAAAACAATACTAATTTCACTCGTAACTCATTGGTTTTTTTTTGGGGGGTTAAAACGTAACTCATTAAATAATTTATCAATAAAAATGACATGATGCATATTTAGGTTAAAATAATATAGGTATGGTTAAATTAATTTAAATCCAAACTACTTATTTAAAATTGAATGGTTAAAATTTAACCAATTTTACATGAAGTTATTTTACTAACTCTATGAGATCTAAAGTGCTAAATGGGATAATGACATTCGATTTATGTAATGATGAGGATTTTACAAGATTAAAATTGATATGCTAAATGAAGGGGTGTTATTCGAGCCGAACGAGCCGAGCTTGGTATGTTCAAGCTTGGTTCATTTGTTAAACAAGTTCGAGTCGAGTCGAGCCCAGTTTTAAACGAGCTTTCTTTTTTGTTCAAGCTTGAATTGTTTTAGAAAATGAACGAGTTCAAACCGAGCTTTTTTCGAGTTTTAAGCAGTTTTACTTGGTCATAACATATTAACTTAAAGGAAATTTTAGAAATTTCATAAAAATCGAGTTATTCGAGCTTAAATCGAACCAGACGCGCTTTCAACCAAACTTAAAATCATGTTCAGGCTCGACTTGTTTAGATAAGGGAACGAGCTCAAGTCGAGCTTTTTTCGAGACGATCTCGAGCTATTCAAAAAATAGAACAACCCTACTAAATCTTATCTTATCTTACTCTATAGTTAAGTAAGCTTTTTTTGGTCTTTTTTTTTTTGATTAAGTAAGAATTCGAACTCAGACAAGCCTGAAGCTCGAGAGGCCGGCAAGTCGGCAGACGACAGACCGTCAAACATACAACAAATACATAAAAGGTGCAAAAGATCAGGCTATTCAACAACGAATGATGAAAAACAACAAATCTAAAGCCAGCAGGTCGGGGACGTAGACTACGGACGAAGCCAAGCACCATCGTGAAATAGCTTTTTTTGGTCATTTATTGCCCATTCATTTAGCCATTATCATATTTTACAAAAAAATTGAATAAAATAGGAAGAAAATTTAAAAAATAATATTATTTATATTTTAGTTAAAAATTAATTATAAAATAATATTAGTTATATTTTAGTAAAAAATTAATTAGAATCTTACTCTATAGTAAAGTAAGCTTTTTTCGTCATTTATTGGCCATTATTTAACCTTATCATGTTTCACAAAAAAAAAATTGAATAAAATAGGAAGAAAATTTAAAAAATAATATTATTTATATTTTAGTAAAAAATCAATTAGAATAAATGGTATATAGCTACATAGCAAATGGATAAAGATAGATTAATTTAATTTAATCGAGAATATAAGATAATAATGGATAAAAATATAATAATTATATTTATATATATAACAAACAATTAAAATTATAAAATCAATATGATTTTAATATTGAGTACTAAATAAACCTATCTTCAAAATAAAATATTAAAAATTACATAATTTTAATGTAAACCCGTGTGTAGCACGAGATCGTCCACTATTGATAATGTAAAAGAGAGTTAAGGCAACGAGCATCTAGAAGATTAAATGGAGTTGGATTAAATGGAGTTGATTGGTGGAAATTACTGGTTTAATTAGTCATTAGTCGATTTCTTTCTTCTGGCCGTTGACAATTGAAATTTTAAGCCGGTTTATATAATATACACATGTAGATTAATGCTTAATCATATCACGTGTCAACAGCAGGGCAGGTAATTTGGCCGTTGACAACTGTTCTTTTCTCTGTTTTTGTTTTTGTTTTCTTAAGTTTAAAATTAATCTGTACTTTCTCAAGTAGGACTAACATACATTTTTTTTATTTCACATTTCCAAATGCATCTTATCTTCATTAAAAAATAATTATGCCATTTAAAGCTATATGGGTTTTTTTTTTCCATTTGATTAATTTTGTGTTTTGGTAAATGGTTTTGGTTAAGAATTTCTTACAAAATTTTTAAAGCTAGCTACATGTCATGTTGAGATCGATTACCTTTCTATATTAATTTTTTCTAGCTTTATACTAGTGTTTATCTTTTATTTAGCAAATTAATTAGTGTTAACTCATATTGCTGATTCTTACTCCCTTTGTTCTATATTAAAAGTTAGACATATTTGTAAGCTAAAAACTATATAGAATATTTTTTTTATAAATCCAGAATTTCTAACTTATTAAAAAACATATAGAAAAGCTAAACGACTTTTAATCTAGGAGATGGAGTATTACATATGGTTACAACATACATTAATTTTTTTTTTCTATATGTATGTATATGTATGTATATATGTATTATCTGAAAATTCACTCGACATTCGCGAGGATTAGGTTATTGATTGTCGACCAAGGACGAACAAGGGTTGCTTAACGAAGTTGGTCTCATAAATATAGAGATGGAGAGTTCAATCCACCAACGTTGAGTTGAAATTGCACCTTTAGGCAATTCACATACAGACGTTCATAAAGAGTTAAATTTTCTGATGCACCAAATTTGTGTTGGCTTGTGTTTGTAAGCTTTTACAAGTTGTTCAAAAGCAAATTATATATCAATACATAAATATATTATATATCTCTTTTTCTTCAATGTTTTTTCCTCTTCTGTTTTTCAAATTCTTTTTAAAAGAGGGTGGACTAATTAATTGAAAAAGCGTGCTAATTAATTAAAAATGGTTGCACGTTGAAATGGATATGCGCTTAAGAAGGAGGATTTGCGGTGTATCTAACAACACCCACGTTCATTGCTTTGGTTTGCACCTGAAATTTGATTTTTTTCCAACATTCAATATCTCTGAGACTATGACTGAAGATATTAAACAATTAGATTATGTAGCGATGTTGACTGATATTATTATTAATAATTGTAATCATATAAGTCATCGAAAAGAATTTGATACTTGTATTTGGTAATGAAATAATCTGGAAAGCTTCAACAGGGTTCACATCGATCATGTATTCCGAGAAATAAACCTATGTACTCGCAGGATCGTCGCACACTTTCCAAGCATAGAACCTTCGCATACTCATCCGAAAGGATGCTATTGAATGGGTCCAATAGGAATTTGGCTGCAACCCATCTGAAAGGATGTTTGATTCAACTGTGGTGTAGATTGAACCTTGGCTAGGTTTGTTGGGTCATTTTCTCGTCGAGAGTGATTCACTTCGCTTCGAATAGACACGATGAGGATTTACAAGTTTTTCGCTGCCCTGTCTTGAACTCAAAACCTAACTGTTCTTACCGACGAATAGTAACACAGAGCTGCTTATTGTATCGATTTATAAGTTGTTCTGATGTATAAAAAAACAACGCTTTCCAAAACTGTAACAAAAAAATACTTAAAAGTCAAATAGTATCATTACACCTCCTGTTACGATCATTGCGTTAGCTGCTGTTGCTGTTGCAGGTTGATCAGCTTGAAATAAGCCCCACTCCTGTTCTCCACGAGCGACGAATGGGTCCCCTGTTCCACGACCTTCCCGTCTTGGATGACGGATATTTGATCCGCGTTCTTTATTGTTGACAGCCTGTGAGCTACAACCACTGTGGTTCGGTTCTTCATCAGCCTGTCGAGCGCCTGCTGCACCACTCGCTCCGACTCCAAATCGAGTGCGCTTGTGGCTTCGTCAAGCAGCAGGATTGCTGGGTTCTTCAGGATGGCCCTTGCAATGGCCACCCTCTGTTTCTGGCCACCCGAGAGCTGCACCCCTCTCTCCCCGACCTTGGTCGAATAGCCCTTTGGGAGGCCGCTGATGAAATTGTGCGCATTGGCTTGCTTAGCTGCTTCCATGACTTCTGACTCGGTTGCCCCTTCTTTACCGTAGACTATGTTCTCGTAAATAGATGTTGCGAAAAGGGCAGGCTCCTGTTGTACTAGACCAATGTGTTTGCGTAGAGATTTCAGCTTCAGCTTCTTGATGTCTCTTCCTGTTAAGGGAAACTAATCTCAGCCTCTTGATAGAAGAACAAATCAGACATGAATCAATTGTAGAAGAACAAAATAAAATTTGATGCAAGGAAATTTTACCATCAATCAATACTTTCCCCACCGTTGGATCGTAGAACCGAAGTATCAGAGAAAGCACGGAACTTTTACCCGAACCACTTTGACCGACCAATGCCATGCTCTTTCCAGCTCGGAGTTTAAGATTCAGGTTCTGGAAAACTAGCACATCTGGTCTAGAAGGATAGCTGAACTCTACACCTGTCAGCTCAATCGCCCCATCGACTTTAGTTACTTCTTCTCCGACTTCACTGATGATTTCTGTCTTTCTATCAATAACCTCGAAAATTGATGCCACCATCTGATTTCCTTTGAGTAGGTCTGGAGCCATTGCCAGTGTTTCCCCCATGGCTAATGCTGTCACGATCAAAACCATAAATGATTTCATGACCGATTTGAAGCCAGATATTCCTTTCCCCATTAAAGTAGATCCATACCTAGTATAAAGGGAACATTTGTTAGGCAATGACATTGACATATATGGCTTCAGATCATTAGATAAGAGGATTATTAGCTTAGACAGATTGTCTCCACAGTAAAAGCAGCAGCAAGAAACAAAATGTAACAATCTATATGAAGAAAATAATTGATTGCATCGCTGAATAAAAAGATGTAAGAAAATTCCAAGATTGAATACCACAAGGCAACGCCGTAGGATGAAAAGATGAAGAACTGGGAGACACCATAAAATATCCCTGCAATCTGACCACGGATGAAGGAACGTTTGGAAGGCTCCACAAGCTCTTTGGCATACAGGTCTAGAAGCTTCTGCTCTGCACAAAATGCAGCAACAGTGCGAATATTGCCAACAGCCTCCCCAGCAAGCATATTGGCTCTAGAATATGCTTTGCTCAAGTTTCCTCCATAGCCTTGCATAAAAAGTTTCTAAAGAGGAGGGCAATGGAAAACATTAACATCAGCTACCAAACCTAAGTAATTTGGCTGAAAACTTAAAAGAATGTGGGGGGAATACCTCACTAATGTGACCCATGATTATTAACGGGTACATTGCTAAAACCACAAGGGTTATCCGCCAGTTCAATATGAAGGAAATAATGAATGCAGTGACGACAAATCCGACATTCACTATAAGAATTGTTGACCGATCAACAACAAGAGATTTTAACAGAGTTGCATCACTATCCAGACGCGAAGCAAGAGTTGAACTTGCATTATTCAAGTCATCGAAAAAACCAATTTCATTCCTCAACATAGCTGCAAAGAGAAAACTGAGTTCCATTAGACCAAAGATTGGAAAGGGAAAGTTTGTACCCTGCTATTCTCTTCATGATATGTATTATTTAATGCTAGACAAAATTTGTAGCCAAGGAAATGCATCCTCAAAGAATCAAAGAAACACTGTAACGTAAGTTATTCAATATCAGTTGAAGCTTGAAACTTGAAAGTAATTTTAGTTGCAAATTGTGTGGCAAGGCAAGAACAAATTTCATTCATCAGGAACCAAACGCCTAAAATTTTGCGTCTTAGTTAAAGCAAATAAAATAATAGCATAGATGAAATCCAGCTAGACTATGATTCTTACCGGAAAACATCATCTCTCGCACTCGAAGAGTAAGTCGCTCACCCATGATCCCAAAACAGGCGTGGGTTCCACCATGTACAATAATTGATATGAAAGCACCTCCACAAAATAGAAGTGCAATTTTCCTGACTTCATGCCGTGTGGTCTCCCAGTCCATGTAAAACGATACTAAAGCCTGTGTGACACCAAGAGCGAACAGGGGCATCTCTGATCCAGCAATTAGGCCACATATGGTGCCACATACCCCATAAACCCAATCAGGCGCCGCCATAGAATAGATTCTTCTAGTAGAGACCTTAGTTTTTGGATACTCTGATAAATCTCCGTTGATAGACTCTTTGTCAGTACGAAAACTGGTACCCAAACTTGTATTCCGTGACAGCTCTCGTGAATATTTGGCACTGCAGTCAATCACAAAAGGACAAATCAATAAGATCTGCTGGCAGGTAATTCACTTAAATAATCATATTACCACTTCAGCACCATGAATGTACAACATAACTTTGTATTAGGCCCAATCCGCCCAATGACCCACTAGTAAATTTTGTCAAGAATACCATTAGATGACAACCTTGCTTTAAGTACTATTCATATTATACCTTAAATGACGACCCATGGTACCTCCTGTTGAAGGATACCGCTGTAACGAAGCTATCTCCTGGAGATGAATAAGGGATGCATATGCACTTGATGGGTTTGAAATCAGTTCCTCATGGCTTCCAGTTTCCATAATCTTTCCTTCTTGAACAACAGCTATAATGTCTGCGTTCCTTACGGTTGAGAGTCGATGAGCCACTACTACTGTTGTCCTACCCACCATGACACGGTCTAGAGCCTCCTGAACACTTTTCTCAGACTCAGCATCAAGTGCACTCGTTGCTTCATCCAACAAAAGAATTGACGGATTTTTCACAATAGCACGAGCTATAGCAATCCGTTGCTTCTGCCCTCCAGACAACTGTAGACCTCTCTCCCCTACCTGCAAAAGCACTTTTAGCTTAGGGTGTACATCTATTCTCAAAAGGAACAGGACTGAGCCTAGAAGGCCAACTGAACCCAGAGGATAACTCATAATTCGTATACTGGTTTAGTAACATCCTTAGAAAAAAAGAGATCCTTCCAGCTCATTCCTACTTATCACAAAAGACAGCAGGTGCTCAGATGAAGATTTTGTTTAATAATACCTGCGTCTCATATCTCTCGGGAAGATTGTTAATGAAAGAGATGGCTTCTGAAAGCTTTGCAGCACGTGTGATCTGATCGAGAGTGGCATCATCCTTCCCATACAGAATGTTCTCTCGGATTGTTGTTGCAAAGAGTGCGGGCTCCTGATTGACAAGTCCTATCTGACCTCTAAGCCATCTCAGATCAAGTTCTCTTATATCAACTCCATCTAAAATTATCTGTCCAGAAAGTGGCTCATAGAAGCGTTCAATCAAAGATATGACTGTGCTCTTTCCAGATCCACTTCCTCCTACAAGAGCAATGATCTTTCCAGATGGAATCTCCAGATTGAACTTATTGAAAACCTGCACTTCAGGACGAGATGGATAGCTAAAACACACATCTCGGAACTGGATGTAGCCATCTACTTTGCTCAGTTGCTGACCAGATTCTGCACTGGCTTTGCTCGATGTGTTCCTCTCTATCATTTCAAAGATGGGATATGCTGCAACTCTTGCTCGAAGAAATGCAGAAATATCTGGTGCTGCTTGTCCTAGTGATCTGATACATGATGCATCAAATAACGGGTGAGTCAATCTATCGTAAATTTGAATATCATAGAATCACTAGGATAAAATAATCTCAAATAAGAAAAGTTGCAGTTATCAAACATATTCGTTGAAAAAGATGAAACATTTACAAGAACTCAGCTAAATATCCCCCCAAAAGGTTTAAATGATGCATAAGCAGGCAGTAGCAAGTAGAAACCATCTCCAATTCTTAATTGCCATATTGCAACATTATGTTTCCAAATTATGTGTATTCTTCAAAATGAAATTAATTTCCAAGTGTTCGTGATTCTTGATTAGTATGTGATCGACTGATCGTGCAGACAGATACTATACAGTTTATACTGCCTTCTAAGTATTAGAAAACTTATTCTAGGATACACTAGGGGAATGTAAAAATATATTTTGGGAAGATAAAAAAGAACTCCAATCTCGGTTCCTTGATATCTTTGCAAATCATACTGAGAGTGACCTCATTAATTGAGCTGAGGCCGAGACAAATCAGTAATTTACAATATCTAAACTATCATCATAAAATTGAATGATAATATGTTGCAACAGAAGTGGATTGGAGTGTAGCTACTTCACACTTCACATCTTTATATTTATTGAAATAGCAATATCTTTTTTTTTTTTTGGAAGGAGGGGGATTTCTAGAAAACAAGGCTAATATAACGAAGTACAAATGCTTTAAGCACTCAGAGTTCCATGATACTTATATGCTATACATAAACTGCACAGGATTCAGGCATTCATAAAGGCATGGATGAGTACTTACAGGCCAGCTATGACAACATTAAGCATAGTGGTGAACGACTCTCCTCCATTTGCAATGTTCTTGTGAACAATTATGCTGGTGAACCAAACAAGCAATGCCCAAGAAAGAAAAAGCACAGAGTGCATGGCACCCAGCCCCAAACCCCTGGCAATGCCTCCTTTCTTGCCATACTCATAGGTCTTCATTAGAGCTGTTCTATATGACCTCACTGATCTCTCTTCTCCAACAAAAGCTTGGACTGTCCTCACATTCCCAATCACCTAAAGGCACGAGTTCACGAATTTCAGCTCACATGTACAACAATCAGAGCTCAAAGGCTCTTCTATTTGACATTAATCGAGAAAAAATGCCTACAAGCTAAGACAAACAGCAATCCTCTAATATAATCCATCAGCAACCAAAGTGCTGGATAAATACTCAAAATCCTTTACTATGTCAATTTTACCAAACACAGCCAAATGACTGGCAAAATCTCTGAACTCAACAATTTTAACTTCTAGAAGAAATCAAATCACCATATCAGCATTCACCAATACAGCTAAAACAAAGAAACCTAGATCTGAAGGCATCTGTTATCAAATTTGCAAAGTGGAAAGTATCAATCATCTCTGCGCCCTATAACTTTAGTAACCACAAGATCTGAGAAAGAAAGGGAGTACCTCTTCGGCAATCTCTCCGGCTTCAAGGTAGGATTTGCGAACGCGAGCGATGAGACCGGTAGCGACATAAGCGTAGATGCCACCAGCACAAGCAATGAACGGAACAATGGAGAGAGTGACCAAACTGATCTGCCACACCCTCACAAAACCTATGATAAATCCTCCCAAGAACCTGCTCAGATAGTGCAGCACCTTCCCGACCTGCGCAAAAAGCAACACAAAGCCAGTCAAAACCAAATCAAATGAACAATTCCATACCACCACACTTCATTCAGTACTCTGCTAAAATTTCCTTCAGAAAAATCCATTACATTCGGGATCGCGTGAGATCGAAGCTATTCCATGTCGTTTCATTTCGAATTTTCGCCTGTTTGTGCTAGCAGAAGCCACAAGCCATGGAAATTCAGGTTCGGAACTTCAGATATCGGCGAACCGCCATGCGAGTGTAATTTCAGCTATACTGTATTTAAAGGGTGATTAAAATAAAATAAAATATTTTCCTGTTTTGATGGGCTTGAGAGTTGATTTTGGGAGTGTGATTAAAATAAAATAAAATAAAATAATAATTTCAGCTACACATACCACTCAAGATGCATCCTCGTGCACTACTAAATTATTTCGGTTATAATTTACTTTGAAAAAAGTTTTAAAAAATATATTTAAATTTCACATACTGTATTTATATATTATAAACTTTTCTTGAAAAAAATCATTTTTACAAAAACATAAAATTTATTTTCTAATATAATTGATCTTTTAATTTTATAAATTTTTATACTCCGTAATAAAAGTTTATAAACATATAAATACAAGTATATGAAATATAAATATTTTTTATTTTTTTAAAAGGAGAATTATATTTAAAATAATTTAGTGGTGCACCCCTCGGTACACTTAGAGTTGTAGGAGATCCTCACTCACACTAAATATCACTCGACTTTGCAGTAATGCATTTTTTATACAATGATTTTTTTTTTACCACATACTATGCAAAAGTTTATGGAATGTAGCATCGAAATATATTTTTATGTACATTTATTTTGGAAAAAAAAAGCCTCTATATTTTGAAATAAAGTATACTCTGTTAGTGAAATTTCTAGACATATACCTTAAATTTTAAAACTGAGCATTTTTCTTTGAAAAAACGGGGAGAATATATTTTTGTATTTTACTGATTCTATACGATGTAATAAGTTTGTTAGATCATTTGATTTGTGTCATCGAATTGTTTATTGTATTTAACTTGATTTGGAATTTTGAGCTATTTTCTTTTTTAAAATATTTTATGAATAGATGGATGAGTATTTTAAATTTAATATTATAAAATTTTATTTCTTTTGTAAGGGTAATTTTTAATGTGATTTGATTTCAATTTTTAAAGTTATGGTAGATATACATGAAATTATCTACCTATCTATTTTACCCGATCTACCAAATAACAAGTGAATAATTTTTTTTATTATTTTAAGGTTAAATATATATTAAAGCAAGTACAAAGAAGTTTTAAACAAAGTAAGCTTAAGAGTGCCATTATGACACTTAGGCTACTACCAAAATGATGGAGGTCGTGAATCTAATATATATGGATGAAAGGGTTGGTGGATAGTTGATGGATGAAGTGGTGAAATAGATATATTCACCCATTATTCTATTCATTTTCATCTCTAATCGTAGAGCTGTATCTCATGCCAATACATTCGAAGTTTGAATAATTTTAAAGACACACAATCACTTTTTTTGATTAAAAAGGTTAACGGAGCGAATGAGTTCAAAAGTATAAAGACAAGTTTATTGGAGCTTTTTAAAGAGTTGTAGTAACTCTGTGTAATTTGTTATGCAAATAAAAATTTATCCTTTTATAAAATTTTATCTAAATTTTAATGCTAAGATTAATCTTGACGCGGCAAACCAAATACACAAAAAAGAATGCATGGCAACAAAAAGAAGAATCGACTGAAAATGTGAGAGTAAATGCGAACAGTAAAGGTGTAAAGGTTGTGTGCGAATTTGACCATTCACAAAAACCTTGAATAGATCATCAATGCCAAGCCAACCGTTGCCCTCTATCATGTACTTGTACCGATACAACAAGTACTAGCTATGAAATGAATTACTAGTTATTTATTAAATTCAGAAGATGAATTGAAAATTACCTTCTCGGAGATGGCATCTTGAACAACAAGGATTTCAGTAGTAATGGAGGAGACGAGTTGAGCCGATGAGTGCTGCGTGTCGAACAGCGCTATGTCTTGCTTCAACATCGCCTTCAGATACGCCATCCTCATCTTCGCCGCTTGCCTCTCCCCGCTGTACATCCAACACCCAACCTCTGCCCTCGATCCACTCGTCCCATCAATATTTATATTAATTAATATTATACGGTACTTTTATTATTAACAAGTATGAGTTTATAAAAAAATATTATTAAAAATTTAATATTTTATATTATTTTTATCATCTTAGAATACATATCTGAATAGTAAAAAATCACTCATTTGAAAACAGACGGACTATATATGTTACTATATGTATGTCGTTTAATTACTTACCAACCCATGAAGAGAACAAAATTGCCACACTCAGATACACGAAATCCAACGAGTACTGCGCGCAAATGAACATGGATCATTAAATTGAATCACACTTTTGAATTTGAAATCAAATGTAGGAAATTAATTGAACTACCTTGGCGACGTCATGTGAGGTTTCTCTGGGGAAGAGGTAGGCCATGCCGATAAGGTTAATGAGCTTCCCAAAGAAGATGAAGAAGACCGGGACGGAGGCGCCGTGGACGACCGCCCCAATCGACCCCAAACCCATCAGGAACCAATCGTACGGATCGGCGTAGCTGAAAAGCTTCCCCAGCCCAACCTTGTTGATCACTTTCTTCTTCTTCTTGCTGTTGTTGTTTTTGCTGTGGTGGTGATCATCATCCATGGTGACCGCCCGCCACCGATCTGTAGTAATTCTGCGCCTTGTAGTTGTTTACACTTGTGCTGCAGGATCGTGTGTATCGTTCCAATTTTATCAGATGTCCGCGAAGAGACGCGTGCCTACTTGTAGTTTTAGGAGGTGGGGGTGAGTAGTTGGGGAGTGTGATTCATTTATAACTCCCGATCATACTCAGATGTACTACACCAATTGCTTCTGCGTAGCTTTCTTTTTACTGTAGTCATTTCCTGTCCATGATCCGTCCCCACTAGCTGTAAATGAAAAGAAGTCAATGTCAACTGAGTGAGGTTTCAATAAGAAAAGTGGTTCACCGACTTATATACAAAGCTTGTTTAGTTTATATTTTTGATATGAAATATTTGTCGCATTTTAACAAACCCATCGATAAGAACTTGGTGTGGTGGACGATCAATTAACCATAGAAGTTAAACATGCAACTCTTAATTGCTAGATTTAAAATATTTTTTTTGTTTAAATAGACATCCATCCATAAGAACATGGCTTTCTTATGCTTTTTCTTCTTTGATTTCATCATTAAAAAATTGGAAACTTTCAGTACTACAAAAATGAATTAGAGCAACCTCAACAAATTATATATCTTTGAGTTTTTGGAGAATATTGAGATTGTTTTTGGTCCAACAACTTCTCCATTACATTCTCTATTTCAATCTAAATTGAAATAGAGAATGAGAAGAAAAATAGAGATCATTCCCTAAATTTGAAAAAAAAAATTATATATTTTGAGGTAAATTCCATAATGGAAAAGCGGTTGAAATTTATAAAAAAAAATATGAATATGTAATTTATAATTCTCTATTTTTTAGAATGTAACGAGGAAGTTGTTGGGTATGCTATTAGTCCTTATTTGGAGCTAAGTTGTATCATTACTTGCAAATGTTAAATACACCGTACAACAATATATGCAACAGACACAAATTTTGGGCTAATATTGCAAATATTAGGAATTTAATGATTTTCACTACTTTCTCCGTTCGGCAAAACTTGTCATTTTAGCTTCTTTCACAAGTTTTAAGGCAATTAACAAATGTACTAATTTACCCTCAATTATTACCCTCCTTTCTTACTTTATCGAAAACTACAACTAACAAACCATCAATCATATCAAGGACATTTTTTAAAGTGAAGGACAAAATACCTACAATGACAAGTTTTTTTAAACAAAAATATCACCTTAAAATGACAAGTTTTGCCGAATGGAGTGAGTAATAAATATGTTATACTCCGTACTAGTTAATAGATGGAAATTTAGTATTCCTTGGGATTCTCCATCCAGTCCACCAAAAGAAGAAGAAGAAAAAAGTCATCTTAAATCTACCTTAAATCTACACATTTTGTACATGCAAGTCATAATGTTTCTATCACAAAAAATAAAATAAAAAAAATGCCAAATTAAGAATGAATGAAGAACACAAAATTACTGTGATGATTTGTTATGACAGCTGCGTGTAACGTCAAGTGGTGGAAATTGGGTGAGTTTGAATGAGCGATGTAGCTTGAAGCATACATGATGAGATTGTTCCTAATTCAAGAAAATATTTAATTAATCATGCATTCAATTGTTTAGGTTGGTTTGCAGTAAATGCAATTGAAATGCAACACACCCCATCTCTCTCTCTATTTGGACTGATCCCATCACTTTCAACGTTGTTCATTCATTCATTGCCCTACCAAATACCTGCCTTGGTCCCCTTCGGATCGGGTTCGGGTCGATTACGGGTCTCTAAATATGTATATATGTTGCTTGGACAGATCAAGCATAGTTGTGCAGTCATTCGTACAACCGGAACTGAATCGATAAACTCGATTCTTAACAGGTGACTAGTAATGATCCTAACTAGATAGCCATCGATTAATTGCCTACTTTTTAACACGAGTTTTCGACATGTACAAGCGGGTCGAAGCTACGCGACTTCACACTCGTTCGAAGGCGGCTTGCCTGGTCGCCTGCTCGGAGGCGGAAGCGAGCCCCTGCAGGACTCGGAGGATCCCGCCGACGTCGTCAACGTAGTACTTGGCCTTGCTGGGCTTCTGTCCCACCGTGCAGGCGAACACCTCGGCTACGGGGGATAGAAATGGGCCCTCCCTCGCGCTTTTGATCACCCCGAACATGTCCTCGTCGGATCGCTCGTCCCCGATGCACAGCACGAAGTCCGCCAGCGTTCCTTTTTGCTGCATTGTCGCCAGGAGCCGTTCCGCTACAGAACCCTTGTTGATGCCCTGCAATCAGATTATGTTCACCATCAGTTTCCCTATGAATTTTTTGTAAAATCCGTAACCAAGGTCCAATGCCATACAGATTTTAATGCTGCTGAGCCACTGACCTGAGGTTTAACTTCGACGAGAAACTGACCGCTCTTGACAGAGACCGGTTCGTTAGCAAGAACACTTTCAAGGTGCTCTAGGAGCTCCTTAGCCTGACACGAGCCAAAATCGCGATCAGCATACTGATAGTTCCAGGTAAGGCCGGTTTCTTTGATATCTATGTAGGAACCATCCGTTGTTTCAGTGTACAGCTGCATAACAGGCTCAGCAATCTGCATCCAATCCAAATTCGATGAAGGCATGCAATTTTCCCACTCTGCATCATTGTTTTCCCTGAAAAGATGTCGTGATTTAGAAGCTAAATATCTCAATCTTATATACCAATGATTTACTGCAACTATGACTGGCAATGAAACAATAAAGCGAAAGGCGTATACCTTATGAAATAGCCATGCTCTGCTGCAATTCCGAGCTTTGTGCAGGAAGAAAACCATTCAGTAAGGTTTTTCCTATCCTTCCCGCTGACTAGGAAGACCACATTTTTCGAATCGTTGCACAGGGTGTTCAAGACGCTAACAGCATCCGGGTTAGGAACAGTGGACACAGAGCCCTGCAGCATCACAGTACCATCGTAATCCAGTAGAATGGCTCGGCTATTGGTCCTTTTATAAGCCGAAACAATGTGTTCAATCGAGAGCTTCCTGAAGCTTGGATCCAATGCAACTACTCGGAATCCTAAACCAAACCCAATCCCCCAGCATCTCCTTTTCACGTGATCACTGCACGCACGCTCAAAGTCTTGAATGAAGCTACGAGCCCAAAACTCGACATCATGTGTCCTAACGTATTTGTAGTGTTTCTCGTGTCTCAGCTGTTTCTCGGGATCATCCAATGAGAGGGCGAAATCCATAGCTACAGCCACTGACTCTACGTTCCACGGGTTAACTCTAACTGCTCCGCTTAATGAGGGAGAGCAACCGATAAATTCTGACACAACCAACATACTCTTTTTAGGCACTGTCGAGCCCAACCCCAGCGCTTCGTCTAACTTCACATTCCCGTGCCTGCATATCACATACTCGTAAGGTATAAGGTTCATCCCGTCCCTCACAGCCGTGACTAGACAACACTCAGCAATCACGTAATAGGCAATTCTCTCGTAGAATTCAAGTGGAGTATCAATCAAAATCACTGGTTTATATCCAGGATGTCCGAATCTCTCATTGATTCTCTCGACTGCGGTGCTGGTTTCTAGTTTAACTTCTTCCACATCTCTCCCTCGCCCTCTAGCTGGATTCGCAATTTGAACGAGGACCACTTTCCCCCTCTTATCGGGATGTTGTACGAGCAGCTGCTCCATTGCCAAAAGCTTAAGGCTAATGCCCTTGAAGATATCCATGTCATCAACCCCGAGCATCACAGTCTGACCACTAAATTGATCCTTCAATTTTGCAACAAGAGATTCGGTCTCCGGAAGATTCATCACTGATTGGATCTGGCTCAGATGAATCCCAACAGGTAGGATCTTAATGCTGACAGTTCTACCGTAATACTCAAGGCCGATATACCCTCTCTTGGATTGATAAGACAGTCCAAGCATTCGGCTGCAGCAGGACAGGAAGTGCCTAGCATAGTCGAAAGTGTGGAAACCAATGAGGTCCGAGTTCAATAGAGCTCGTAGCAGCTCATCTCTCACAGGTAGCGTCCTGTAGATCTCAGACGAAGGAAACGGGCTGTGAAGGAAGAACCCGAGCTTCACCTTGTTGCACCGCTTCCTCAAAAATGTAGGCAAGACCATTAAGTGATAGTCATGGACCCAGACGTAATCATCGTCAGGGGTGATCACTTCCATGACTTTATCCGCGAAAATCTTGTTGACGGAGACATAGGCCTGCCAGAGAGACCGATCAAAGCGGCCACCAAGATCAGGCGAGAGAGGAAGCATGTAATGAAACAAAGGCCACAGCTGCTGCTTGCAGAAGCCATGGTAGAACTTGCTGAAGAGATCAGGCGGTAGAAAAGCCGGGACACACTTGAAGCTTTCGAACAACTCGTGGGCAACGGCATCTTGCTCACTAGGAGCAATCTCTTCTTTCAGGCACCCAACATAGACCACTTCAACGTCCTCCGATAGCCCACCTCTGAGCTGCAGAAGAAGTGAATCCTCATCCCAGCTGAAGCTCCTCCCTCCTTCAGGGCCTGATTCAGGGTGCACTCGAAGCGGAAGCTGGTTCCCAACAATGATGATTCGCTCTTGGCTGATCGAAGACGGAGGACCAGAACTATTGCTGTTTTCATCATCAAGCTCAGACAAAACACCAGCTACCGTCTTCACCCTCTGAAACCTCTTCAAAGAACCACCAGATGCAAGATCCATCAAGTTGGAATAAGACCTTGAACCCATGATATGATACCTTGTGAAATTTCGCTTCTCCTGAAAGTAGATTTTTGTTCAATTAGCTCCCTATATGACAATATAGTGATAGTAAACATTGCTTGCGTCCAACTTAGCAGCATCAATCAATGAACCAAAAACCCTATATCAATCATGAAATCAACTAACAGATAACTAGCAGTGAAATTAAGTATAGCACAACAACAAAACTAACTCATAGGCAGAGAAAGGCAAGATAAGAATGTAGAGCAAAAGGGGGCAAATAATCAATTGAAAAATAAGCACCAGGTAAGATCTTAATAACCCAAATCCATATCCATCAAAGCAGGGAAAAATTGGAAAATCAGACAATCCAAAAGCTGAGAAAGCTAATTTGTAAAAAAGCCAAAAACAGATTCCTAACCTAACTCTGCAAAATTAAAAAGGGGGGGAAAGGGAAAGGAAAGAACAAACAACCATTCCAGCAAAAACAGCAAGCGCTGAAGAGCAGCTAGATAACACCAAAAGGGCACAACAACTTCAAGTATCAAAGTGGAGAAATACCCAGAAAATTAAAAACAAAAAAAAGGGAAATGAAAAAGAAAGGGAAGAAAAAGAAAAAGGGGTTTACCGGCAAAGAGATTCCTCCCAGACTACCTCTAGCTGGTGGTGGAAGAGGGGAGAATGAGGGGGCAATGGCAACAAGACGCTTTTTTGGGTTTGCTTTTTGGTAATTTGTTACTTTCTATCTGCGATTTGAGCAGCTATGGATAAATCAATGAGATTCCTCCTCCCCCAACTCTCCACCTTTGATTCAGCAAGGACAACAATTCGGCATTTGATTCCCCTCTCTCTCTCTCTCTGTGTCCGTTGCAGGTGCGAAGGAGTGATGGCAACAAGAAAAGAGAATAGTGTACTCCAATACCTTGTACCTGCAAATTAACCATGGTTAAAAGTTACCAATGCTTCCCATTATTAACTACTACTTGTACATCAATGAGGATCGTCTAGTCCGTGATTGTAGTCCATATCGTAGTCCAAATTATCTCATTGGCTAAATTGAAATTTCTAATTATTTTCTTAAATAAGTGTTTGTACCTTATAATTTATTTTAATGCTTATCGGCCAATGAAATTAAAGAGACCATAAAAATGAACTACGGTGTTGGACTAGACGATTTTCACCGTTTGTACATGTATACCATCGTTGTATTTATGAGGGATGGATCATTAAGTTGAAAAGAAAAATTACTTGAGTTGAGAAAATTGAGATTTTTACTTGAACCTATTATTTTATAATGTTAATTTTATTTTTAAAAAATATGTTATTTGAGGTGTATTGGACTTGACTTTACGAAAATATCATTGTAATAATTAGTGGGTTATTATTTAGAGTTTTCGATAAGGTAAAAAAAAATTTAGTGCCGTAAATGAGGGGAAATAATATCTTTGTTGATTTTTTAAAAAAAATTATACATAATGTTAAAATGACATATTTTTGCGAACGGAGAGTGTAATGAATTTAGATTAAAAAATTATATGGTTGATTAATTCTTATATTAGAGTAATAATATGATGGGGCCTTATTTATATATGATCCATCACACCTAGTATTGATTCGGAGGTGAGATTTTATAAAGTTGATAAATAATTTTGTGTTATTATAAGATTTGAATTGTTCCTGATGATTAAGATTTAAATTTTATTTAATTTTTTCCTTTGATTTCTTTAGTTAGTTTAGCAACTATTGTTATGTTAACACTCTCTCTCTCCCTCTTTTTATCAAATGTGTTTTTAGCAAATGTTTTGATGAGTTTCACTTCGATCACCCTTATGAGATCCTGGTTAAGAATTCTCATTCTTTTGCACCATTGGATTGAAATCTTGGTTTTTAGACGTATCGAGTACCGACATGGCAACATACAATAGTACACTTATAAATGTTCGTCGAGTTAAATATAAGTTTCGATTTGTGCAAAATCTCTTCAAGGAATATTTCGAATTCATTGAAAGTGAAGTGGGAGCAATACGACACCAAAATGAAGGTACAAAACTTTTGAAAATGAATGTTTTGTGCAAAATTTGGCGAAGCTAGCCATCTTGGTCATTGTCAATATGAATAGTAGTTGGGCATGATTGGTGTTAGCTAGTAGTAGTACTGTCCTAACTTATAGGAACCTCTTTCTTCAAAATTAAAACTCCCACATACTCCAAACTTTCAATGAAGATTGAAAATGAAGTGGGTGTTGATCATATTCATAGCTCATTTATGAGCAATTGAGAGTACAAAAATGTAGGATTGGGAGTTGCATATGAGCAATGAGTTGAAAGTTCAGTTGCAAGTTGCAGCCATACTTTATTAGGATTCTTTATTAATTAAGCGGAATTTTAATTCACGTGGTGATCAACTGTTTTACACCTTTCCCGTAGTGTCCCTGAGGTTTTGATTTTTTCGCATTATACCCTTTTAAGGTTATATGATTTAACAGACTTCCCCGTTAGTTTGTTTATATCTAACAAAAAAGAAAGAAAGGAAGAGAGATCGATAGACCGAGGAAGCGTATATGATAGATCATATATTATACTGTCCATATTTGTATTATTTCATTCACACTTGTAACCCTATTATATATAGTGAATGGTATCCGGGAGATCCCTAAAGGGAGAATTATTCATCTCTAATCTCTCTCACATAGTATCAACCTAACCTCTTTCCTCCAAAACCTTAATATCGCCTCCCTCCTCTCGTCTCCCCTCGTCAATCTCTATGGCTAATGAAAACAAGAAACCTATTTTTCACTTTGCCTAGCCATCTCCAACATCCGCAACTGCATCCCCCTAACCCTAGATCATGAATCCGCTCCTCATGCATCATGGTCGGCCCTCTTCATCGTCACTGCCAAAGCGCATCGTGTTCTCAATCACATCGATGTCATTGTCAACCGTCCCGCCACTATTGACGATGATCTCTTTGAACAATTGGATGTCGTAATCCTTCAATGGATATATAGCACTGAAGCGTTTCTAAAAATTCACCTATACTTATTATCTCAAGGTAACGTCATATGTCTTTAACTACCTGCGAAGCCAACTAGGGATGATATTTGTATACAATTAAACTCTTTACTATGTGGCGGCGTTTAATGATAAAGTATTCCTCGCGATGAAGTTTGCTCGCGTTTAGGTATTCTCTGTTCAATATAATCATCGTCTTTTGAGGTCGTGCCAGAAGCCTCTTGCGGGTTGTGCCAGGTATGACTAAGATTTTGAATTCCTTTCTGAAAATTAGGGCTTAGAGTGTAATTGGATTTGAATTACTCAGTTTTTAATAAATTTTTGTTCTTTCAATTGCTCATTTAGCTAGGATAATTGAGAGAACAAAAATGCAGATTGGGAGTTGCATATGAGTAATGAGAGTTGAAAGTTCAATTGCAAGTTGCATCCATACTTTATTAGGATTATTTATTAATTAAGACTACTCGCTTAATCCACACGTTAAAGTGATGTTTTTTTTAATAACATTTTCACTTGTTAATTGTAAACTTGTAAAGATGGCCCATAACATTTTAGCAATTTTATAGAATAATTTGTGTTTTTATTTTAGGATTTCAATCATTTAAATGTAGGGATAGTTAAGTAAGATGAAGAAGACCCTTAGATCCATTATAATATAAAAAAGGGAAATGAAATTCGTAAGTTATTGACCACTACTTAACATCTTTATTAGTTACTGTAATTTAGTAAAACTTGACGTACATTGACACATGGAGATACATCATCTACCAAACAAAAGATTTAAAATTTGACAAATTAGGGTTCGGTTGTTTCTTTTTTCTTTTTAAAACATCACAAAGAAAAACGTTTTTTCTATTGTAAGTGGAATGTAGGATAAGATTTCCGTTTTAGAAAAAAATATCATTAATTAAAATACATTAGCTAAATTTTAAATTAGATTTTTAAGATCGTTTATTTTTTTTAGGGTATCTTTCCCAATTAAGATTTTATCTTATTCCCTTAGGTATAAGATAGAAAGACCAATAAATAAATAAAAAAAGAAGAAAGGAATGAAATTAAAGTATGCTAGAAGATTAATGTGATTAATACTGATATACTCCCTTCCTCTCAAAAAAATTGTTGTTTTATTTTTGACGCGTTTTTTAATAATGGTAAAAACTATAAAATATTAATGATTTTATTAATTTAAAAAATAATTCCATACTTAATACAATTATCTATGAAATTATTTTTTAAAGACACGTTTTTTAATAATGGTAAAAACTATAAAATATTAATGATTTTATTAATTTAAAAAATAATTCCATACTTAATACAATTATCTATGAAATTATTTTTTAAAAAAATTTATTATTTTATAGAGTTTTTAACTTATTGAAAAACGTATCAAAAGGTAAAACAACAATTTTTTTTTGAGACGGAAGAGTATATGTCTTGGTCGGAGTGTGGTGCAAATGGTTGTACAATGTACGATATACAAATCTAGCCCTTTCACCAATAATTATTGTACTTCTTTTAATTAAATCGATTTAATCGGCTTATACTATTTCAGCAATGACATATACGAATATAGTCTACCTAATTTTACAAGTATATACTTCTATATATGTTGAGACAATGTTTGTAGACATCCATGATTATGCCCAAATCCACAATATTTTAGGCCATTTCAAAATTTCCTTATTGGGTGTATCCATCTCGAATTGAGATTATACATATGTTTTCATTATTAACAGAGTTTAGGAGGAGAGCATGCCAAAAATGTTGAAATCCGGCCTTTTGCAGGGTATTACTATTTGTATGTTTTGTTTTCTTTTAAAGAAATACGGAGTAGAGAATGGTGCTAGTTCAAAGGTAATATCAATCCATCAATCAACATCACAATCACAATCATTTTTTTTATTAGGTAATACGGAGTAATTCGAAGGTCAGACATGTCTGACTCATCGAGAGGCCGACAAAGTCGGCAGACGGCGAACCGTCAAACAAACAACCGAAAATACAGGAAAACAGATAACAAGCGAAGTGAAACAAGCATAAATAAACCCTACAACAAAATGTCCCACGAAAACCAACACCAAAAAAGCTGAGGAAGCCGCCGAAGAACAAAGTCAAGCACCACCAGAAGGTAGCACCGCGGGCCAGCGATACAGCAGGACTCTATCTCCTGTGGGTAGTGCAGACGAACTCCAAGGAAACTCTATCCCGAATACGGAGACGCCCCGAGCGCACCACCACGACTCCAGCCAGGCCCGACTCCAAACTCCACACCCCCCAACCAAGTAGAAGATCTCCGAAAAACATCAGTAGCAGAGCCGCAAGAAGCTCGAACAAAACGCCAACAAAATTCCACCTACAAGATTATTGACAAGCCCTTGCTGAATTTAGTTAAACCCTTTCGGGTGGGTATTGCAAGCCTTTTTTTTATCACAATCACAATCATACTACTACTACTATTATTATTATTACGATTTTTCTATTTTATGCCCCAAGGGAATAGGATAAGAGACTAAATTGAGAAATGTTTTTAAACTTTTAATTAGTTTAGCCTTTTTTGAATTAGATTTTTTAGGGTCGCTTGCCTTTTGTGTAGGGAATCTTTTCCAATTTAGTGTCTTATCCTATGCCCGGAAAAACCGTTATTATTATTATTATTATTATTATTATTATTATTATTATTGAATGTAATAAGAATACATGCATTCTCACCTTACATGAATAACTCTTTAGAATTACATTCCCTCCGATCGGATACATACGATGTTTTGAGGGTTTAATTTTGATTAGATTTGTTAGATATTTTAGAAAAATACGGTATTAGTGTATTGCTAAAAAAATATTATGTTGTCAAATCTTTTAATTAGCCTTAGAAAATATTGGGTAGAGTTTTATCCCTTTTTTTTAGTTTTCATTTTAAAAAATCTTAATTATTGTGTTCGAATACTACTATCAACCCCAAAATGAACTCTTTTCCTCTTCATCAATGCTAGATGGGCTCCTACAAATTCTTCAACCTTTAGTTTACATTGTCCAAATTAAAGTAATACTCCATCCGTTCGGCAAAACTTGTCATTTTAGTTTTTTTCACAAGTTTTAAGACAACAAAACTTGTCATTTTAGTTATTTTCACAAGTTTTAAGACAATTAACAAATGTACTAATTTATCCTCAATTATTATCCTCCTTTTTTACTTTATTGAAAACTACAACTAACAAACTATCAATCATATCAATGGCATTTTTGTAAAGTGAATGACAAAATACCTACAATGACAAGTTTTTTTGAACAAAAATAACACCCTAAAATGACAAGTTTTGCCGAACGGAGGGAGTAAGTACCTAGTATTAATAAGTGCCTCACTCTAAAACATCATATATAATCGATCGAAGAGAGTACAATTTTAAGGAATAATATGCAAAAAGGAGAGAGAAAAAAGTATATTGACAAATAAATTAACGAGTAAAAATATCTCAATTACCTAAAACTTCTTATATTATATATCAAATATATCTTTCTACCATGTCTTACATTTTAGATGGGAAAAAGTAAGAAGCTAAATAATTTATGCAACATTTGTCCATAGCTATATATATTTTGTTAGATATTAATATAGTTGGGATAATAAATGTAATTACTAGAAAGTGGAGTATTGGGTTATAAATACCCAAAGTGTTATTGTACGGGGTATGAAATGAATTTACAGAACTCTTTCTCCTACCTATCTCCTTCCTCTGTGAACTCTCTTCCTTCTCTTTCCCTTACCTTTCCAATCAATCTTCCATGGTAGAACACTAGGAGCCTAACATATTTCTACTATCTTTCTATCCTATATCATAAATGACGAAAGATACCCTACAAAAAAATAAACGACCATAAGAATCTAATTTAAAATTTGACTAATATATTTTAAATAAGAATATATTTTTTCTAAAACGAGCATCTTATCCTTGGAACATAAGATAGAAAAATCGATATTTCTAATATTACCATTCCTATTTCCTACACTTGTTTAAAATCAAACTAAAGAGGAAATTGGCCCAAAAGCTCCATCCCTCTTTCACCTCCAAAAAAAAAAAAGGAAAGAAAAATTGGCCCAAAATCAGCCACCGGCCCAAAAAATTGCACAGAAGCTTCTCTGCAAATCCCAAATTCCACAAACTCCATTTCCAAAAAGATCCAACCTTTGACCAGGTCGTAAAAACCGACTTTAATTGAAACCTTTTCCGGTTTTTCCCCTTTCGGCTTTCTCCCTCTCCGGTTTGCTACTTCAGGTGAAAGTTGAAACCCATGTACGTGGGAACCCCAATTTCAACGCCACTAAATTAGAGATCGTATCTTGAGGTTGAGGCACAACGAACTCTTTGAATTCAGCTAATCAATCAATTGATCATGAGAAGTAGCCGACCCAGAAGAGGGAGCTCATCCTCCCACCATACCGGCGAAGAAGACTGGACGCTCAAGCCTCTCAATGAATCACCCCCCAACACCAACTTCCGCTACCCCAACGCCGACGATGACCATCAACCTGAATCCGACCCATCGCCGCCGCCTTCTACTTCAATTGGGCACTTGCCCATCTCGAATTTATCATCCCAGAAGCCATCAAACCGCAGGCGGCACAAACGGGGACCCAAGGCCCGAGTTGTGTATGCGCCCAAACCCGATTCGAGTTCCAAGCCCGAATTGGGATCGCCGGCGGTGGATGATAGAGAGGCCGCGGGTGTCAAGGAGGACGAGAAAATAGAGGGGAATGGTGAGGAGGAGGTGGGTGAGGGGAGAATTGATCGGTGTGAGACCAGTGGAGGTGTTGATGATGTTTTAGGAAGGTTGTCTGAGTTGCAATTGGGGGCTGAGGAAGTGGAATTGTCCGAGGAACAGATGAATGCTAATGACCAGCTGCAAGAGGATGAGGTAATTGGTTATTGAGAATTGTTATGATTATTGCTCTCGTTTGTGTTGAACTATTGATTCAGTTTAGCAAATCTGTGTTGCCTAGATAGTGTCTATTAAGCAGGAACATGTTTATGTGGGTTTATGGAAGTGAATTTTCTATGGGTTTATAATTCTTAATTGACGAGGAAAGAGGGGCTATTTGTGTGTTGTAGACTTGTAGGTTGTAACTTTGCATCATAAATTCATAATGTATCAAGAGTAATTGATTTCTGAACCTTTCTCGCTCCTAGCTAAGAGATGGGTGCAGTACTGCAGTGTAATCTTTTGGTTTTGTTGATGAAACTTTCATCATTAATTCATTTGGTGTAGTGTAGAGTTGGATTGGAGTCTAATGTATCTTTTATCTATATGCCAAGAGTCTGAGTCCAAGTCCTTTGAGATACATGAAGAGTTTGACATGATCTCTATGGGTATAAAATCTTTCATGTCTGAATGAGAAGATATGGGAGAGAACTGTGATGATGGTTGAAAAATTGTTCTTTTAGACCGACAAATACTTTGGATATAGTTGGTTTATCTAGGCAGTTGTGTCCCAGGATTATTTTAGTTATCTGCCTTGCTTTATTGGGAATTCATTTTATTGATATGAAGACATGGTAAGGTATTCTCGGAGTACATGTTCTGCTGTAACTTAGCAGTGAGAATGTTGTCTCATGCAGTTACTTGCAATGGAGTCCATATACGGGGATAATGTGTATGTCCTTGACAAATGGAGAGGTCTCCGGTCATTTCAGGTATTTCTTTTGCCTAAAGCCTTCTCATGTAGTTATGTCTTATCTTATTCCATGACATGAGTGAGAAACCGATGTTTTCTCGTTTTATGCAGATTCACATACATGTTGAAACAACTGATGAAGTTGAGATCTCTGCTATATTCAAGGAATCTAGCAATCCTAATTCCCAAGATGGCACTTCTTCAGAAGATCTTTCATATTCTTTTAAGGTTCAGTATCTTCCCCCAATTGTTCTGACATGCTTGTTGCCTAGATCGTACCCCAGCCATTGCCCTCCTTCTTTCAACATCTCAGTTCAGTGGTTAGATTCAGCCAAAATCTCCAATTTGTGCACTCTGTTGGATTCCCTGTGGAGTGACCAACCAGGACAGGAGATCTTGTACCAGTGGGTAGAATGGTTGCATAGTTCTTCCCTGTCGTACCTCGGTTTTGATAAAAGGATTGTGCTTGGACCTTATGGATTTAAACATGCTGCAGACAGACGTGCAATATCTGGAAGTGTTTCTCCTGATGTTGACATCCCATCTTTGAAAAGTTATAATGAAGAGAGACGGCATGAGACCTTCCTTGGTGATGTTCATGAATGTTGCATCTGTTTTAGTGAGTATGCAGGTAAATTCCTGTTCTCCTACTAGATTGCTGATGGTTGATGGATTAAACATTTAAATCTTTTTTTCTGTTTTATATGTTTTTTGTTTTTGTTTTGGTATTTGGATTATCAGACAATAATGTATTGAAATTCAAATTTGATTGATCCTTATGTTGTCTGAGACTCTTGAGGGGATAGACAAGCATCAAACATGTTTGTACTCTTTGTTGGATTGATAACCATTTACAATATCCTTATAGATGCTACTGCTATCTTCAGAAACGTTGATTTTCGGTCTCCCTCAACTTTTTTGTTTCTTGGAGAAATTAATCTCTTTGTTAGACCTGGAAAGAAGCTAATGATATGTACACTGTTGCTTTACTAACAAATTTGAAAATCTTAAAAGTTCCGGTTCTGCATTGGAAGTTTAGCTTTCCTTACGTGATCTTATAACTTTTTCTCGCTCTTATTTGTCTGGTTGTTCATTTACATTTTTTCTGCAGGTACGGAATTCATAAGGTTACCATGCCATCATTTCTTTTGTGCCAAGTGTATGGGTACCTATGCTGATATGCACATTAAGGAAGGCACAGTAAATAAGCTTCACTGCCCCAACGAGAAGTGCACTGGGATGGTCCCACCTGGCTTACTTAAAAGATTGTTGGGTGTAGAAGAATTTGAGCGTTGGGAAGCCTTGGTTTTACAGAAGACCCTCGACTCAATGTCTGATGTGGCGTATTGCCCAAGATGTGAGACTGCTTGCATTGAGGACGAAGAACAGCACGCGCAGTGCTCCAAGTGCTTTTTTAGCTTCTGCACTCTATGTAGGGAAAAGCGCCATGTAGGAATAGCATGTATGACACCAGAAATGAAGCTTCGTGTTTTGCAGGTAATATTTGTTGGCATCTCTTTGATAAGAGTTATGGTTAATTGCTTATGCATGTTTGTTGATTTATGATACCAACTCCAATCAAATAAATAAATAAATGAAAGATACCAACTATGTTGCATAATGAGCACTGAGGTACTTGGAACCGGGAACTCACCTGAATGGCATACTCCTCATTCATCTACGCCTCCCGGGTTGTGCTTTTGCCTGTTTTTGATTCAGCATTTTACATTCAGCCTTCACCCATTATATGTTTTAGAGGAAATCTCATGAAGTTTTTATTTTTATTTTGTCTTCTATATAGATAAAACATTTGCAAGATTTGTTTAGTGCTTTCAGTTTGAAGGCACATACCAATGCCTGGTTGCCTTGGACATAAATTTTCAGTTTGAATTTCCTCCATAATTCATAAATGTAGCTGCATTCACTTTAATCGGTGGTTGTTTTCTGTTTCCCTACAGGAACGCCAGAACTCATCTCAGCTTGGCGACGATCAGAAGCGCAAAGAGCGAGAAATGATCAACGAGCTCCTCAGCGTCAAAGAAATACTCCGTGACGCAAAGCAATGCCCTTCTTGCAAAATGGCGATCTCAAGAACCGAAGGCTGCAACAAAATGGTCTGCAATAACTGCGGGCAGTACTTCTGCTACCGCTGTAACAAAGCAATTGACGGCTATGATCACTTCTGGTACATCACTAAACCAGTAACACCGCACTGACACGCTTTAAACACAACGAATTGGAACTGACATCCAAAAGATGATCTCTTGGACAGGAACGGAGGTTGCGAACTCTTCCCAAGTGAAGAGATCCAGGCGTGGGAGGAACGCATGAATGCTCGCCAAATGCTGGCCCAGATTCACTTTCAGCTCTTTCAAGAGCACGGAGGGCGCCCATGCCCAAACTGTCGCCAAGTGAACGTCAAGGTTAGTTATCTTCCTTTATCCTTGCATATGCAATTACTTTCAGTGTAATGTAGCTGATGAACTGCTTTCGAATACAGATGGGAAACAACAATCATATCTTCTGCTGGGCGTGCCAGACGCATTACTGCTATCTATGCAGAAAGGTGGTGCGGCGAAGCTCCCAACATTTCGGGCCAAAGGGCTGCAAACAGCACTCTGCTGAATTATAGCTCTTTGCTAATGGCAGGAACAAGAACAGGATTACCACTTACTGGTATTTGTGCATTGCACAATGTTCCATGTTTCTGTGTTATCTTCTCCTTCAGGGATTTGGTGCAGAGGGGGGTCAACCATTGATGCCAAAACTGTTATACCTCATTGTTTTTTTATCATTTGCATTTCACAAATCTGAACCTTTTTTTTGGTTTTGTTTTGTTTTTTGGGGGATTTTTGCTTTGGCTCACAATACTACACATCTGTACTTTTTCAAGACCAATATATGCAGTCAATATTGTGCACAAATCCACAATAACCCAAAGTGTTGATGGTTTAAAAGCAAACATGTCATCCATGTTAAGTGCACATTTGCATTGAAAGATTAAAAAACGATATCATTCAACCTCAGACCCACTTGAATGTAGCAGACAACAGCAGGGCTCGGGAATTGATGTGTATTTGAATGCAATTCATGTACTTAGATTCATTGTAGATTCTTACCCGAGAACAATGCCTTGGATAGGCCAGTTCAACCTAACTCAAATCTCTTGTTTGAGCTCAACAAAGGCAGTTTTTTTTCCCTATAAAAAGAGGCGAAATATGATGTTTCATCTCAAAATACAATCAAACAATACTTCCATCTTATTTGCAGAAACCTTGGGTTTTAGAATGGGTGTTTTAATAGCAAAACAACTAAATTTGAAAAATCTTCTTATAGAGGGAGACAATATGGTGGTTATAAAAGCTGTCACTGGGATTGGAAATGTACTTGGAACATTGAACTTTTACAATCAGATACGAAATCAGATCTAAACATGTTCTCTATTATTGTTATTCGTCATATTTTCAAGGAATTAAATATTGTGGTAGTTAAGATCGCTCGTCTTGCCTACAGTGTCCCTGCTGATGTTAGTATGGAGATTGATTCAGAACTTCGCGTTCTCGTCCAGAAGGACGCTTTAGGAAGGAAGGCCAATAGCCGCCCGCTCTAATCCTTATCTTGCTTCCAAAAAAAATACAATCAAACAAAATTGTTTCATCTACAGACAATTGGCACATACACGAACGCCTCATATCATGTGCCCTTTGTTTTCACACCTATGTGCATCCTCTTTCAACGACATACCAGAAAACCCATGGCCTGTTCACTAATGCTAGTATTGTAACGGTATAAAGAGCCCTGGCCTGTTCTTTGAAAAACCAAATTTATAGATGGTTTTATATAATTTCTTAAATAATGAGTAGTTTAGTGAAAAATACTATATTTTAAGGGTGGCTTTATGTAATTTTCCCTAAAGAAGGGAAGAGGATGATGATCTTTTCTGCAGAAAACGCAAACAACCCGTGCGCCCCAATTTCCCCCACCGCTATCTCCGCCACTCAAAACCCTCTCTCGCCCCCTTTCTCCGTCATCCGTACCTCGCCAAAACCCTTTCTCCGTCGTTGAACCTTCTCTTTCTCGATTCGTCCTTGTTAGGGCTTCGATCTCGGATTACCGACAATGCCCTGCCTTTCCCTTTCCCTTTGAAGCCCTAGAAATCTCCTCACTCTCCTCACTCCCGATCAGCTCCAGTTGCCTCTCCGATGAATCCGGCAACCTCCGCTGGAGCTGCCGGCTCCGATTCTACTGCCGTCACCGCAGTCCCGACGACGGAGCCGGCGGTGATTAAAGCTCAGGTTATTTCGCAAGCGGATCCCAATTCGAGCGCGAAATCAAATCCCAATCCCAACCCGCTGTTGAGCGTGAACGGTCCGCCGCCTTTCCTCTGCAAGACCTACGACATGGTGGATGATCCGTCTACCGATTCGATTGTGTCTTGGAGCGCTACGAACAACAGCTTTGTAGTTTGGAACCCTCCTGAGTTTGGAAGAGACTTGCTTCCCAAATACTTCAAGCACAACAACTTCTCCAGCTTCGTTAGGCAGCTTAATACTTACGTAAGGAACTCTTTCTCTGTCGCTTTTTCTACCGATCTCATATCTATTTCTCAGTGAAGATAGATTGTAATTGGCTGTTAGGGTTTTGTTGATTTCCGACCTCTAGTTGATTTTTAGATGTAATTCATACTGTAGTTCTTTCAGGATAGCCTAGAAGTGACTCAAATTTTAGTGTGAGACAGATAATTCATAGAGTTCTTTCAGGACAACTTTGACATTTGACCTAGTGGGTTTGGTGGTAAAAAATGATCTCTCATAGCTTAGCTGGTGTGTTCATAATTGATGTCTGAAGCTGAAAGGGATGGCGGGAGATTGTTTGTGTTTCTTTAATTACTCCTTATTGATTGTATTTCGAATGGGGGTAGTCAGGGCTGCATTTTGTTGATGGTTTGTTGTTATGATAGGAACTAGTTTTTTTATTCATCAGATGGAATTCTTCATATGATGCTAGAAAGTAAAAGAACAATTTGGAGATGTTTAACCCCCGAGTCTTTCTTTTAATGCAAAAGACAGATGGGACAAATTGATCTTCTGTTGGGGAGAAAACCAAGTATAGTTTATGATGCATATCGACATCCAGGGGTGTATATTTAGCTAGTGCCTGATGAAAGAACATCTATGTGTTTTTTTCAGCAAAGATTAGTTTAAGCATCATCACCATCATCTCAACTACCACAAATAAGATTTTCTCATCAATTGGAATTTTTTTTTACATTTTTCAATCTATTGTGCTTTACTGACCTAGATGAATACTATATAAGGTCAAGTTTATGTGAATATGTGATAAATGCCTTTTGCTTTAGTGCCTGAATTATTTACCTTTGAATGGGGCATGCTTGTTCCTTTTTTCTTTTGTTTTGATTTGTGAATGTTTCTTAATAGGGTTTTAGGAAGGTGGATCCTGACCGTTGGGAGTTCGCAAACGAGGGCTTTTTAAGGGGCCAGAAACATCTGCTTAAAACTATTACAAGAAGAAAACCTGCTCATGGACAGACTCACCAAAATCAACCGCAAGTACATGCACAAAGTGCATCAGTTGGAGCCTGTGTTGAGGTGGGTAAATTTGGACTAGAGGAAGAGGTTGAGAGGCTCAAGAGAGATAAGAATGTGCTCATGCAAGAACTTGTTAGGTTAAGACAGCAACAGCAAGCAACCGACAGCCAGTTGCAAACCATGGTGCAGCGCTTACAGGGGATGGAGCAGCGGCAGCAACAAATGATGTCGTTCCTGGCGAAGGCTGTTCAGAGTCCTGGGTTCTTTTCCCAATTCGTACAGCAGCAGACCGAGAACAATAGAATAACACAGGGAAACAAGAAACGTCGGCTCAAGCAGGAGGGTGTATCAGAGGACGATCAGTCAACCTCTCCTGCTGATGGACAGATTGTGAAGTACCAACCTTCGACAACTGACGCCACAAAAGCAATGCTCAGAGAGCTAAGCGAAATGGACGCCGATAGCTTTATCATCAGTGACTCATCATCGACCACTGGGATCAACAACAAAAAGGCCCTAAGTCGTGTATCAAGCGTGACACTTGAAGAGGTCCTGCCATCTTTTACAACCTCAAACATAGATGGGGAACATGCTTCTGCACCTTCAATAGCTGAAACTCAATCACCGCGTTTTGCGAGCTCTGAAGAGCTACCTGCAATTCCTCTCAATCAGACTGAAGCATTCGCACCTGAACTCTCATGTATTCCAGACATAGTTGACGACGCTGTCAATCCTCCCAAGGAAACTTACAGGGTACCCAACATTGGTGATGCTGAGTTCATGAACCAATCTCTGGGTTTCGATGGATCCATGTCCCTTGATGGTGACATTGACCCTTTCAACTGGTTAGTGGAGGACTATCTGATGCCTGATGATCCACTGGAAGGTCTTGCCACTGGAAATCAAGAACAGCAACCAGTTGCGAACGGAGGGAACAATCCCGAGCATATGGACCAGTTGACTGAGCAGATGGGATTTCTTAACTCTCGGCAAAAACGAGATTGAATCTGTCTGTTTAATGTAAAAATGGGAATCGAAAGATCAAAAGGTGTATTATCTCATCCTTGACATATTTGCACATAACTGTTTGTTTCTCCTCCTCCGGTTTCTTTAATGAGTTTTAATATCCATCAAGGCATTATATGCTACAGTATTTTTTTTCTATATACTTTATTCTGTAATCACCCTGATAATTACGTCTACAGGCGCTCTTAAAAAGATGTGATTAGAGAAAGAAAGCAGAAAAGGGATATTATTATTATTTTTTTTTAAAAAATAAATTCATGCGTAATCAATATCAATATATATAATATTAAAACAGAGACATGGATTCATATATGTCGGATCGGGGTCGAATTTGTCTATGCGTCGTTATCTGGTGTAATTTTTTTTTTTTGGTCCATTGTTATCTGGTGTAATCTGACTGCATCTTTTTGACACATCAGTTAATGATAATCCAATATATTTAAGTCATATCAATTAATGTTTTCATATCTTTTAACCACATTGTTTAATTTATTGTTATTAACAATCACAATTAATTTTAATAATAAAATTTTATCATATCTCGATTAGTCGGAATATTTTCGTGCGTTGTAATTTGTTAACAAATTGTATTTACCGGATGATTTTGTGTAATTTCAAATGTAGTAGATGTTAAGTAAAAAAACTCAATATTTAGTGTGTGGTTAACTGGTTTTGTGTTAAACCCTCTTGCCGTCTTGCGAATGAAAATGGAACTCACTCTTTGATCAAAAAGAAAATGCAACTCTCTCGCGAATGAAAGCCGAATGAAGATTGAACCTTTCCTGTTGTTCTCTTAGATTGAGTGTAACATCACCCACCATCGGCATCTCTTCACTGTGATAACTTAATTGAGGTACGTCTTGCTTGAATTTGTTATTTGAAAGGGATGATCTGCTATATATGGATTTGTAACTTGAGTTGACCTCAATCGATTGTATTTGTTTGGGGTTACTGCTGCTGTTTCGTTCTTTGGAATTGATTGGACCTGGTTGTTTGCGAACTCCCTCCATCTCTTTTGACTTTGCTACAACATCTATTTCTCAATCAAAAGATAGAATGCACAATTGGCTGTTAGGGTTTTGTGAATTTCCGCCCTCTAGTTGATTTTAGGTGCAATTCATTATTCATATTGTTTTCATTTTTTAGGGTTGGAGGTGTAATTCATAGTGTTTTGATTTACAGATGATTCTCCACTCCAGTGCTGCTGTGGAGTTGCAGAGTTGTAATTCATATTGTGCAATTACTTTACATGTTATTTATTAAATTCTTGGGTTCATCAATCTGTGTGCTGTTGCACTTGTTGTGACGAAATTTTTAGCAATTGACTCTCTGATGGTTATGGTGGTGTTCATAATTTGGGGCTTTTTAAGTGCCTATTAGATTGGTTATTGATGCTCTTTAGATTAACTGATTTCTGATGGTCTGATTTCTGCATTATCAGTAAAAGGGTCTAATATGATGTGGTAGGCAGTTCAAAATGAAACGTCGTAGAGCTAAAAAACGGTTGAAAGAGAAAAAAGCTCGTGGGGATGTGATGGATGAGGAAATATGGAAAGAATTCCCCGAAGATCTTCAAGAGGTTGTCATCGCAAGGCTTCCCATTTTTGCACTCATCCGGTTTCGCTTGGTTTGCCAGAAGTGGAACTCCTTGCCTAAATCCCCTCGCTTCCAACAACTTCGGGAAAGCTTTGCGCAACAAAAGCAGCCTTTGTTCTTTGCAGTAGCTCGCGTTGGATATGGGGAAGCCAATATTGGAGCCCTGTATGACCCTTCTGTGAAGGAATGGCGCCATACCAACATCATCCCTCCGCCTTCTTCCTGGTGTCTTTTTACTGCAGCTTCTTCTGGTGGGCTAGTCTGCTATTATGATCATAGTCATGCTTGCTTTCGGGTAGGCAACTTTCTTACCCAAACTTGGAAGGAATTTCCGTGGAATTCGAGAGCGGGCAATGTTTTCGTAGGGATAGTTACTCTAAAGCAAGATTATTCGCATCCCTCAGCCAGTGGGTACAAAATTATTGGGGTGGACAGCCGCGGCTATTATCAAGTTTATGATTCAATGGTTAGTTATGTCCATTGGGGTCTAATTATTACAAGCAGAATTCCCGACAACATCAAGTTGCCTTCTTTGGGATTTGATGTGAGAACGGTGTCCATTGACACTGTTGTGTACTTCCTCGCCAATCAACCCAATGGAATAGTAACCTACGACGTGGTGAGTGAGGCGTGGGAGCAACTCCTCATCCCGGCTCCACCTAACTTCTACGGTTCCCTTGCAGAGTGTGGTAGACGGATTCTGTTGGTCGGCAAGGTGCAAGAGGAGAATTCAGCCTCCTTCTCTGTATGTGTTTGGGAGCTTGAGAGAGCGATGCTCCGCTGGAAAGAGGTAGACAGGATGCCAAACTCTTGGTGCACCGAGTTTGTTAGTATCGGACGACCTTCATTTGCTTGCTTGGGCAATAGGAGAGTGCTTGTAATGTCGCTTTCCTCAGACCGCAGAAGTTGGATTGTCACGTATGATGCGGTCAGTCGGGAGTGGTCGAAGGCTCCTCGGTTCACCATACCTCGAAGGTACCCGAGGATAGAGAGTGGAGTCGGGTTCTTTCCGTGTCTCTCTGCTACTCCGTGATGTTTAACTTTACCTATTTTATCTGTCTTACCATGTCTCTTGTTTAAGGATTTATTTATCTTCTCTATTTTTTCCTGAATCTCTCGTAGTAAGATTGAAAGTTTGAAATGTTTTACTTTTGGAAATTAGAATGATTTGTTAATGTGTTTATCTTCTTGTACTTGTCTCTTTGCTTAAAAATTAAAATGATGTATAAATCGGTCTTTCTCTATCATATATCATATAAGAATCTAAATTAGAAAAGATTTCCTAATAAAAAGGTTGTTATGTGCACTTTCATCTTTTCGCCATTCACACGGCCTTGACGTCGGCGAATTGGCAATTTCTCTGTCAGCTCCGTCACCTCCACCAATGTAGACTTCCGGTGTCGGTGTCCTGTTACTCAAGATTTGTTGCGAATTCAATCACGATCGGAGTTATCGAACTAGCTCCTAGAATCGTGGCCGAGTTCGAATTCAAAAGTGAAGGATAATTAGATGCGTTTAGCGGAATTTCAGATCATATCTAAACATCTAATTCAAGGATCTTCATGCATAAAAATGATAGATCAATCATTGTTCATAGGAGATACCTCTTGATGCGTGAACCGGGTCTGATCGGGTGAGAACGGAAGAGACGAGAGCCCCACGTGTTGCTCCTCTACTTGGTCCACACGAGCCCGACGTCTAGATCTTCTTTGCCTTCGATTGCTAGGACGAAGGGGGGCCTATTCACACGGTGAAAATATCGCCTAACACACGGTCACTATTATGGATTCTGAAAACGTGAGAAATGTAGCTAATTTTAGTTTTCAAAACCGTGAAAAATATCATGGTCACGGCTTCAGAAATAGTGAGAATTTTCACGGGCTCGGTTTCGAAAATCAGATAATGAAATAGCCCAATTTAAGTGTTTTGGGCCGAAGCCCATGAAGTCCAAACCGAAGCCCAATCAGCCGGCCACGGATTTGAAAACCGTGAGACACTTTCCTAACGCAAGCCCACTATTTTGTAAACCGTAGCAGCATACATTGCAACTGTTAACAAAACTGTCGCCAGAGGTGATCTCACGGTTTCGGAATCAGTGACAGTCAATTTCTCACGGTTTGAGAAGCTGTGACAGCCATATTTTTCACGGTTTTCAAATCCGTGATCATGACCGTGCGTTTGGCGATATTTTGACCGTGTATAAAGCGATTCTGTAATTCAAATTAATGAGTCTAGTCTTTAAATTAGGTAAGGCCAAAGGGGAATGTTCTCCCGTAGCAAAATGTATGTAATGTTATTTATCAAATAAATAACATCTATTATTTATTTATTAAATAAATATCATTTCTTATTAATAATATATCACATATAAATTAATAAGCCATCAATTCCGTTGATCTAGTCCGTCAACTCAAAGTGTGTGACCTCATAGGACCCGTTTATAATAGTCATGGACTTAATCGGATTGAATATCTCTATCAATTGTCCTATTCCATATTTAGTCATTGCACATTTAATTAAAGGACACAATTCCTTCAAAAAGTTTGTCCGACAACCTCATCACCTTCTTCAAATCATCACCGGGTTCGAATTCGTCGGGTTTGAGTTCGAATTAGCAGGAGTTGCCACTTTCTTCCCTTCCATGGTGGTTGCCTTGGACAGCATGCTCGTTCAGAATCGGCTTCGGCCGGCGCAATTGGAGCTGCAAAGGGGACGCCTTCAAGTTGGGAGACCACTTGGAGAGGAAGACGACGCCCCATCACCGACTCCTGCAGCCGAGGTCGACAGTGTGCTCACCGAAACCGACAGCCGAGGTCACCACCGTGCGAATGGCGAGACGACGCCGTTCCAACAGCAAGTCCATAAAAAAATAAAATTATCGACCTTAAATTTAATTAAAAGAAAAGATAGAATAATTAAAATTTAAAATATAATTCTAAATAGGATAGAAAAATCGTTTTAGAATTTATTTGTTAATGGACCGATGATCAAACCATAATACTTTCGAATTTCGATCTATCGAAGACTGGTAATTCCGGTCCCCTCCAAAATTGGCCAAAAAGACAAATTAGTATCCCCAAGGACAAATTGGTATATTAAAAGACTTTAGTGACAAAGAGGTATATTAAAAGTGTTCTTATGGACAAATTGGTATATTAAAATACTCTAGTGGACAAGTAACCTTATTTTACATCATTGGACTTCCTTTTCGTTTTTTTTTAATAAAATGATTTTAATATATTTTTATAATGATTAATTGTTACAAAATCATATAATCTTATTCATTTGGTTATATAATCATAAAAAAAAATAAATTTTGTATATATTTCTATCAAATTTTAAAACTATTGGATTTTTATCATTATTTGTCACTAATAATATATATTATATACATTTGTTAAATAAATACTTTATTACAATGGTTGTTTATATAAATTGCACAAATTAAATTATCCCGCAAAATATGAGCTAGTATTTGTTTATAAACTACACAAAAAATGTTTAATAAAAGAAAAATGAAATAGGAGAATTTTTATAAAACCATGCAGGATGAAATAAGTTAAAATTATATTTCATATGCTACTACTACTACTACTATTATTATTATTAATTATTATTATTAATAATTATTTTGTAAAAATAAGCAATAAGTGTTTTAACTTGCGATATGAGAACCAACTATTAAATAAGTTTTTTTTTGTAATTTATACAAAAAACCAATAAATTTTTTATGTAATAATATTTTATACAACATTATTAGTTACAAACATATGGAAAAAATATTTTTATAATTTGATAGAAATATATCCATTTTTTTATGATTATATAGTCAAATGAATAAGAGTTAAATAAAGAATTAATTATCTAAAAATATATGAAAATGTTTTTATTAAGAAAAACCAAATGTCATGAAGCCAAATGAGGCAATTTAGCCCTTAGAGTTTTTTAATATACCAATTTGTCCACAAGAGCACTTTTAATATACCTATTTGTCCCTTAAGTTTTTTAATATACCAATACGTGGGTCATTTAATATACCTGTTTGTCTTTTCGGCCCTCCAAAATTTGAGCAGCCCTAAATAAAAGCCCATCCCCACCCGGGTCCGGGGCTACAGCTACTTCCTCCGAGCGGAATAAAAGTGGAGTCCGTCGCGGATGGAAGCCAATTAGCCGAATAAAGATTGAACCTTTCCTGTTGTTCTCTTGGATTGTAAGTTGTAACATCGGGCATCAGCTACCGACGGCATCTCTCAACTGGTAAATTAATTGAGGTACGTCTTCCTCTTCCCTAAATTTGTTATTTGAAAGGGATGAACTGCTTTGGTTTGGCAACTTGAATTGAATTGAATTGAATTGGATGTATCATGTCTTTGTTTGGTTGGGGTTACTGGTTTTTGTATCTTTCGTACACTGTTGCTGTTTCGTTCTTTGGAATTGATTGCATCCGGTTGTTTGGGAACTCTCTCCTCCGTCTATATATCTCCTTTGATATCTCTCACATAAGATAAATTGCACAATTTGCTGTTAGGGTTTTGTGAATTTCCGCCCTCTAGTTGATTTTAGGTTTAATTCATAGCGATGGAACTAATGGTTTTCGGGCTTAAAGTGGCTGTAGATTGATTATTGATGCTCTCTTGATTAACTGATTTCTGATATCAGGAGGTGGTTAGTTGAAAATGAAACGTCTTTGGAGATAAGAAATCACAGAAAGAGGGGGAGGGGGAAGTGGAGGTGATGGACCAGGAAGTATGGAAAGAACTCCCTGAAGATCTTCTAGAGGTTGTCATTGCAAGGCTTCCCATTCTCACACTCATCGGGTATCGCTTGGTTTGTCGGAAGTGGAACTCCTTGCTTAAATCCCCTCGTTTCCAAAAGCTTTGGGAAAGCTTTGCGCAACAAAAGCAGCCTTTGTTCTTTTCAGTAGATGTAGATGTCGACATCGATGCAGGTAGAAATGGCAATGCTGGATCCCTGTATGACCCTTCCATGAAGGAATGGCGATATGCCAATCACACCCCACCGTGTTCTTACTGGGGTCTTTTAACTGCAGCGTCTGCTGGTGGGCTAGTCTGCCATTATCATAGTTCTAGTGGTTCCTTTTGGGTAGGCAATTGCCTTACCCGAACTTGGAAGAAAGTTCCGTGGTCTCTAAGAGGGGTCGATGTTGTTGTAGGGATGGTTAATCTAAACCAAGATTATTCACAACACTGAACCAGGGGATACATAATCATTGGGGTCGACAGGCGCGGCCACTATCTGGTTTATGATTCCATCAAGGATAGTAGTACATCCGATCCAATTACTACTACACGGAGAATTCCCGATAACATCAAGTTGCATTCTGAGGGATTTGGCATGAGATCAGTATCCATTGACACTGTTGTTTACTTCATAGCCAGGAATTTTGATGGATTAATATCCTATGACACGGCGAGTGGGGCGTGGGAGCAATTCTCCATCCAGGCTCCACCTAACTCATGTACTGTCTCCCTTGCAGAGTGTGATGGTCGAATTTTGTTGGTCGGTGAGGTGAGAAATGAGGACTCACCCTCCTTCTCCGTATGTGTATGGGAACTTGAGACAGCGACACTCCACTGGAAAGAGGTTGATAGGACACCAAGCGCTTGGTGCTGGCAAGGTCGCGAACATCGTTGGTTATATTGCTTGGGAAATAGTAAAGTGCTTATGATGTCACTTTACTCATTCTACGGAAGCTTGATTATCATGTATGATGTGGTCAGTCGGGAGTGGTCCAAGGCTCCTCTGTTGTTCACTAAACCTCGGAGGTTCCCACCGATAGAGAATGCAATCGGGTTCTTTCCGTGTCTCTCTGCTTCCCCGTGATGCTTAGCTTTACCTATTTATCTATCTTACCATGTCTCTTGTTCAAGGATTAATCTATCCATCTATCCGTCCATTTATCTATTTTTCTGGAACATGTAAAACTGATTTGTTAATGTGTTCATCTTCTTGTACTAAAAAAGAGGCTTTCAAAATGATGTGATTGGAGTAAGAGAGCAGAAAAGGGAGATTAGAGCCTGACTTTATTAAATTCAGCATCACTAATAAACATGATTTTAACAAAATTCAGATGTCATTTACACATCTCATGCTTCCTCTCTCCATCAAGCATCTGAAAAAAATAAACAATGGAGTATCAACAAATAACAGTAGTCAGTAGCCACATACTTGCAGCTTCACAGAATAAAATGGAAAAGAGAATTGATGTACAAAAACTATCCAGTTCCCACTCGAACAACTCCGACGACAACTGCAAAATCCCTGTGATTTATTAGCTTAAGCAACTGTAACGAAGGAATTTTGTGTTTTTTTCTTCTCAAAGGGAATCAAATCTCAGTATGAATCCCCATTCCCTTTGTTGATAGCCAATATGGAGAATGGAGACAACGTAGTCTCAAGCTCGGGACATGGTTCTGGCACAACATCTTTCGAAGACCCGAAAACATTTGAACATGCCCAGGAGCTAGAAGTATCAGTGGACCTCGCCTGAAAGGTAATGTTTGACAAGGAAATCGCGGTGAAGGGAGACTCGTGTATCCCGATTAAGTTCCCACTAACACTGATGTTTGTTCCAATCACTTTGAGGAAACTGATGCCCTTGACAACCCGGGAGAGCCATTGGATCTGATTCTTGATCTGGGTGTGATCTGAATTCAAAACGCATAATGGAAAAGAAACGCTCCTCTGACTACTTTTACATAAAAATATTTGGTTTCTCAACAAGTAGATCAGATATACACATATATTTGGTTTCTCAAGAAGTAGTTCTTCAAGTGATTTCCTCGGCCTAGATTGCAGAGTATATCTCTGCCTGTAATTCCCCCGAAATCGACCGTCTATACCCTACATTGCCACCAGAGGCGAATCTTTTGGTAAGCAAACCCAACAGTGGCTGGGTGGAATTTTTTTTTCCAACTCATAATTATTTTTTTGCTAGGGTAGAGTTATTTTAGTTATAAACTCATTTGCAAATTTCAAAGTCCTATATTTATAATGTTTATATTTAATGAGATTATTTATTATTAAAAATATTTTGTAACTCTTTTAATTATCAAAATTTAAATCTCTTTTATATTTTTGGTGAAAAACTCTATAAGAATCATATTTTGGTTTGGAAAAAAAACCGTCTCTTCGCAATGAATAGTTTTCCACTTACCTAACTTTTAAACATTAGATTCGCCACTGATTTCCACCCAATCTTGTAAATACAACCTCTAATCACAACAACCACAACAAAACACAAAAAATACCTAACAAAACAACACAAAATCAAGAGCATATGTCGGATTTTCAAAATTTCTCCCAACGTTCTAAACCCCCAATTTCTATGTCAAATCACCCGAAATCAATGAGATTTTTACATTATATGGGATAACATACTTTTATAGTTCTAGATGGGTATAGATTTCGCCAAAAAAATGGCCTAAAAATCGCTAGATATGAAGATGAACGTTTGTGTTGAAGATTGAAGATTGAACATGAATGTACAAGTTGAAGGAGGAGACAGACTGTAAAAATCTAGGATTAAAAGTAATTTTATTTTTGCCTCGGTCCAGTCCATAATTATTAAATTAAAAATGAAAACAACGTAATTACATAAACTTCGTCTGGTCGAAAAATAGACTTTATAGTGGAGGGTTAAGTAAAAAAAAAAACTTTATATTCAGTGGGAAGAGATTTATGTAATTTACCCAAATAAAAAAAATGTAAACCCTCTTGCGAATGAAAATGGAACTCACTCTGTAATCAAAAGAAAATGCAACTCTCTGGCGAATGAAAGCCGAATGAAGATTGAACCTTTCCTGTTGTTCTCTTAGATTGATTGTAACATCACCTACCGTCGGCATCTCTTCACTGATAACTTAATTGAGGTACGTCTTTACCTAAATTTGTTATTTGAAAGGGATGATCTGCTATATATGGTTATATAACTTGAGTTGACCTGAATCGATTGGAGTATTTGTTTGGGTTTACTGCTGCTGTTTCGTTCTTTGGAATTGATTGGACCTGGTTGTTTGGGAACTCCCTCTATCTCTTTTCGCTTTTCTACTGCATCTATTTCTCAATCAAGAGATAGAATGCACAATTGGCTGTTAGGGTTTTGTGAATTTCCGCCCTCTAGTTGATTTTAGGTGTAATTCATTATTCATATTGTTTTCATTTTTTAGGGTTGGAGGTGTAATTCACAGTGTTACTCCTTTGAGAGTTTCAGGATAGCTTTTGATTTATTGATGATTCTCCACTCCAGTGCTGCTGTGGAGTTGCAGAGTTGTAATTCATATTGTGCAATTACTTTTATACTTTATATGTTATTTATTAAATTCTTGGCTCCAATCTGTGTGCTGTTGCACTTGTTGTGGCTGTCTGATGGTTTTGGTGGTGTTCATAATTTGGGGCTTTTAAATGTCTATTAGATTGGTTATTGATGCTCTTTAGATTAACTGATTTCTGATGGTCTGATTTCTGTATTATCAGTAAAAGAGTCTAATATCGTGTGGTGGGAAGTTCAAAATGAAACATCGTGGAGCTAAGAAACGGCGGAAAGAGAAAAAAGCTCGTGGGGAGGTGATGGATGAGGAAATATGGAAAGAATTCCCCGAAGATCTTCAGGAGGTTGTCATCGCAAGGCTTCCCATTCTCTCACTCAACCGATTTCGTTTGGTTTCCCAGAAGTGGAACTCCTTGCCTAAATCCCCTCGCTTCCAACAACTTTGGGAAAGCTTTGCGCAACAAAAGCAGCCCTGTATGACCCTTCTGTGAAGGAATGGCGCCATACCAACATCATCCCTCCGCCTTCTTCCTGGCGTCTTTTTGCTGCAGCTTCTGCTGGTGGGCTAGTCTGCTATTATGATGATACTCATGCTTCCTTTCGGGTAGGCAACTTTCTTACCCAAACTTGGAAGGAAATTCCGTGGTCTCCGAGAGCATGCAATGTTTTCGTAGGGATAGTTACTCTAAAGCAAGATTATTCGCAGCCCTCAGATAGGGGATACAAAATCATTGGGTTGGACTGTCGCCTTGGCTTTTATCAAGTTTATGATTTGACGAAGGGTAGTCGTCTAATCACTCCAAGGAGAATTCCCGATAACATCAAGTTGCCTTCTTTTGGATTTGCTGCGAGAACGGTGTCCATTGAAACTGTTGTTTACTTCCCCACCCAACACGATGGAATAGTAACCTACGATGTGGTGAGTGGGGCGTGGGAGCAACTCTTCATCCCGGCTCCACCTATCTCCTCCGGCTCCCTTGCAGAGTGTTGTGGACGGATTCTGTTGGTCGGCCTGGTGCAAGAGGAGAATTCAGCCCCCTTCTCTGTACGTGTTTGGGAGCTTGAGAGAGTGATGCTCCGCTGGAAAGAGGTTGATAGGATGCCAAACTCTTGGTGCACCAAGTTTGTTAGTAACGAACGTCCTTTATTTGATTGCTTGGGCAATAGTAGAGTGCTTGTGATGTCGCTTTCCTCAGACCGCAGAAGATGGATTCTCACGTATGATGTGGTCAGTCGGGAGTGGTCGAAGGCTCCTCGGTTCACCATATCTCGAAGGTACCCGAGGATAGAGATTGGAGTCGGGTTCTTTACGTGTCTGTCTGCTACTCCGTGATGTTTAGCTTTACCTATTTTATCCGTCTTACCAAGTCTCTTCTTCAAGGATTTATCTATCAATCTATTCATCCATCTATCTATTAATCTGGAATCTCATTGTAAGAATGGAAGTTTGAAATGTTTTGATGCTGATCTTTTGACAGTAATAGTGATTTGTTAATGTGTTCATCTTCTTGTACTAAAGAAGATGCTTTTAAAAATGATGTGATTGGAGTAAGAGAGCAAAAAAGGGAGATTAGAACCTGAGTATTAAATTAAACATCACTAATAAACATGGTTTTAAGTTTTAACAAAGCTCAGATGGCAAACAATGGAGTATCAACAAATAACAGTAACCTCATACTTGCAGGATATTCAGCTAATGCTTTTTACAATGGTTTGAGGGATAAATTGATGCCAAAAAAAATTCTTACAGCCTCACAGAATAAAATGAAAAAGAGAAACCCCAAAGATGGAAAAGAAAATTGATGTACAAAATAGGAACTATCCAGTTCCCAGTTCCCACTCGAACTTCAAACGACGCTGTCCAACTCCGACGACAACTGTAAAATCCCTGTGATCTATTAACTTAAGCAACTGTAATGAAGGAGTTTTGTGTTTTTTCATCTCAAGGGAATCAAATCTCAGTATGAATCCCCATTCCCTTTGTTGATAGCCAATATGGAGAATGGAGAAGACGTAGTCTCAAGCTCGGGACATGGTTCTGGCACAGTATCTTTCGAAGACCCGAATACATTTGAGGAAGCCCAGGAGCTATAAGTATCAGGTGTTTGACAAAGAAATCGAGGTGAAGGATGACTCGTGTATCCCGCTGAAGTTCCCACTAACACTGAAGTTTGTTCCTACCATGTTGAGGAAACTGATGCCCTTGACAACCGGGAGAGCCACTGGATCAGATTCTTGATCTGGGTGTGATCCAAATTCGCCGGTTACCATGATAGTAAGGATTTGATTCATAGATACAACCAGGTTGAATTCAAAATGCATAATGGAAAAGAAACGCTCCTGACTTTTACATAAAAATATATGGTTTCTCAAGAAGTAGATCAGATATACATATACAAGGAGGAACGAACACATTTATATATATATTCTAATGAAAATTTTCGTAGAAAGACTGAGAATGATAATCACCTCTGCCTGGTTCAATTGAGCAGGACCCAGATATGAAGTGGCACTATACCTTCTGTTTGATGAACTCAACAGTTCTAATCGGATAATTCAGCCGATTCCCCACCAACATTGAATCCTCTGTCAGCAGCATAGTCAACAAAGCTATAAAGGGGCACTACTTTGTCGCCATATTTCCCGAACCCGTCCAGCTCTCTCTTAGCTTGGGCTCGCAAATCCTCGGCCACTGCCATGGCCTTTTCCACTCCATACAAGCTCACGTAACTCTTCGGCTTCTTCTTCTTCTTCTCCCCATTGCTACCGTTGGTCTTTGCTTCCAATATATCATCAACTACTTGGTACAAAACACCCACAGCACTCCCGTACCTTCTCAGCCTTTGGATCTCATCATCATCAGCACCACCCAGCAGACCGCCACATACAGCAGAGCACTCGGCCATTTCTCCAAACTTCTTCTCCTGAACAAAGTCGACTGCATTGGGCCCACCCTCAAGGTCAAGAAACTGTCCAGCAGCCATACCCGTGGATCCCACTGCCCTTGCGATTTCAGCAATAACTCTAAGCAGTTGGGTTTCAGGAACTAGTTCAGTTGGCGTGTGGGATACAATGTGTCGAAATCCAAGAGGGAAGAGTGCATCCCCAGCAAGAATGGCCATGTCTTCTCCGAAGACAACATGATTTGCTGGTTGGCCTCGTCTTGATGGGTCGTCATCCATGCACGGGAGATCATCATGGATCAGAGAGGCAGAGTGAACCTGATGGGATTCATCAAGCACAATATTAATCACAATGACAAACTAGTTAAATAATACATTTATAAAAACTCTAAGCAAACAGAATCACAGTGGAAGAGGGTTTAGGACTGGCTTAACAAGGAAATGTAGGCTGTAGATTCATACTAGAACTGCAATTGGAAGAAAATTAGGGTAAGGGGTAGAGATAATCAACTTGGTGAAGCCATATCCATCAACACAGCTTCTCCTCCTCCACCAATGGATTAGGGATATGCCTTTCTTATCATGTTAAATTACAGCTTCTGCTTGTGCCACTGGATCACTAGGAAATTAATCATCACAACAATCCCTTGAGGACCCTTACAGATCCTATGTTTTATTCCATGTTAGAATCAGATTAATCCAGTGGCAGATAGTTCTTTACAGCACAGTATCAGAAGCGGCTAGTGTTAATAATCCAAGCTGACCTAGCAAAAAGTGCCATGAAGGGAATTTAAAAGTTGCAAGTCTACATGAAATCATCAAGCGTAAAACAATGCAAAAAACACCGGATACACATAATCTCACATGTAGCAAGTGTTGATGAATAAGGATTAAGACACAGCAAAACACGTTATCAGGGTAATTTAGAAGGTGCAGGTTGATGAGTTACCATGGGAATAATGGATGGTGTATACAACAGTTTTAAAACAGCATATACACACAACTACACAAGAGCCAGACAAAGCACAAAGTATCTTCAGGGTTTCAAAGATCTACCATTTATTAAATTAAATAGGAGGTTTACAAACTTTACATCTAGTCTAGTCTACAATCATAGGACATTCAAGGCTTGTTTGGAATGGGTATATCGATATGAAATATAGATATCCAGATATGGGTATAGGATATGGGTATGAGATTATCCCTGATATCTTATATCTACGGTTTGGAAAGGGTATATGGATATCGGATCAAAAAAACAAGTGGATGCATCTTGGGTTTGGCCAGTGTAACACTAGCAGAGCAATGCTTACTTAATACAGTAATCTACTAATCTTAGCAAATCCCTAACCTCCTAATTTGTCATATCCCAATTCCAAATCACAAACCAATAAGAAAGCCCAAAACACAGAAGCGGGAAATAAAGGAGCTTACTTTGAACAACCAATAACCCAAAGCTCTCAAACTACTCGAGCGGATCAACCAATTTCAACGATCAGGAATCAGAAGAAACCCTTATATCGTACCATCAATACAGCCAATTAACATACAACTTAAACTAATCATCACGTTTCAATCTTAGAAATTGACCAAAACTAGAAGAGAGAAGGGGAAATCCGGGAAAATGGTAAATAAGCAAAATGGTTAATGACAATTGGGTACCATCTCAAGGGCACAGGCGGTGGGGAAGGCAGCACGACGGTCACCACCGAAAAGCTCGCAGGAGGCGATGCACATGACAGGAGGAGAGCGCTTGGCGCCGAGGGAGAGAACAGAGTAGCGCATGGCCTTGTAAATCTGGTCGGGGTAGGAGACGGGGATGGCCTCGTCCAGCTTCTGGTTGATCTCCGAGATCAGGGACGTCCAGTAATCCCGGAGGTCGAATGAGGCGGTCGATGAACTGGACATCGATATGGACGAGAAGCAGCCCTGGCGATGGCGGACTTGGTGTCTGTGGTGGTGACGGCGACGGAGCGTTATCGAGAGGGGGGTTGAGGTTAGGGATAGGGGTCGGAGTGAGTGGGAGTGGAACGACGTCGTCGGGGTGAACGAGGCCATCTCTAACAACCTATGCTCTCAATTTGGCAGGGAGGGAGATGGTCAGATGAGGGTTTTAATAAAAAAACAATTTTTGTAGTTAAGAATTCTGAATTCGGAATTTCGGATCAAACCAACCCGATAGCATCCTGTTCAAATTTTGGTTTAATAAAAACAATTTTTTTAGTTAAGAATTCTGAATTCCTAGTGGCCCGGAGGTAAGGTTCATAAAGGCACAATCTTGTCTTATCACCTCTCTCCAACTCTTCTTCGATCTCCCTCTACTCTGTCGTACTTTATCGATCTCCAAACTATCACACCTACGAACTGACGCGCTCGGCTCTCTTCTCTGCACATGACCAAACCAACGAAGCCTTGACTCCCGTAACTTATCTCGGTACTACATACTCTCACTTTGTCGCGGATAACTTCGTTTCTGATCCCGTCTAGTCTATAAAATCCACTCATCCATCTGAGCTAAAATCATTTGTTTCATTGCGCTAGAAGATTTCGAGGGTTCATTTCTAAATATGACTTTGTTCCTTACAAACCAAATTGTCCACCAAGAAAAAACAAGCTTTTCTTTCATCGCTTTTTGAAGTGTTCGACTAAGGAAAGCTAAAATAGGTTTTATTTTTCTTGAGCTTGCAATTATATTATGAATAGTTTGACAAGTATTTGTGCTTAAAATTGAAAGTAGATGTAGGGAGCCCTCCCATGAAACAACTTATAGAGAACACTTTAAACCTTAGGCGTAGAATTTATTTTCCAGATCCATGAGTTCTCATCAATCTTCATTCTGTCTTGAGAGGTTATAAGTTTGTATGCACTTGTCATTGTGAACCATCCTTCTATGTCCGACCACCAATATAATCTATCTTCAAGTTGATTCGTTGTCAGTGGAATGTCGATAATTTCCTTAACAATGTTGTGGGGTAAGTTAAAATGTAATTTCTTAACTCACTATTTGCCTCCTAATATATATTCACTTACTGTTTTGATGAAGGTTTAATAAGTTTTTTTTTCCATAAAGCTTGTTTGTTTGTTTTTTGAAATAGGATAACGAATGTAGTCGGGTTCTTTCCATGTCTCTCTTCTTCCCCGTGATGTTTAGCTTTACCTATTTATCCATCTTACCATGTCTCTTGTTTAATTATCTATCCATCTATCTATCTATTTTTCTGGAATTTCATCATAGTAAGAATGGAAGTTTGAAATGTTTAGATGCTGATCTTTTGACAGTAAAAATGATTTGTTAATGTGTTCATCTTCTTGTACTAAAAAAGATGCTTTTAAAATGATGTGATTGGAGTAAGAGAGCAGAAAAGGGAGACTAGAACCTGAGTTTATTAAATTAAACATCACTAATAAAGATGGTTTTAACAAAGTGCAGATGGCATTACACATCTCATGCTTCCTCTCTCCATCAAGCATCTGAAAAAAATAAACAATGGAGTATCAACAAATAACAGTAACCTCATACTTACAGGATATTCAGCTAATGCTTTACAATGGTTTTAGAGGGATAAATTGATGCCAAAAAAATTTCTTACAACTTCACAGAATAAAATGGAAAAGAGAAACCCCAAAGATGGAAAGGAAAATTGATGTACAAATAGGAACTATCCAGTTCCCAGTTCCCACTCGAACTTCAAACCGACGACAACTGTAAAATCCCTGTGATCTATTAACTTAAGCACCTGTAATGAAGGAATTTTGTGTTTTTTTCTTCCCAAGGGAATCAAATCTCAGTATGAATCCCCATTCCCTTTGTTGATAGCCAATATGGAGAATGGAGACGACGTAGTCTCAAGCTCGGGACATGGTTCTGGCACAACGTCTTTCGAAGACCCGAAAACATTTGAACATGCCCAGGAGCTAGAAGTATCAGTGGACCTCACCTGAAAGGTAATGTTTGACAAGGAAATCGCGGTGAAGGGGGACTCGTGTATCCCGCTGAAGTTCCCACTAACACTGATGTTTGTTCCTACCATGTTGAGGAAACTGATGCCCTTGACAACTGGGAGAGCCATTGGATCAAATCCTTGATCTGGGTGTGATCCAAATTCGCCGGTTACCATGATAGCAACACGAATATTATCCAATGTGATATCTGATATGATCAAATCCTCTATGTAGCCTCCCCTTCCTTTGGAGGTTCTTAGTGCAATGCCAGTGAATGAGTCTTTCAAGCGAAGCTCCTTGGCGACTACACCTGAAATCCCGCCCGACATCTCACTGCCAAATGCTAAGCCAGCTCCTGAAAATGACTGGAGGTGAACTGATTGGATCTGAAGATTCGATGATGATTTGTTGTAGGCAATACCGTACTCGTCCCAGCCACTTTTGATTGCGACAGCGTCATAACCGACACTAATGTTGCTAAAACCAATGCATACACGCTCAGAAGAATCTGTGGAGATCAAAAGAACATGTCAGAAGAAATAGAGCAGACGAATGATTGCAACACAGGCTGATTCCCGTTTAAAATCCTACCAGGAACGATGCCGTTGGTGTATGGAGATTCTGGTGGAGCATGGACAGTTATGTTTTCAATCAGAACATTACTGCAGCAAAACACCACAAAGCATCATTCCAGAATGTTAGTATTCTTCCGCTTTAGTTTTGCGAATCCAAAGAAAAAGCAACAGGAAACTGGAATAGGTAGGTAGAGATAATACTTGCAATATACTGGATGGATGCTCCAGGCTGGGGGATTTGAGAGAGTTATATTCGAAACAACAATATCATTCGAGTCCATGAATTCTAAGAGATGTGGTCGACTGTATTTTAAAAAACCAGACGTATACTGCTCCCACCATACCGAGCCTTGACCATTGATGGTTCCATTATTACCTGCGTCAATAAAAGAAACCAAAAAAAAAATGTAAGAGTAGTGATCACAAGAAGTAGCTTGTTATGACAAATTCGACACTTAGAGCGGATTGTTATACCAGTTATTACAACATCTTTCAAACGGCTTCCTGTAATTAAGCTGCTATATCTTCTTCCCGGTAGATCAAGACCTCGACCATACGAAGGAAGGGGCTCAACTACTGGCCAGCGGCTATAATCCTGAAAATATTCACAGCAAATTAGCTTAAACAGCTCTTAAGTGGTGTGAATCCATGGAAAGATTAAATGTCTTTCATCATAATATGTGTAGCACTAGCATATAGAGATCTCTGCTCAAACAAATAAAACCCAAAAAACAGTGTTACGTTCCAAGATTCATGTTTATCAAATCCAAGTTTCCAATGAATTTAAGTAAATTTGTTGGTTTACCAATTGCAGAGCATATCTTAATTTCCACTAAAAGCATTTTCATATTTCACAACATCCTGAATGCCAATGCCATATGGGCGTTAGGTGGGATGTTCTAGCACCTATGATGACTAGTTGAATTCTAATGAGGTTTAAGCAAATACAGTCCACTTTTACTCAGATGTGCTAAAGTTGTCGAGAAAATGTGGGATTATATATCAAGTATGAGAAGAACCTGGGTGCCAAGGATGACAGCGTCTTTTTCCAGAAATAGGGTAAGGTGACTCGTGAGACGTAAGCAACCAGTAAGCCACCTACCAGGTGGAACATATAGCTGTGCACCACCCTTATCAGCAAAGGATTTAAGATAAAAAATCGCATTCTGGAAAGCAACCGTGTTTAATGTCTTCCCATCTCCGACAGCACCAAATTCCAAGATTGATACGCTATGAGGCCTCTCTTTTAGAGACCGCCTGAACTGGCATTCGTCTGCAGCTTCCACTTGCCAACGCTCTCTGGTTCCCCACATTGTTAAAATCAAAATAAGCACTGCCTGAAAAGTTTGAAGCAAACCATTAGTAAAATCCTTTGCAAGGATCAAGTGATCACAGGAACTTTTCTGGCTGTACATGTAAGAAACATCAACAGAGTGATTCACAACTTGGTGCTATGAACTAAAGATAATGCACTGATATGAAAGCTTAAAACAAGCAATTCGCAGGGCACACGAAGCAACAGATTGCAAGTAGACTTGCAAAAGAAAGATGATCCCATCCATAAATGTTTGATTTATTCAATTCTGGGTTGGTCAAAAATATACAGTACTTGATAGGAAATATGATCATAATCTATGTCATGTGTCAGGCAAGAACCATTCATAACATTTAAGTGTGGAAACAGCAATTTAGTTCAATTGTGGGACATAAGGTATAGTTTACAGCCTCAGAAATATGACAATGCTGCATATGGAATAAACAAAACGCCATCTTTCAGATTAACCTAATTAGACACTAAGCCTTTGGCAAATGCACTTTAAAAAAAAAAGACTGCACTGAGAAGACAACCCATATGATGCCAAATGAATGTTCTTCAAAGTCCAATTCTTTGTTCAATCCAGTTGCAAAATTGTCAATTTAACGCAATCAAGATTCACTAGATTGAAGCACAGATGCCAAATTGGGATCACCGCAAGTTAAATCCTCTCCAATGATCAGAATGATAATGAAACGGACAATACCTAATTACCCAATAACCAGCAATGCCAGTAGAAAAGAAGAACCCAAAATCATCAATTGTTGATAGAGAAACTATTGTAGAAAACATACAGTAAATCCCACTCCGCTTGAATCAGTACAAACCCAGTAAAGATCACACTTCAGAAACCAAAAATAGCAAAGCCCTCATACAGAAATCAAACTAAAAAGGCAAGACAGCAACCAAATTGAGCGAAAGAGCGATCGCCCAGATTCCACACAAGAGTCTCACCAACAATGGAAACAATTCAAATGCAAACCTTTAATCAAATTGGAACAGATTTGTATACAGAAAAATAGCAAATCAGGGAAGTAAAACATACAAGCGTCCTCATGAGACATCTCTTCATCGGGAGGCCAAAGACACACCCCGGTAACGCCAAATTCAGCAGAAGACCGGGAGACTGGGAACAGAAAGGAAAAAGGGTGAAAAGGTACTGACTTATATGCATATGCATATAAATATATATATATATATATATATATATATATATATATATATATATATATATATGCCAATTAATTAATCAATTTAGTAAATTTACTAATATAAGGAGGCAAAAAATACAGTACAAACAAGAAAGGAACAAAATAGTGTTAAGAGAAAGCAACACCCAAATTTACCATCTGTTCAAAAAGTAGGGAAAATAAAGAGAGAAAATACCCCATTAAAATGTGGAACCTTAGAAATCTAAAGGGACTAGGAGGGATCTGAAAAGAGAGAGAGAGAGTGAGGGGTTTGGTGTGGAGACAGATGAATTGGAATAATTGTTGTGGTATTGCTGTAATTATTGATTAGTCTCCTAATTATGAATTTGTCTGCAAGTGAATAAATGCCAGTTCTCTGAGAGTGACCTTCACATGTTCCATTATTTTTAGGGTTGGATCCATATATTATGTTCTTTCTAGATTTAAAAATAATAATTATTGTATATTTAATATTAAAATTAGTCTCTTACTATAAAAATATAAAATTTATCTTGTAATTTTTTTAACAATAGTTAATTATCATGGATAAAATTGAAAAAATATCAATATTTATATATATGAAAAATATTGGACTTCTAAAAATTTTAAAACTCTATTTACATTTGTGATATCTTTAAAACGGTTCTAGATGACATATAATATAAAGTTATCAATAATTTTATTGTAAAATAATTTTGTAAAACACGAGTGTTATATCAAATGTAATAGGTATATGGATTGTGTAAGATATCATGGCAAAAGGTTAACTTCTTCAAGTCGGCTTTTCAAATCACATCCAAAGTCTTGAACTATCATATCCAAGAAACATTTTAAATCACAAACCAGGCAGCACTAGAAAAATACTTGAGATGCCCAATTATAAACGGACGACTTACTATCTCAACTTTCGAGGAAACAAATCTCGAGCTGGCTCACCAATCCTCAAAGTGATCTTCATACTTGGTGAATGCATGAAGCATCCGTTAGAAGTAAACAACACAAAACAATCAAGGTCCTTCACTATCTTTCCCACATATATCAAATTACACTAGAATTTGGGGACAAACAACATTTTGCGCAAAGACAACCCTTGAATAACATCAATTATCCCTAAAATGGTGATGAGTGTGGTATCTCTTGTAGGTAAACACCACAAAAGTCTTGGTCAATGCGTATGTAGTTTTGAATTTTTGCACATCACTACAGATGTGGTTGCTACTTGCTAGCACATTGTCAATTATCTAGGTTTCTCCATTCCACACACGTTCTGAAAATAGTTTTATCTGAAAATCTTACAAAATCCTCAACACTTGGTTCCTTTCCATGAACTACAAAATTAGTTGTATGCAACATCTTTATCAATTGCGTCAACTGATCTAGAGAGAACTCTAATTTCTCTGACTGAATTGTGCTCCTTGCAAACCTTTCATAACTTTTCTTCCCTTTCTCTTTGTTCTTTTTGTGTATCTTGGAGGAAATTCGATTAGTAAATAACATTTTTCCACTATGTGGTCCAAGAAATTCGATTTGTAAATAACATTTTTCACTATGTGGTTTGATTTCTTGCAGTAAGACCAAACAACAACTAACCAAATGGAAAGTTAATGCCTTGTCACAAGAAGGTAGGACAACCTTGGTCCAAACAAACCTTGCATCAAAAACCAATTTCATTTTACAAAATTTTATGCTCCTATATACACGTGTTGAGAGAATGAAAGATGTGAAGAGACCAGAAGAGTCCCACATCTTTAATATGAACAAACAAGCCTTAGTATATAACCTAGTGGGCTACCCCACCTAATATCAATTGGTTTTAGGATGGAACCCCGCTCGGTTATGTGCTAGGCTATTAGCGAATGGGCGCACGTGTGCACACGACCCCCGATCCCGAGTCCCAACGGACTTCAGTAAAACGGAATCCACAAAGAGTTAGATCTGATAAATAGAAATTTCTTAAAGACCAAATCCATGGTTGATGTAATCAGAGAAAAGTACTTAAAAATATAATCACTTTGAACTATAAGAGAAAACGAATACATCACATCTTGATAATGGACTAAAATCATAAAAATCAAGAGCATCTTTTATATATATATATTTGAAATATGTGATATCCACTCATTTCAGTGTGTTTATTCGTCATCCAAAACTAACTATATTACTCAGTTTAATTCCTTTCTTCTATCCAATGCTACTTGCCATCATTTCAATTTTCAAGATATCAATAATTTTTATTGTACATATTAAATTAATAGATGAATGTTATCTCTTTCTATATATTTATAACTTCTGGATCTAGAATTGTATTATATTGCTTTTTATACATCCTCCTCAGTTAGACTATCCAATGGACTGAATTGAGTTATATATTTTGAGTCATAAATCTACAAAATTCTTAAAATAAAATAAAAAACTCATTAAAATTTTAGAAACTTTTGGTTGAGTAGTAATTCATGAGTGAAGATTAACTAGACGTGTTTAGAGAAGCAAATTTCTGTCTTGATATAAACAAAAATCGGTGAAGATTAACTATGACATGCCGTACATCACTTGATGTTTCACAAAATTAGTTTATATCAAACTTGTTGTTTAAAAATTTAAAAAATTGTGCATGGATGATCAAATATAATAATATTTTAAGTAGTAATAATAATAATATAAGCTAATTTTGTGAAGCACTAGATGTTGATGACTTTGGTTCAGGAGTTGAACGGGAGACGTTTGAATACTACCCTGAGATCTTTTCCAACTCGACGACCCCGACATGGTTGACTCACGGTATCTCACGGGTGATCTTTTCAGTTTTCACTGGGAATTGAGAGGTGTATAGTCCATACAATGTCCTGTAATAGTATATAGAGTATTACTTACTACTCCATATTGGTATAGGAAGATAATATAGGATTAGGAGGAATGTGGGTGGGGGGATAGTATGTGTGCCTACCCATGGAGGCTTAACATGTGGCTTACGTGTTTGTAGTTACATGAGGAAAAAAGAGGTGGGGCCGGCTGTTGGGTGATGCATCAACCATGATAGGCTGGCACCACTCAATTGCCAGATCAGAGCCGTTGGGTAGGCCCCACCCTCCCTCATTTTGCCACCTCTAGTTCCATTGCAAATTGCAAATTGCACTCTCACCCATTGAATTCACTTGGAACATAATATGACACTTACCACTAGTCTCTCACTTCACTTCTACTTGTCCGTCTTCTATGACTTGTTCTGGGTCATTACAAAATATCATATCGACTTAATTGGAGAAATGACACGTACGACTCGACTCTCATACCCTACTTTAAGCAGGATATACTGAGATTGTTATTGTTGTACTAATCTGTAAAACATCCCAATCGAACTGACCAAATAGCACATTGCTATTTTTTTTGGTAAAATATGATTAGTTATAGATAGATTACTTGATATTATTATTGATGATCAACCAATATGATATCGTCAAGGTTGAGCTGGTGATGGTTGAGGGGCTTATTTGAGCACTGGAAGTTTGCCTTGAATGTGGTTTTTGACGAGATAGAGTGTAATTTCGTTTCCATTGGTGATGAAGCGTCCGTAATGGTGTTGTGCGCGCCTTGAGGGAAGTTGGTTGCTATTTTAAGCAGGATCAAGCACCTTTCGACATGATTCCAAGACCATAGATGGAGCTACATCAAATGATAGGCCAACAAAGTTGTTGATTATCTCGTTAGCTTCTCCACAATTTTGCCAAAAATGGGAAAACATAAGATATTTTCTTCAAATTATTTTTGCACCAATTTCAACAATTTTTTTCATTTTGAAGATTTCGAGGAACATTTGATTTTGAAAAATGTTACAGATTTGAATAAGACTCTTTTTTTTTTCTTTTCTATTTATGAAAGTTGAGATAAAGAATATGTTAAACCCAAAAAAATGTTTAAAATTATCAAAAAAAAAAAAACCCTGAAACTCTAAAATGGAGAAGTACTCTTCTAATTCATTTTCTTGTACTTTCTCCGACTTTCCTTTTGCTTTGAAACTTTTTTTATATATATAGGAAACAATTTGAAATAACAAATAAATTCATTGTTTAGTATATTAAGAAGGCGAAAGATCGATACACAGATTGATCGTCGTGATAAAACATTTGGGTAATTCCCCTTTTTTAACAACAGATTGAGTTTGGAGTGAAACGGCCATGTTCGTATTGGGCTGCATAGGTAGGTCTCTAACAGAAGCGGGCCATCTAATTGGCCTTACTCCTTGGTCTGATCATATAGGCCCAACTTGAAAACTCCACACCTCCTCTTCAACTTTTTTTACAAGATTCATAAAAATACCTATAAATGATAAATCAATTAATAATACTAAAAAATAAGGCGCATGGATTCTCTTTTAATATAGACTAGTCTTATTACCCGCGTTTTCGCGGTTTTTTACTAAATTATATTTCACTATAATTTAAATAGAGAATTTAATTTCTTTTAATTTTGTTAAATGTTTACAAAAGCTTATAAAATTCATAAACTCTGCAAACAAATACACATTATATATTAAACATACATACTGTATTAAAATATTGAGGTGCACAAGATTATTAGAATTTTGATTCTCTTCCCTAAAATATTGTTACTCCCTCCGATCAAGAATGTAAGATGTTTGACTTTGTTACACGTATTTTAAGGAGCAATGGTCGAATATTCTTATGTGTCGTTCTTTAGTGCAATCTGACTATGCTTTTTTCTAACTCCTCAATTTGGGATTCGGCATAATTAAATTTTTTTTTAATGTAACTAACTAACCTATCGAATCATGGATAACAACTAATATAAAAAATTAATATAGATAATATGAATAATATAAAATGAAAAATAAATTAATTAATACGTAGTAGAATTTAATTGCATTGGCCAAATAACACAAAATCTATCCATTACAATTTACAATCATAATAATAGATATATACGGAGTATTTTAACTCATTAAAAAACGCGCCAAATAGTAAAAGTCTTATATTTTGTAACGGATGGAGTATCTTTTATATAGCGATCACAATCCTAATAGAATAAGTCAAAATATAAAACAACCCTTGAAATCTATTATAGTAAAAAAAAAAAACTCCTAATTAAATTGCCCTAATTCGATCATTCATCTTATTCGTGATTCCACAGCTCATACGATGATCATCGATCAAGTTCACTTCTGGTCTGTTTCGTTCTGCTCACTTTGCAATAAGAGGATATATTGATATACCTATATACCCGGACTTAAAAGTCATACTAGTTTTACTATCCGCCCGTTATGCGGTTTCTTAATGAACAAATTGATGTTTAATTTATATTTTATTTCTGAAATTTGAACGTTATAATATATTGTTTGGTTGAAATTTTTGGATCTTTTAATAACAATAAACTAAATTAAGAGTATGTTTAGTTCATGTCAATATAAAAACATATATATATATATATAAACATATCTTATTTAAGATTCTTATCAATATAATAATAATAATAATAATAATAATAATAATAATAATAATAATAATAATAATAATAATAAATTAGTTACCCTATACCGTATGTGAATCTTTTATCTCTTCAACCATCCGATCCACAATATATATTTATTTATTTATTTTTCATGATAGGTTATATTGAATTATATTAAGAGTACGTTCTTTTATCTTAATTGTTGGTTAAAATGATAGGTTTTTAGCTAACTATATTCATTTATTAATTGACGTGGGCCAGAAATATAATACCACTTTAATCCAGAAAATGCCACGTAAGCAAAAATAATCCCGATTTAATCCAGAAAATTCCATGGACGCGAGATCGCACCAGAGCCCGTTTCAGGCTTTTGCTTTAGTATTTTATATAGATATAGATAATAGATATATAGATATTAAAATAATTTTTGTAGAAGTTCCCCGCTAATATCTTTAAAATGGACTGAAATTACATCTTCTTTGTTACATATATTTAAATAATTTTTTTATAATATCCTAATAATTATGTATTGTTTAAATATAGGAAAGATTTGTAATATAATAAATTAAAATCGATTTTATTTTCCAATCAAATTAGTTATGAATTTTTTATTAAGAAAAATTCAAAAGAGTCATAATTAGTTAGAATTTGATATCTTGAATAAATAATTGGAAATATATTTATGAAAATAGATTTATGTTTTATACACATAGGATGACATGTAGATAAATAGATTAGGTCGTTGTATGACATGGATTAAATTGATTGGACATTCATTAATTGACGTGTCAAAAAACTCGTCCAGATTGCACCAGAGAACGACACGTAAACGAATCGCACCAGAGCCCGCCACATAGGATTTCCATGTCTCTGTTTTAGTATTATATATAGAGATTGATTTTTTGGTTGACCAATTAAATATTTTTTTTATATTTAAATAAATTATTATTTATTATAAATCAAATTACTTCTTTAAATAAGTAATTAATTTATTCTTTTCTTTTTCTAAATCTTAACCGATTGATTTTCTTTTAAATTATTTTTTTCAATAAATATATAATATTTTGTAGTTTTGATTCATGAGATAATATATAAATAACGATTAGATCCATTTAATAAATTACTTTGTTATAATTTTATTATATATTTACTTTAATCAATTATTCTCATTTCAATGATAACAATGAAGGTTATATATATGTGTGTGTGTATGTGTATATATATATATATTATATAGTCAGATAATAATAAGTCAGGTAATAAATTACTTTATTACATTTATGAATAAAAATAATTAGTTTATTTTAGTTTAGTTAGATTTAGGAGTTTATAATATATTATTAAATTAATGCAACTTAAAGGAAAATCATTAGTTGAACGGGTATTAATATGAAATTTATTTAAATTTTAAAAGGAATTTAGATAAAATGATAAAAATCTTATTGTATTTTAACGTATATAAATGCTTTACGTATGTGTAAAATTATTATACAAAAATCATCCACACAACTGTGCGGGCACTAATCTAGTTATAAATGGAAAGCTCATGTTTTTATAAATATTATTACTCCGTATTACTTTTGTGTCAAGGGTATTTATTTAATTGGAAGGCAAAACAAATATTTAAATATTTGGGTGTTTATTTGGATGTTTATTCTCCATTTTATCTTATTTGGTTTGAAAGTACCACAATATCTCTAATAACAATCAAATAAACTCCACTTTTTACAAATAAACTGTTTTTCTCCCCATACGGAAATTATTTTGTTGTTTAAATTTTTAACTACTTTTACCAAAAGTTTATAAATTTTATCTTGTTTCTAATTTTAGTCAATTTATTAACTCCGTTGAATTTGTCTCATACGAATTCAATGTCTGTTGCACCGACGAGACAGGCATAAAATGACAGTAAATTTTGTTGTGGTCAAATTTGAACATGGGCTTTAAATATATTTATAGACTCATTTGAAACGTTTAATAAAAACAACTTTGAGTGAAACCTATTTTCAAATAATCAATGTGTGCAAAATGATGGGCGAAGGCCTAGCAAACAATATTTTCAAAATATTTTATGATGATTTAGATATGACTACATCGGTCTCAAAATTTGAATCATTAACTTTGACATACTCTTAAACATGCTAAAAAAACTATATAAAATATATTTTAAAAATAATTTCATACTTATTACTAATAAATATAAATTTTTTTTAAATAATTAATTAAAAATTTCATATTTTATAGAGTTTTTTAAGATAGTGTTAAAAAGTCAAATGACCTAAATTTTTTTAGGGAGAGAGTATCTTATTTTCCCTTGATTTGATTATCCAGTGCACTCTCGGGGTTTGTTCCATTTTTGGTACTTCTGGTGGTAGTCGAGCCTCTTCTTTTCTAGCCTTTTGAAGTCGTTGTGGTCTCAGTCGAGTCGAGTCTAGTTGAGATTGAGATAGCGTGTTTCTAACTGTTTCGTTTTCTAGGAGGCGTTTTTCTGGAGCTTCGTCTTCACTTCCCACGTGAGTTCAAGTCTTGTTATACTTACTTTTCAGAGGTGCTATTTAGTAGTGGTTCGTTTGGTTTCACATCTCCTACTTCGATATAAGTTCAATCGGGGTGGCCTAGCGGTGTGGAGCAAGGGGTGATAAGGAGGTCCCAGGTATAATCCCTACCTCCGCTTTCTTTCCTTGGATGAAAATCCAATGTTTGTCTTGCTCCCTACAACCCTACCACTAGGTCGAGCCGATCGATACAAACTGATTTACCTAATGTCTGACTCTTGTCAGATGGGTCACGTGTCCGTGGCAAAAACCTAGTGTCTGACTCTTGTCAGATGGGTCACGTGTCCGGGGTTTGCCACACATTTGGGCCTTGTCGTAGGAAAAAAAAAAGTTGAAGAGGGTAGCACACTCTTATAAATAAATTAAGGGCAAATAGGGGGTTGGAGAGTTTGTAGTTTGAAACACCACATCCCAACCCAATCCAACCATGGCTAATTGCAACCGCAGCAACAGCGTGGAGCAACCAAACCTTGAATGGAAGGACGACGAAGACACACAGTACCGTCCGGTTGCCGACTTTAAGCCCAGCATTTGGGGAGACACCTTCCTCACTTTCTCTCCTCTTCACCATCAGCTGACCCGAGCCGCCGACGAAGAGGAGGCGAGACAGCTTCACCTCCAACTGACGGATGTCTTTGATGCCTTGGCTACTCATGATCATGAGTTGCTCACCTTCATCGACGATGTCGAACGCCTTGGCGTGGCTTATCGCTTTCATCCCCAAATCGAACAAGCTCTCCATACATTCTTCGATTCCTACTTGCACCCCGCTCAACACGAGGAGGATCTTCATCTTACTTCTCTTCGGTTCCGTCTCCTTCGACAACATGGATTTTATGTACCAAGTGGTACGTACGTTCGATCTCCCTTTTTATTTACACATTCTGTTCAGAGAATGGTGAATGTGAAGAGACCAAAAAGAGTCGCACATTGATAATATAAACAAAGAAGTCTTGGTATATAACCCAGTGGGTTAGTCCTCCTAATGCCAATTTGTTTTAGGATGGAACCTCACTCGGCTTATGTCCCAACGGACTTCAATAAAGCATCAATTTATCTGTTTCATGTCTTGATTCACAGACGTGTTCCAAATATTCAAAGACGAAGACAAAGGATGCTTTGACGAATCCTTGGCTACCGACGTCCAAGGAATGCTGAGTTTATACGAAGCTTCGCATCTTAGAGTGCACGGAGAATGCATCTTAGACGATGCCCTTGAATTCACTACCTTCCACCTCAAATACCTAATTGCTAGAGGCGACGACTTGCGTCCTAAGTTGTCGTCTCTAGTAACTCGGTCCTTGAATATACCGCTCCATAAGGCCATGACGCGACTCGAATCAAGGCACTACATCTCCATCTACGAGCAAGATCCCACCCACAACAAAACTTTACTCAAATTCGCAAAGTTGGAGTTTAATTTGCTTCAATCTTCATACAAAGAGGAGCTAATGCATCTTTCAAGGTAATGATACATCTATGTTTTCGAATTTAATTTGTTGTTTTTACAAGTTATAACTTCATTTCCTCTTTCTTTGATCCATGTTTAGGTGGTGGATGGATCTGGATATGACTTCCAAACTGCCATTTCGCGTAAGAGATCGAGTGGTGGAGCTCTACTTTTGGGGGTTAGGGGCCTTGTATGAGCCTCAGTACTCGTTTACTAGAATGATATTTGTTAAAACTGTACAACTTATATCGATTCTAGATGACATATATGATGCATTCGGTACCATCAACGAACTTGAGCCCTTCCACGAAGCAATTGAGAGGTAAGTGTTCGCAATCGATCAACACAAAAAATGAAACTATGGTTAATTTGGTGAGATTGATTGTGATCGATTGATCGTTGAATCGTAATTAGGTGGGAGATAAGTTGCACAGATGAACTTCCCAACTACATGAAAGTGGTGTGTGAGGCTTTCATTAATACCTACAAGGAAATTCAAAACTGTTTGGTTGAAGAACGGTCACATTTGATTCAATACGTGATAGAGGAGGTAATATACTACACTATGACTATGTATATGTCATCGATCATATGTATGCATTTTCCGTTTTCAATCGATGTTTTTTGCAGACCAAAGATCTGTCTCGAGTGTACCTGCAAGAAGCAAGATGGAGGCACAACGAGTACACACCCACATACGACGAGTATATGACGAAAGCTGCCATTTTAAGCTTCGGGAACAACTGGGCGCTCGCCATTTGTTTCATCGGAATGGGAGAAGTTGCCTCGGAGGAAGCCTTCCAGTGGCTTCGTCGCAACCCTCTTGTAGTTGAAGGTGGCGGCAAGCATGGAAGGCTCCTGAATGATATGGTTAGCCGCAAGGTATACCTATGCGCTTGTTAACATATATTTAATACAAATAACCCATCAGTTACTCTTTTACCAAACATACATTATGTATACCTATGTGCTTGTGTTGAGTAGTTCGAGCGAGGAAGGTGGCACATCCCATCGGCGGTGGAGTGCTATATGAGGGAGCACGGAGCGACAAAGGAGGAAACACATAGGGAGTTTCGGGCACAACTCGAAGGCGTGTGGAAGGACATAAACCGAGAGATGATGAGGCCGACGGTGATGCCGAGGGCTTTGCTGGCTTGCCAGTTGAACTTCAACCGGCTAGTGTATTTGGTGTACAAGGATGAAGATGGATATACGTTCCCGGAGAACACCATGAAAGACCACATTGCATCCATTCTCATCCATCCTATTCCGGAATAGTACAAAGACAAAGTACTTAGTAATTACAAACATAATGTACTATTATGTGTTATGTTTTTTTTAATTGGGAAAGAATTCAGACCAGTGGCATTCTTTCGGATGAAGTTTAAAAGACTAGAATTGTATGGATATCGACATAGGCAGAGTGACAAATGTGTTATGAGTATGTGCGCGCGGTTGTTGGATTGATTTCGGTTGCATTAATTTCATATATACATGTTGGAAATAATGCTTGAACAAAGGGTTTTTATTAAAGGCTTTGAGTTTTGTCTCATCCCACATTGATTGTGGAGTACTTTTGGAAGATGGTTTATAAAGAGGAATTTTGTGCGGGTTTATAATTAATTTATAAAATAATATTTTTATAAATTCATCTTTTTATAGTTAACTGATTTAGTTTTTGACTAGACGATTCTTTAGGGATAGTGGGAGCGTTTCCTCACCCACGTTCAATTCCCTTAAAAAACTGGTCTTCAGTTTTCCAAAATACTTGATGGACGTCTTCATCTTCTTCCTCTACCAAAGAATAACCGTTCTGAGTTCCTGGAAAGTTTCAGAACCTCCTTTGGCGAGTGCACGCGATCGGAGGTGCTGTGTAACCTTGGGGGCGATGCCAAGAAGCCGACTTGCACCGTGGTCGGGGCAAAATCGTTTCTAAGGCAGTGGGTTCGGATATACACCACGCCACAGCAATTTGTGTTTTTGAGATAAGTTTTCTACTTTGATTTTCAACGAGTCTGATAGATGTAGGAAGTAAGATGCCACGTGAGAAGTTAGACAAAACCCCATATAAGGAGTGGAAATGACTTAGAGTCAAACTAGAGTAGATGAGAAATGTGGGGGTGTTTGACTAAAGTGGATGTACTTCCCTTTAAGTGAGATGACGTTGGATCTAATATGGTTGATTGTATATATACTTGTTGGTTATCATGAGAACAATTGCGTTGCTTATGTGCATGGATGATATAAATACGTGTGATAATCATGATGCTAAGTTTTTTTTTTTTTGCGATGTCTACTTTTAAGTAAAATCATAATAGTATTCATGCCTATGTGCTCATGTCTGCATCTTTATCTTTACTTGATTCAAATGTCGAGCTTGAATCCAGTGAGTCTAGAAGGAGAAAATGAGATAAAAGGGAAACTAGATGTGAGTTTAAATTTGAGACAACTTTGTTGGATGAACTCGTTGATGTGACTGAAAGTGATTTACCTCTTATCTATGCTCTTAAGTTATAGTAGATGAATTTAGAACACTTGAGGTTATGAGTTCAACCTATACTAGTTTCTTCCAAAAGATGCTAGAAAATGAATTGGAATCTATTTTGTGTATCCCTTCTTGGGAACTAGTTGACTTGCCTAGAGGTATCAAAACCATTAAGTGTAAATGGATCTCTAAAAGGAATTTTTAGAACAGATGGTTCTATTATAAGATTTAAGGCAAGACTAGTGGTTAAATAATTCATACAAAATATGAAATTGATTTCTTTAATACATATTCTCTAATGATTAAGATTGTCATTTATATTTATTATTTGCTTTAGCATCTAATTATAAATTGACAGTGCATCAATGGATGTTAAACTGTATATTAAATGACGATCTAGAGAAAGAGATATGTGGAACAGCCTACGGGCATGTGGTTCCAAGAAAAGAGAATTTTATGTTTTCACTTAAGAAATCAATATATGACTTTAACCAAGTATATTCGAAATGTTATGAGAATGTCACCAAACTGTGTTGAAGTTTTCATTTTGTGTATATAATGCATGTTTTTATACCAAGATGTATTACATTGGTTACGTGCCTTTATATGTAAATGAGATGTTGATATTTGGCACGAGCATGCATGTAATAAATGAAACTAAACATTCGTTTCCTCTCGCTTTGAGATGAAATATATGGGTGAAGTTGATGTGTTTCTAAGTGTTAAAGAACTAGAAAAGGGAAATTGCTTCATTTCATTATGTAGAGAAATGTTGAGAAGGTTTGATAACTTTATCATTGTGCCAGTATGATCGAACATTCTAATTATGATGATGTTATAACTCCACTAGTGGTTTTGTTTTGACATTATGTGATGGTGTTATATTGTGAAAAACATCAAAATTGTCATGTTTGCTAGATCGACTATGAAATATGAGATCATAGTTTTAGATTTAGCTGGACAAGAGATTGAGTGGTTGAGAATGTTACTGGCTTAATTACCTTTGTGGGGGCATGAAGCTCTATCTAATTCTCTACATTGTGACTCACATTTGCTTTTTGTGTAGCTAGTAGCAATACATAAGCTGGCAAGAAGAGACACACGCAGATTTGACATGAAGCTATGAGATAGCTGATTGCGAATGGTGTCATCTATTTGGAGAATGTGAGGTCCGAGAGGAACTTGATGGTCTATTGACAAAAGGACTAAAACAGGAGACTAGTCTTTGATTTGTCTAAGGGAATGAGACTCAAACCCATATGAGGAGAGATACACCACTTCTCATTCCCATGACAGGTGTATTGAGAAAGGTTGAGTCATGTACTCTTAATGAGTCCATAGCCCAGATTTGGGTGGTCCTATTGAGAAGGACTTGATGGATTCACCGAATATGGAAGAGGATGAGCGCAATGCTCTTAATGGTTCCATAGCCCTAATAAGGGTGGTCTATGTGAGATACACTTGATGGAGCTACCTACGAGAGTGTGAAGGGGTTGGTCACCTTCTATGGAAGACTAGGGTGGTCTTCCTAGAGCACTCTTCAGCACCCAAGGTATGAGATGACCACATACATATTTGAGGATCTTATCGCGAAACTACCAGGATCATGGTTGAGGTATGTGTTGTTGAGATCACCTCTTAAGTCTAGTAGTTCAAGACTTGTTCACTTCTATGACGAGGGAGGCACTCAACTTCACTATGTGTTTGGTTCAAGACTTGTTCACCAACATTTAAATATCTCTTCCATAAAACCAGCTCAGAACATTGTTTTCAAAGTTATTTAAAACCCAGTTTCTCGCATTTGTGGGGGATTGTTGAAAATAATGCTTGAACAAAGGGTTTTTATTAAAGGCTTTGAGTTTTGTCTCATCCCACATTGATTGTGGAGTACTTTTGGAAGATGGTTTATAAAGAGGAATTTTGTGCGGGTTTATAATTAATTTATAAAATAATATTTTTATAAATTCATCTTTTTATAGTTAACTGATTTAGTTTTTGACTAGACGATTCTTTAGGGATAGTGGGAGCGTTTCCTCACCCACGTTCAATTCCCTTAAAAAACTGGTCTTCAGTTTTCCAAAATACTTGATGGACGTCTTCATCTTCTTCCTCTACCAAAGAATAACCGTTCTGAGTTCCTGGAAAGTTTCAAAACCTCCTTTGGCGAGTGCACGCGATCGGAGGTGCTGTGTAACCTTGGGGGGCGATGCCAAGAAGCCGACTTGCACCGTGGTCGGGGCGAAATCGTTTCTAAGGCAGTGGGTTCGGATATACACCACGCCACAGCAATTTGTGTTTTTGAGATAAGTTTTCTACTTTGATTTTCAACGAGTTTGATTAATTTTAGGAATCAATTGTGATTTTTACTAACAATACATGTTGGCTAACGTTATGTAACATCATTGAACGTTAAAAGGTTTCTCTTTGTTACACCAAGTAAAAATAAAGGAACCTCCATTGATTGAATTGCATGAATTGTATTAAAGCAAATCTATATCTATGTCTTTATATATTTTTATAAGAGAATTTTGTTTATGTTTTATTTTCACTTTAATTCTCTCATTTTCAACCAATCATATTTTCCCCTCCTTTTCCCTATCTATCTATCTATCTCTCCGTATTAGATAATTTAAATTAATCATAACTCTATATATATAGGGTATATATATATATATATATATATATATATATATATATATATATATATATATATATATATATATTTTGATGAGGAGAAATTCCCTTAATATATAATTATTTCTTAAGATATTACACATTTTCTAATCAATATGTTCAATTTTAAACATTTTAATGCTAAAGTTTTAATCAATCAAATTATAATAGATTTTTTAACTAATCAAATTGTAATATAACAAATTACCATTATTTTAACTTTGTTCATATTTTTTTAATTTTATAATAGTAATTTGTTATATTATTAATATTTTATTAAAAAATGCGTAATGACGTGAGAATTGTACTAGTTTAGATTAAACAAACTAAAGTGTATGAATCCTCTATGACACTTTATGTATTACATTCTATATTACATACATGATACACCTCTTTATTTCTGCCTAATGCACTATAATTGATGTCATTGGTCACCATGCAAAGTAGAGGGTTATCATGCGAAATATCTGTTAGGTATATATGTTTCAGTTATGAGAGAGCAGGATGAACTTGGTACAAAAACGTACATATATACAAATTTTATTCCAGGCAAATTATCTGTTAGGTAATATATGTTTTTTGATATTTTTTCGTGGATTACCTCATTTGCAAAAAAGTCTAAAATATGTCCAGATTTTAAACCTAGGAAAAATGATTTTTTGGCCATTTTAGAGGAGGATTTCTCAGAAAACATCCTAGTAAAGTCTTTGCTCTTGAAGTTAGCTTTCCAACAAGTTTTCAAATGCCCCAGTCGGACAAACTCATCTCTCGTTTTGCCATAAATAACGAGCACATGTCGGTAACTCCTTTTTGAAGGCACATTACTGTAATTTCGGGGCTATTTGGACATCCCGTGTAGCCGATTTATGGATGTATGGTTTTAATAGCATCACACCCTGCCTAGTGCAAAGGATTTCAAATTTTTCAGTTTTTGAGATGTTTTCATGGACTACCCCTTTTGGAAAAAGTCTAATATATGTCCAGATTTCAAACCTAGGAAAAATGAATTTTTTTGCCATTTTAGAGGAGGATTTCTCATAAAACACCATCAGTAAAGTCTTAGCTATTGAAGTTAGCTTTCCAACGAGTTCTCAAATGCCCTGATCGGACAAACGCAACTCTTGTTTTGCCAAAAATACAGAGCAAGTGTCCGTAACTCTTGTTGTAAGGCACAGTACTGTAATTTCGGGGTTATTTGGACATCCCGGGTGAACGTTTTGTGGACGTATGGCCAGAATAGCATCACACCTTGCGTAGTACAAAGGATTTTGGATTTCCATTTTTTGAGATTTTGAGATTTTTTCGTGGACTATACCCCTTTGGAAAAAGTCTAAAATATGTCCAAATTTTAAACCTAGGAAAAATGATTTTTTGGCCATTTTAGAAGAGGATTTCTCAAAAAAAAAAAACCACAGTAAAGTCCTAGCTCTTGAATTTAGTTTTCCAACAAATGCTCAAATGCCCCGATCGGACAAATGCAACTCTCGTTTTACCAAAAATATCGAGCACGTGTTCGTAACTCCTTTTGTAAGGCTCATTACTGTAATTTCGAGGCTATTTGAACATCTCTAGTGGGTGATTTGTGGACATATTACCAGAATAGCGCACCAGATTCAAAGGGGATGGCAAAAATGGAGGGCAGCCTCAAGCGTCTTATGTGATAAGAAAGTGCCCTTGAAATTAAAAGGTAAATTCTATAAGGTTGTGGTGAGGCCGGCTATGCTGTATGGAGCAGAGTGTTAGGCGCCTAAGAAGATTCAGGAACAGAGCCTGATGGTAGCTGAGATGAGGATGTCTAGATGGATGTGCGGGCACACCCGCTTGGGGCAGAATAAGAAACGAGATAATATGTGGAAAAGTAGGAGTATGTTGTATAAAGGACAAGTTGAGGGAATCTAGGCTCGGATGGTTTGGGCATGTGCGCAAAAGAGTGCCGGAAGCTCCAGTACGCACGCAGATGTGATCAAAGAAGTCCTGGAGGGAGGTCATTAGGCGCGATCTTACTTTGTTACATATATCTGAGGGTTTAATGAGGGATCGCTGACAATGGAGAGAGGCTATCAGGGTCAACGAGGGCTAGACTAATCTTACCGAGATAGTATCCTTTTTATGTGCTCTACTTCTCTATTTCTATTTATTCTAATGGTGTGTAATGTATTGTCTAGTTTAGACACTTTCACAGGTACGGGTCATTCGGAAACTCTCTCGACCTAGTCGGGGAAAAAGAGCATACAATGGGACCCCTCAGACCCTGCTCTAAGCGGGATATACCGGACTTGTTGTGGTGGTGTCATGGGTTAGTATGACATGGGTTTTGCAAAAAATAGCCTCAATAAAAGGTGATTTTGTGGAGTTTACAATCAAAGATTGGGGTGAGTATAACATTCAATCATTGATAGGACGACGGAAAGAAGTTTGCGCTGACAACATAAAGACATTGATAAGACGACAGCTTTCTAAGAACACGATCCCCAGACCCAAACTTCCCATTTTAACCTCTCTCGAACGAATCAGGATTTGTGAACAAAAATCAGATATAGTTGCCTCCATTGCTTTTAAAACCTCTGCGCTGCATGCTTCTGCACAGACTGGATCCTCCAGCAATTTGCAGGATGCCTCAGTCGTCGTCCTAGAATATGCAATATGCTCATGATGGGTAAAATGGGACCAAGGATTGCATTATGCACAAAACATACACTTGACAAGCTTCACATCCACCTCAGAAATTGACCACACTGATATATGTTGTTATGCCACAAGCACAATGAGGACGATGAGAAGCGCGATCCCGAATATCACCAGAAGCAAGCATGTCTGCACGGGGAAAACATTTGCAAGATGAGATAGTCTTTGAAACTTAAACAACTGTGCGCTTTCAGCTAGTGGTGATGCCAACTAGAACAATGCCACAAAACAAGGGGAAAAGAGGATGTGCAAGTCATTACCAGTGATGAATTTGATCTTTGGATCTTTGATGCTTTGGCGAGATGAGATCTTCCCTGCACTGTTGCAGAATGGGCATTCTCGACATGGGAGCTGATATCATCTGTTTACAAGTAATCATAGTGTATTAAAACTTGCAACAAGCATCGAGAAAAACGTTCTGTAGATCATTTTAAATACGTAATTTACATAAAGATAAGAAGATATATGCCTAACCAATCATAGCTCCTTGGTCATGGACTAGAACAGCCAGATCTTTAAAGATCTCATTCACCTCTCCTATTTGTTGTTGAATTTCCTTTATTCCCTGATCTCTTTCCTCTATGATAGCTTCGTTGAATACAATTTCATTATCCAGCAACAACACCTCCTGCCTGCATCAAATATCATCAAAGGCATAAAGATAATCAAACACTCTATTGGATTATCTCCTTCTGGGCAAGGCAGAAGGATTAGAACTCTAGAAGGTTCAGCAGACCCAGTGAAATCCTTCTACAACAATTTAGACCAACCAATTGCCTCCTCAATCAAGTGCAATAGAATATATAGTTCATAAAGATTGTAAAAAGGGACAAAGTGAAGGAAAAGAATTTCATACTCAAGATTAGTGGACAGGTAAAAGGCAAAATAGAGAGAGATAACCCCCTGTACATAACTACATATACAGATGTTTGCAAAGGGGTAAAAATGCATAGAGCCAATTAATAGGAGGTGTGACCTTTTAGCTTCCATAAAAACAACACGCTGCTCCGGATGATTATCCGCAGTTCCATTAACCTCCTCTGAGTAGCTGGAATAAACAGTAAAAAAAAGTTAGAGAATGGCAAAAGACATGAAAGCACTGCAATGACACTGAGTTAATTCTACCCTATATTGTCATAACTAAGTTAATTCTATCCTAGGAACATGGATAACAGATTATGCCCCAATTCGTTGTACATTTCCTACCCTATCCTTTGCTCCCATTCCGATGTGTATGAATACTCAAGTGTACTTGCATGAAAGAAAGTGCAGCATGCCATTTCACAATATGCACTATTGCTACTTATCCATCCTTCAAACTGAGTATATTGGAAATGATAGACAAGCATCTCAAAACTATTGTCCTCGTGCAGCATCACTGATTTCCTACACTTCTAAGTATTAGAAATTATATACCACGATATCAGAACTACTTAAGCACTTTCCCACCAAAAAAAAAAAAAGAACTACTTAAGCACCATACATAGACAAATTTGTATTTCAAGAAGAGAGGTATATCGACGAGAATGATACAAAAGCAATCATCATAACTAGACATCCAAGACTTATTTGATTCTTTATAGGTATATCCATTGGATTTAAAATATTCAATGTGCATTATTACAATGCAATGTTCCTCCTCTGTGCCTCTGATTAAAGTGGATACTTATTCTTCTCACTGGAGAGGTAAAGTACTCAAAACATCAAATGTTCAAAAATCGTGCTTGTTTCTAATAGTATAGGTTAATTTTGTTCAAAAAATACCACAAGAGTTTCATATTCTGCCTAAAAACAAAAGGCATGATGTCTGAACATTAAAAACATAAAGACTTAAATATAGTAATAACCTAAAAGACAAAGCAGCTTGAGGAATGGATGGAGTATAAGCTGTTTCCCTTTCAGCCGCGAGTCGTTGGGCCTTCTGGAACTCCTTCAAAACTGCTTGAAAATCTTTTGCAAGTTTTGCATCAGTAATTTTCTTGCTTGCCTAAATTAGATGAAGGTAAGAAAGAGCCAAAGTTAAACTAAGAATAAAGAAGATATTATAAAAGGGTTGTGATCAGCCATTCAGATATATCTTCTTAGAGAGATGAGTAAATCCCAAAATCTAGAAAGCTCTGAGACCTCGAATAGCTAGAAGAGATTATCTATAAAGCCAAACCAGCAAATAAAAGCATTTATCCCAAGATTGACCAGCACGAGGATGTCCTTATAATTACTACAATATGAAAGCACTTACACTGATGTTGGCATGATGATCTATCTCACTTGCTTGCTTAAGTTTGGCTGAAGTATCTTTTACTAATTGTCCAATATGTAATCTTGTCTTGTGCCTACAGGAAGAGAATGACAGGAGTTATAGAGACAAATAGTTTCAAATCTGTTGACATTATTTAGGAGGGGAAGATAAAGGTATCAAATCAAACGAAAATAAAGATGTAACAAGCGTAAAGCAGGATGTATGCATGAACTGTGACAAAATGCTTTCCATTTTGGAAGACGTCAAAGTCAAAACAGTATCATATCGATGAACATTATAACAGCAATTGACAGTGACCAATGCCCTTTACATGAAAAAGGCAAGCCAATTCTTATCATCTCCAAGGCACCATAATGTATTGGAACCTTGCAAAATCAAATTCAACAGAGAGAATGCCACAATAAACTAGCACAGCTTTCAGATTTTATGCTCTAACACTGAACCCTGCCTTCAGCCAATGGAGAATAGCAGCAGGCAGCAAGCATATAACTCAATCAAATTCATATAGAGTCATGAGGAATATGTACATATGGCATTCATCGAGATCAACAGGCAAATAATTCAAACTTGAGAAATTTCTTGCCAGCGGCTTTTTAAACACCCAAGTGGACAAACCTAAACACCAAAAAGAAGTTCATAGTACCAAAACATATCCATGATATCAGAGAGGTGTTACTTATACAGTTGATAAACTAGGGAAGCCAAGAGTATGAAGCATAATTTTAAGATGGTGCTGCAAGAGATAGAACATAGTGTTGTCCGATACAGGATCTTCATTGAATGCAAGAGATAGAACCACATTTCAGGTTTCCATATTGCTATTGAAGAGTGCATATCCATTGGAGCATTGAAGATCCTCCGCCTACATCCTATCTCCAATCCGATTAACTTTGAATTGTGTAACATCTCCGTTGATTGAATGGTTTTTCATTATTCATAGAACATGTAACCAGACGGTGATCAAGACAAATGAACGATAACCGCAACCATAAGCCCTGTAAACGAACTAGAAACCGGCGCGCTCGATAACGAGTAGAAAAATCCTCAATCGCAGTATCAAACACAACACCAATTCCGAAATTCACAATTCAGAACAAAAAAAAAGGAGAAAAGGGGACTATACAATTTCTCGCGGAGCTCGGGAGTGTCCTTGGGAGTGCCGAGGGTGTTAACTTGGCGCTGGAAAGTAGAAACGGCGGTGTTGATCTGGAAGATTCCAGAAGCGACGGCCTGGGTTGGGTCCTGTTTGGCGCTGATCAAACCCCTCCTCGGAGCCAGAGGCCTTCCTGATTCCAGATCTTGAAAGCTCATGTCTCCGAAATTCACTCTCCTCCCTGAAGAAACTCAACCCTAAATTACCAAAACTCGGGACCTCAAACGATCTTCGGAAGGAAGGAAACGATAATTCAGGGATGAAAACCGTAGAAAAAAGAAAAAAGTGCGAATTTGAAGGGCGAATCGACGGAAATTGAATTGATGCGAGATGTGAAGAGGACGAAGGGAAGGTGAAGGGGGTGGGGATTTGGGGAAGGTGAAGATGAAAGATCAGAAGTTGGGTTGGCGTCTTCGACGTTTACTGTTGCTTCGATGTTTTCCACTTGCTTTTGTGATTGGCATCCAAAGAGGGGAGCGAGATGACGTCACTCGTTGGCCTCTAGTAAAAAGCTGGCGGCATCATGTTTTATTGGGAAAATTACACAAAACCACCCATTAAATAACCTGTTTTTTACATAACCACCCACTACATTTTAAATTACAAAAAAACACCCAAAACCACATTAAAATGACTCATTTTCACTTACTTTTGAACCAAATTTTCTTATAATTGTCATTGAAACACTCGACTTTCATACTCCTTCAAAACCACCTACAGGTACAATTTTTGTACTCCTCTCCACGCTCTCTTCGTCTTGTCCCTACTAAGAGACTCACCTACAGTCCGCGGTTTTTACCTCTCGTTTCATCTTTTATCGATTGTTGTTGCTTGAAAATGATGAGATGAAGGTAGTCCATAGTCGAATCCCCAAACATACATAATCCCACAAATTAATCTAAGAAACTCTTAAAATTAATAGAATCTTGACTTAAATATTTTTATGAGTGGTGATTTGTTAAGATCTCCAAGGCACCATAAACTAGCACAGTTTTCAGATGTTATGCTCTAACACTGAACCTGCCTTCAGCCAATGGAGACTAGCAGCAGGCACCATAATGTACTGGGTTCATTTCATTTCTTCATTAATACAGTATCGTGTTGGGTTTATTTTATTTTTTTGGTTATAAAGTCAGCATCCACCCTTTTAACATAAAAACTTAGGTTAATGTGTAGGGAATTCACCTCTCCTTATATTTTGCTATTGTTTTTTAGTCTAACCCCAATGTAGATAAAACTTTTCATTCCAACATCGACCAACAAGTTTCACTTTAAGTCACCACAAAAATACACTGTATTACCCATGTTACAGCAGGAGGTTTCGTCTACCAAGCAGGAGACAAACACCCTCATACAGTCGTTGTTGGCTCCGGAGGAGGTTTCGTCTACCAAGCATATTACCCATGTTACAGCAGATGCCCTACAAATTATTGATGAAATGGTGAGGGAAGGCCTCTTGCCTATGGGGGAGCCACTATAGTGCTTCACCGTTTCCCTCATGCGCGATGTAGAGCAGCGGGAGCTTTTCATGAACCTCAACCGGAACGACGCTAGGCTCAAGTGGTTGGAATGGGTCTACGACATGGAAGGTGGGCGCCTTACAATACCAAAGCGGTAGATCGGTATAGCAATTGTCTTGTAACCGAGTTTGACATCATATTTTATGGGGTGGAATAATCACCTGTGGTGAACGCACTTGTCTTTCTTTATTTGCTTCGGTTTGCTGCGGGGACATTCTCTTGATAGGACGGCGTTGAGCCATCTTGGTCTGCTTTGCGCAGTCATAAATATTTTCTAATGTTGAGTGTGTGCATTTGTGTGTTGCTGTTCAGATTTATGCTAGTGTATATGGCAACAGATTTTTGTGTGTTCATCAATCGCTATGGTTGGTTGTTGAAAGCTGTTTGGTCCTTGCGGAAATTAACGTGTATGACATATATGAACTAGCAGGACTGTCGATGCAAGGGAGAGGGAACGCCGTGCACGGAAGCGGCGATTGGCGACGGTGTTGCTGTTGCGGAAGAAACAGGTGAATCCCATTGTCGAGTACTACACGAAGCACATTCACAAGATACCCTGCTACACGTCGACGTACACGAGGGCGAAGTGGGTCGGCGATATTCTACGACACCCGTCGGAGATGAGGTGTGTCAACTCCTTCCGCATGGAGAAGCACGTATTCCGTCGGCTTTGTGGTGTCCTTGAGCATAGGTATGTCCTCCGTGGGTCAGTGCAGTTATCGGTCATGGAGAAGGTTGCCATTTTTGTCAACACGATGGCAGTGGGTACAAGCCAACGACAAGCATCTGAGCGTTTCCAACGGTCGACACATACGATATCAGAGGTTATTGGTGATGTGCTTGAAGCCATGGTAGGTAGAAAACGAGGGTTTGTCGGGCTAGCGAAGGACGTCATAAAGCCGACCGATCCCAAATTTCGCGAAGTCTCTCCTCGCATTAGACTGGACAGAAGGTACTGGCCGTACTTCCAGGTATGAACTCCTCTAACTTCTTACTATCCAAAACACATTACCCTGCCCCCAGACAGTTACACGGGATGGCGATGCAGGGATGTATAGGTGCAATAGATGGGACCCACATCGAGGGGACTATACCAGTTGAACAACAGCAACGCTTTAGGGGACGGAAAGGCATATGTACGTTTAACGTGATGGCGGTGTGCGACTTCGATCTGCAATTCACTTTCATCTCCGCGGGTTGGGAAGGAAGTGCGCACGACGCCCGGGTTTTTGATCATGCGCTGAGGAACCCACGCTTTAACTTCCCGCATCCGCCACCGGGTCGCTACTACGTTTGTGACAAGGGGTACCCGGAGCGGGAGGGGTACATGGTCCCGTACAGCAACACGAAGTATCACCGTCCGACATTCCAGGCGGAGGCCCCCTCCAACGAGAAGGAAGCGTTCAACAAGTCCCATTCGTCGCTCCGAGGTGCAATTGAACGCTCATTCGGAATTTACAAGAATCAGTGGAAGATCACACATTGCCTCCCATCTTACCCGATTCCGAAGCAGGTGGATATAATTACGGCGTGCTTCGCCTTGCACAACTTCGTCCGACAGCATAGGGAATGCGCTTACATCGATGAGGAGGACGACGATCGTTTCATTGGCAGAGTCGCAGATGATGATGAATCGGGCAGCGATGAGGACGTCGCAGCTGCGGAGGTGGGGCGTTATGTTGATCGGAATTTGAAAGGCATGAAGCGGATGAGACTCCTGCGGGACAACATAGCATCGCAGATATGGAACGATCAAAGAGGACGCAGGATATGAGGTGATATCATGCGCTTTTGCGAATCCCCATTTTGTGGCTCCGGGATTAGGGTGGTTGTGAATGGATCTCGGTTATCTTCTTTTGGGTCTAGGATGTATGCGGAGGTCGGGTACCTGTTTTGGGGATGTGACTGCCGATACGGTCCGACGTGCGCAAACAATTCGTGTACATATTGTTTCGTTCAACATATGAAGTTGTTTTAAGAAATGAAATGTGGGTGAATAAAAGTCATATAAAGGCCACACCCTACATATGATAAACAATGGAGAAACTGTCTTGTAACTGCTGCATAAGGACTACTCAACATAACCATACATTCACCGATAACCAAGATGGTCCGACGAAGCAACACCGTTCAACATATTGTCTGAAAGCCCTCCAAAGTTCCTAACGCCCTTCTCGGTGATGGCACAACATTTGTTCGAGAATGTGTTCGATGGCCTCCATATCAAAGGATGCATCGTCAGCAGAGTCAGGGTCAGCCCCGATATGCAATCCTTCAGCTGTCCTCCCGTAAACTTTGTCTAACAACTCTGCTAAACTCTGCGGGATACCCTGACGTCGGAATTGTCTGAAACGTACATTCTCCTACGGGTAATACAACATAATTGTCACCCTACATATGAGGTGTGGCTGCCGGATAGAGTATGTGATATCAACAACGGAGGGACATGAGAACACATACCCGAACTTTCTTCTCCCACCATTCAGGAGGTGCGTTGACGCATCCGCTTTCTGCATCCCAAGTAAACCCTGTCTCACCATCTACAAATTGCAGCCAGAGGCTCCATAGGAGCTTCAGTTCTCGATGCTTGTTTCGAAGGAGCTGGGGTCTACACTCCTTACCGGTAGCATTGTTGAACTGGCATGCTATCCGAACCCAGCGAATTGGTTCCTCTCCGCCAAATTCAAGTTGATATGCAATCAACGTTTCCAGTAACGTCTTCGTCAACTCATCATTCCAAAATGATGTTGTACTGCTGGACGCCATATGAAACTACGAACCTGAACGAATTATACCAAACAAAAATGGTAACTACCGTCATAAGTCATGGAGAAGGTTATGTCAATCTGCTATTGTTTCACCATCTACAAACTTTTGGAGATTCACAACACCACGATGACAAAACCAAAGTCCGAATACAATCAAGAAGAAGGATAGTCGAGATGACGTACCTTCGGTAGAAGATTCGGACAAGGAGGTAGCGTCTTCTTTCTCCTTATTGGCACACTACAACCGTTAGTGACACAGACAACAACGGGGGTGTCGCAATTGCAGCAGAGGTGTGCAGGGACGTGGAGTTGCAGCACAGGTGGTGCGAGGCCTGACTGAGGGAGACGTCGGCGGTAGCGGCTTCGACTTCGGAGGCCTGCCCAGGGTTGCTACGGTAGCTTGAGGGCAGTGAGGGGCGAGTCTATTTAGACGAATAGTGTGTTTGATTATTGCAAGAGGGAGCATATGAAGTTGCAACCTATGCTATATGACAAAATATTTGTCACAAGTTGAATATAACATTGACAGTTTTTTGGATGGTTACCAATGAACATATGTTCTCAGTTTTATACCTTTCCAAAGTAATATAAATTTACAATCTCTGTGGCAAGTATACATATTACTCAACGTACATACAAATTATCCTTAGTATATGTATGTCTATATATATGTAAATGAATTAATTGAAGTTGTAGAATAAGAGATATTGTTATGGACACAAGTTGCATACTGTTTCTATAACGAAGTTCATATCGAGTTCATCACTGAGTAATGAAACATAAATAATTGAAAAAGATCATTCTCGAGCAGAAATTCCGAGACAGTAGTGATTTCCTTGACAACCTAAACATCTTCACATTGACAGTACATTCACAAATACAACACTTCAAGGTCGATACGACCAATGTCAGAAGATAATTATCATTTGTCCCAGACATCACCCTTGGCTTCGATGCTTGTCCGACTAACAAAATACACAGTTGAAACCACACCTATAGGTCTTTAAGCAAAAAGGAGATTCCCCAGCGATGTTAGGGTGGATGGTCAATGTTTTGAGCCCTACACGCAACTTCACAAAAAGCGTGCAGACAACCATCAAATACTAGCAAGTTTTAGCCTACATACTATACAACATTACCAACATGGACTCCCCCACCATGGACATTAGATAAGGCGACCGACGATGACAGACAAGAGCGCAACGATAGCAACGAAGCCGAACCATAGTGCGACCGTGAGGTCCCTAATCTTCTTGTCCGAATCCTGAAGCCTACCCCAAAGTGTGACGATGTATGTGGAGAGGGAAGCAACCCTCTCCATCAACTCCTGGATGGTGGCATCAGCAGCTCCAATCTGACGGTCACGGTCCTCCACAAATGCCTCCAGCTGGTGAATGCGAGCATGTAGGGCCTGAGTCACATCGTTCAGGTCAGGAAGTACGGGGTCGTTGGACGCCACCAGCTCTGCAATCGGGGGGGGAGACAGGTTCAGTTGATGGCTCTCCCGCTTCGTAGTTACCCCACTGCATTGACAAACAAAACATCCGGAGGGTGAATAGCTGAGGGTTGGTGAACGTCTATATGGATAACAGTTCAACAAACAAGGCAACTAGGTCAGACTCACATTTGCTGGATAGCCGTAGGGGTAATCCCCCCTAATCCACCAGTACTTATCTGGATCCCCCGATTCGTAGCTGGAGACGGAGTCATCGTCCGAGTTCCACATCGTGCCCTACTACACATGGTAAGGAACACATGAGAGAAAGGACGATATCAGACACGCATACAGAAATCATCAAGGGGTTTGCATACATCAGTGAACATATGGCAAATATATACAATTAATAGAAATGAATTTCAGAAGGTAGCCTTGTAGATCATCTGCAATCAAAGGTACAAGCATATTCAAATAGAAATGAAGACGAAAATTCATCCCAAGACAGATCAAAGAGTACACAGATGGCAAATATATACAAATTATAACCGTTATCAAACTAACTAGAATCAAGCAAAGTAGAAACTCCTAACTCCAGAAACTTCAATTCCTTTTTCCACTAGCTTCTGCTCAAATACCCACATTGCCCGAATAACAGGTTCAATATACACATATATTTACAGGATATCATAGGCTGAACAGACCCACATAAACAAATCATCACGACAAGTTGCATGGACAACAACAAAGAGATGGACAACAGCAAAGAGATGGACAACATGAAAATGCAGACAATACAACACTAAGCCCTACATTTCTATCATTATTTCCAAGAAAATATGCAAGTTTTGGCACCTACACAGCAAGACATGGTGTTCAATCACCCTCTTTGATTGCACTGGGAACAACTTTTCCCAGCCAAATTTTTTTAATTACATAACAATATAATTTCATATGCTTCTTGATTTCTACACATGATGATAATGATCCAAAAATTGCAGAGGCCAAGAGCGAAAAATTCCCCCTTTTAGCAATCAAAAGGAGGGGTTTCCCAAATACAACAGGAAACAAGAAAGGCATTCAAATTTGTTCCTTCAGTCCTGCCGTAGTGTCATCAATGAGCCACAAGAGGAAAACAGCTATGTGAGTAATGAAATCTATAATTAATGAGGAAACAAACAAGTAGTTACAGACAAGATACATAGCCAAGAATCTGAATCAAACGGGGAAAAATGGAGATAGGTGATGGTTTTTTGGACTGATTTCCTCAAAATCTGAAAAGGGTACACATAAGAACGAAGAATAAGATAAGCAACTGGTAATTAAAAAACAGCAAAGCTCAAACAATCAGAAGTGATGACCCAACACTTGAAACACCCATGACCCAGAAATTGGAGAAACAACATATAAAATGTCGACTCTACTCTACAAATCGACCTTCATCGGACCACATACAAGTGCACAAACACCACAAACGACGACCACCTCTCAATCTTCCCTTCAAATCGAGCTCAAACCTTGCCGAACATACAAATGTGACATCGACCACAACGTCGGTGCACATCCAAACACAAAAACTGCACACAAACACCATACAAAGCCCAGGCAAGAGAACCCTTACCTTGTCGCCGGAGTTGCTTCGCCTGAGACTCTCTGTTTGCCCTCGGACTGCCTCTTCTGGCCGATCGCCTCTCTGTCGCTCTCCCTTCTTCAGGTGTCGGCTGCTAGGGTTGTTGAGGGCAATATCGGATCTTTCAAGGGTACCACCCCCTCCACCTTACCCCCCATTGGGTGGGGAATTTCGTCCACTTCCACCCCGATCCACCCCCATGTCGCTACCCACCCCCACCCCCTCCACCTCACGCCAAACGCCACAGGCTCTCTCCACCCCCACCCTCAACATCCCTTGCACCCCTTTAATGAAGCGTAGAAAGCAGGCCCTTAGTTTTAGATTATATTTTATTACTACGCTTACTTTGGCAGATGATTTCTCCTGTGAAGATTAGGGGATCGGATTTGATTGTTTACTAGCTTAAACCATGGATTTGTGATCGACATATGAAGACTATTAGGGAGTCCATAATCTAAGGTGTCCACAACTTCTTCCCCAAGTCTTTTTATGTGCTTGACATTATGTCAACCCGTTTCTCTCTTTTTTTTGTCTAGCTAGTTGTTTTTGCCCCGTGTGACTCTTATCTTATTTCCTTTATCGTTTGTTTTTGCCATTTGCTTTTGTTTATGTTGTACTAGTTCATCTACCAGCTTGTCCGAAACGAATTACTTTCGTGATATTAAAAAAAAAACCATACATCGTTGATTTAGCGTAAAATTAAAGACCCTTTCGACGATCCCAAAACGGACGGCGGAGATGATGTGATCCTTTTTGACTTCTGTTTACAGTCCATCCCAAACAGTCACACTCCCCACTTCCCTATTTCAAACCCACCGCACGGGTGAGAGACAATCACCTTCTCATTAAAACCCACGCGCGTCCCACTCTCCATGTACAATGCATCAACCGGTGGCCCCTCGCCCGTATCATTCACGCGCACCCACACGCGAGTGTAGCTAGAGCGATGCGGTAAGGGGAGGTTTTGACTTTGGGGAGAAACGTTACAGTAGCCAGTAAGAATGTGGCACGTGTGAACGCGCTGGTGAAATGCGTTCATCGGTTTCTGTCAGAGAGACCCCCTCATTCAATTCGGCGTGGGTTAAAATTTAAACTCTCTCCCCCACCGAGAAATCGAAGCCCAAAACTGATTCCGGGAGTTGCAGAGATAGAGAGAGAGCGAGCAAATTAGGGGTTGCAGATCGTTTCATGGTGATTTCGTGGTTTGTTGCTGCGGATATCAAAGGCATCAATTACCAGCAACGCTCCTTGTGATTTGCTTCTACTGATTTTGAATTTTTTTTTCTTTTTTTTTTTGGTGGAAATTAAGGCTCCAACAACTTCAGCAGTAACAGGTATGGTTTTGTCTTCATCTTGTGGTTGTAATTGGTTTTTATGGAGCCCTAATTTTGAAGCTCGGGTGCCTTTTTGGTGCAGAAAGGGAGAATCGATCGGAGATTTGGGGGAAGGATGTATGGGAATGGGCAAGTGCTGATGTCGTCGACGTCGCCTACATCTATGGGTGTAGCAGCGGAGAATGTGATGTCGTCTTCCGATCACCACCACCACCACCACCATCACAACCACCATCAACACGCGTTCTTCATGTCGTCGCCGGTTCGAAACCCTAACAGCTTCAACTTCATGTCAGCCGCCTCCGCCATGCCCTCTTTCCACCCTTTCCCATCTCTCATCCCTGTAATTAATCTCTCTCTCTCTCGATCTCCCGATCTCTCCTCCATTTTTACTTAGGGTTTCCTTTAATCTGAATAATTGATTAATGATTATGTTTGTATACGCGCAGAAGGAAGAGGGCGGGTTGTTGGGATTGCGAGGGGGAAAGGAAGACATGGAGAGCTTGTCAGGCGGAGACCAACTTGACCTCGAAGTCGGCGGCGCCATGGCCTCCGGCAACGAGCTCGACATACCCCTGGAACAAGATCCGGCCCCCACTACTGGCAAGAAGAAGCGGTACCACCGTCACACCGCACACCAGATTCAGGAGATGGAGGCGTAAGCGCTCATCCATAGATACATTAATCATTCTACTTGTCAATTACTTTCAAAGTTTTGACTTCTGATCATGAGTTTGGGTGCAGTTTGTTCAAGGAGTGCCCCCATCCAGATGACAAGCAGAGGATGAAGCTGAGCCAAGAGCTGGGGCTGAAGCCGCGCCAAGTCAAGTTTTGGTTCCAAAATCGCCGCACACAGATGAAGGTATTACCACACAATCAATCCAAGATTTAGCATTCCATGTAGATTAATTTCATCTTGTTATCTCAAGAACCGGTAGTAATTAGGGTTTAGGAGTTAGGACTGTGAAGCTGAGCACCACATTCATGTCACCAGTAGTGGTGGTACTGAAAACAGGTGGCCAGCCTTGCACTTTGCAGGATGGAGGGGTTCAAAGTTTTGGTTGTGGCAGAAGTGTTATTTAATAAAGAGTAGAGAGGCACTGTTCCCCATAAAGAGAGTTTTATTTATTGTATGATCTAACTTGCTCTTACTTTTCCTTACATTTCTTTTTTCCTCATCTGTTGTAAAATTTACTCTTCATTGTGTTGTGTTGGGATGACCTGACCTCTCAGTTAAGATACTTTACTTCCATGTCTCTCTTCATCATGTTGTTGGCAGTGGTGAGGGAGAAATTAAGAACCCCCATTATTATTAACCCACCCATTTCCTCTCTTTCTCTTTCAATGTGTTGGCAATATTTAAAGGAAAGGAGGAGGGAGCAGTTCACACCATTAATATGTTGTTCACCAAAGGAGCTTTCTAGGGGTCTCCCTTGCATTTACCCCCCCTGTCATTTTATGTACTCTCTACTCTAACTTCCCCCAAAATTGTAAATGACATAGTAATTAAATTTACCTTTGGGTACTATCATTTCATGGTTATAAATGCATGTAATGCAATGGTTATGACTTTTGAATTGTATGTCATGAGTAAAGTAGTTTCTGATCAGTGTCAAATTCGGTATAGTACCAAAAAGTCCACATACTAGGGTTTAACTGCATGTACTAGATCAGGATTAATTGGACCCTTTGCAAATAATTAATCACTAATTAGGTGTTTTTGGATTCTGTATTAGGCACAACATGATAGAACAGACAATGTGATATTGAGGTCAGAGAATGAGGGCCTAAAGACTGAGAATTACCGGCTTCAAGCACTGATGAGGAGTCTGATGTGCCCAACTTGTGGAGGTGCATCCTTGCTAGGAGAGGTGGCTTATGATGAACATCAAATTCGCCTCGAGAATGCCAGGCTTAAGGAGGAGGTACATCAATCGACATCTGTATATATATGTTGATATTATCGTTCTTAAGTTACTAAATGTAACACGATAGCTAGCGAACTTGATATCTTTATGAATTTACTATCATATATACGTAGTATATAGCTTGCTATATTAGCTAGCTAGTATCCCCCTAGCACAATTAACATTCTAACTAACTCCGGAAAGATGTGTTCAAGTGGGATTCCTTGTTAGTCCATGTATATATAAATGCTTGAAATATATTGAATTCAGTAAGTTTCAGCAAAGATGATCTGTCAGTTACTAATCTAAAGGCATTGATCAATCAAACTACAGATTTTTCAAGCTCTTAAATCCTGGCGTCTGATTAATTTTACTCTTCTTCCAAAAATAGGCGTATTACTCTATATTGTATGTAGTTCACATGGCTTTTACCTTTGAAGCTAAACTTAAAAACATGTATTTCCCATTACAGTTAGACAGACTATGCAACATAGCTTCAAGGTACAGTGGTCGCTCTCCAGTATCAATGGGCCCACCTCATGCTTCACCCCCACCGCATGCACTTCTTCCACCGTCACTTGAACTAGACATGGGCGTATACTCGCGACACTTCCAGGAACCTGTGGCAATTCCACCGTCTTGCTCTGACCATACAATGATTCCGATGCCATTCCTTCCTCCTGATCATCATTCTGCAGGACCTCATCATGGCCAATTCCAAGGCGGAATTTGCATATTGGACGAAGAAAGGTCTCTTGCCATGGACCTTGCCTTGTCATCACTTGATGAGTTGGGGAAGATGTGCCAAACGGACGAGCCACTTTGGCTCCGAAGCATCAACCACCCCAACACCAATGTTCCAGTTGAGGTGCTTGATGCGGTGGAGCACTCCAGGATGTTTCCATGGGCAATGAGTGCTAAGCAGCACTACAATGTCGAGTGTGTTAGGACTGAAGCTACCCGACACACTGCCTTGGTTATCATGAACAGCCTTAACCTGGTCGATGCCTTCCTAGATACCGTAAGTTGTTGGCTATCATGATTTTGCTTATTTTATGAACAGAACTATAGATACTGACTCTGAGTTTTGCCCCCCTTTTATTGAAGAATAAATGGATTGAGTTATTCCCTTCAATTGTTTCGCGGGCAAAGACGCTTCAAATTGTGGCTTCGGGAGTCTCCGGTCATGCAAGTGGTTCACTTCATCTGGTTAGTAAATGATCAGCAGCTGATTTGTGTGGCATTGTTTCCTTATTGATTGATTAATTAGTGATAATTGTGTTTTTATACTTGAACCTTCACAGATGTATGCTGAAGTTCAACTTCTTTCACCTTTGGTGCCCACAAGAGAGACCTATTTCCTCCGTTACTGTCACCATAACGCGGAGGCTGGGATCTGGTCAGTTGTCGATTTCCCCATAGACAACTTCCAATGTGCCACTGCTCTTCAACCCTCACTGCCCAGGTACAGGAGACGGCCCTCCGGTTGCATCATCCGGGACATGCCTAATGGTTACTCCAGGGTAAGTAACTATATATTACCAAGAAAACTTCATATGTAGTATATATATCTATTTTTGTACTAAATATTAATGTCGGTGTTGTCATTGTTTGTGGACACTGCAGGTTACATGGGTCGAACATGCTGAAATACTGGAGGAGAAGCCAGTGCACCAGATCTTCAACCAGTATGTCAGTAGTGGTATGGCATTCGGGGCACAGCGCTGGTTGGCCGTGTTGCAAAGGCAGTGCGAGCGGGTTGCCAGCCAGATGGCCAGAAACATATCTGATCTTGGAGGTAGTCAATCTAAACTCTGGATATAACTTTGTCTATCTAGTTGACCAACAATTTTATGCAATGTGACTACTTTGTAGCGAATATGTAGGCGCAAAAAAGGCATAACATTCTTATTGCCAATGCTTAAAATGATCAATGTTTGATACAAACTAATGATTTTAGTGATTAATTGCCTACATTTACGAACAGTTATACAATCACCAGAAGCCAGAAAGAACCTGATGAGCCTGGCACAGAGGATGATTAGGATGTTTTGCGCAAACATAAGCACAACCGGAGGCCAATCATGGACAGCGCTATCTGATTCAGCTGAAGACACGGTCAGGATAACTACTCGGAAGGTGATGGAACCTGGGCAGCCAAATGGGGTGATTCTCAGTGCTGTTTCCACCACTTGGTTGCCTTACCCACATGATCAGGTGTTCAATCTCCTGAAGAATGAGCATAAGAGGTCACAGGTAATTAAGCAACTTCTTTTTTCATTTTAGAAGCTTTCTTTATTTTTGTAGGCGAAGTTCCTCATTTGTTTTGTGTAAATGTAAAATTGCACCAGCTTGAAGCACTTTCCAATGGAAACTCCTTACAAGAAGTTGCTCATATTGCAAATGGATCCGATCCTGGGAACTGCATCTCTCTTCTTCGTGTCAATGTAAGCTTTACGAATTCCGATTAACATGTTTGTTTTCTGTTCTATACTCTTATAATGAATTGAACTAACATGATAACGTAATTAATCTTGCTATGTAGGTGGCAAGCAACTCTTCCCAGAATGTAGACCTAATGCTGCAGGAGAGCTGCACAGACTCATCAGGCAGCCACATAGTCTACACCACAGTGGAGGTAAACTACATCCAGCTCGTAATGAGCGGCGAGGACCCTTCCTCCATCCCTCTCCTCCCCCTCGGCTTCTCCATCATCCCGGTCTCCACCGCCACCGAGCAGCTCGACCCGCCATCGGAGGAGGGCGGGCCCAGCATGGGTGCCAACAGTGGTCCAGGAGGGGGATGTCTGCTGACAGTTGGGCTTCAAGTCCATGCCAGCACAATCCCAACAGCAAAGCTCAGCCTCTCAAGCGTCACAGCCATCAATAATCACTTGTGCAACGCTGTCAATCAAATCAATGCTGCCCTTATTGGGTCCAGCAGCAGCACCTGCATCAGCAATAATGCAGCTGCAGCCACTTCTTGCCCAGCACCTTCACCTCCTCCCTCTTCCTCTCCTGCTGCTGCACCACCCAAGCATTGAACTTGGGCCACACCCTATATCTCTCCAATTTAAGATGGGTATTTTGGTAAAAGGGCAAATGCAGTTGCCAGTTACTCAGTTACTCAGGTAGGTAGGTAGTTGTGACTCTCTGTGTGTGTGTGAATGTGTGGTGGGAAATTTCAAGTGGTTAATGGGGCAAAGTGGTAAAATGGGTGGAAGTCAAGAGCGCACCAGTTTACTATGAAACCCTTTGCTTTGTTGGGCTGGTGAATTGAGATTTAACAAGAGAAAATAAGGAATCTGTTATTTAACCAGCTCAACAAAGCAAGGGTATTGGTTCGGGAATTGACTTCTGCTTTTTGCCTTAAAATTTATTACTTTTACTAGTCATTTAATTTGTGATTCTGATCTCCTTGTTAAGTTGACATTAATTTTGTTCAAGACTTCAGCATATATTATGCAACATTGTGTTTCTCTTTTCACATCTTGGAAATTTATTTAATCTATGCCTCTAACCACGCCATTGACGTCCTTGACACTATTTACGATCTCATATGAGCGGGTGGCCGATGAAATCCTCCCCTTCATAGGTCATCCACTCTCTAGTTTGATTTGGGATTAGGGCATCCAATTCTACAGTATCGCTAGCGAACGCCATCGCCGACTTCCATGCATCCCTTCCATTTACTTGCTCGCCCGTCTGTGTACGTTTTGATTTTTATAGAGGAGGACATTAGGGGAACAACTACTCCCCATCTCACCTGACACCTCAAGAGGTCGATATTATCTGCAGATGGCGAACTGTCAAAACTAATAGCCAAAGAAAAAAACGGTGCAATATAGACAATGACTAGCACATAAAACCAGTCAAAACAAGCGAAGATAATCCTATCGCATTGGGGACAACGTAGACTAAACCCAAAGTCAAGCACCACCAAGCAGTGGCATATCGCTGACCAACGGTACATCAGGAGTCCCTACAGGCAGTGAAGACGAAACTCCAAGAAAATTTCCGGATCATGGAGTCGCCTCGATACACACTGCCATCACACAAGTCAGACCTGGCTCCAGACACAAGAGCCCCAATAAAAAAGAAGGATCGCAAAAAACAACTAGTAATACGCACTTGGAAGCCCTTTCGGGATTTTATTGGGTCCCTTTCGAGATTTTGATCAAGTCCTTTCGAGATTTAGTTTAAATATTATTTTCATGAAAATATTTGGGGATGGTCAACTGCGGTTGATCCACCACCCAAGCGCATCACAACGAACGATGTCGTCGATCTTAGCAAGGGCGCACTCTTCAACAAACGACGAGGAGAATCCAAGATGAGCTAACTTGTCAACTAACTTATTCCCCTCTCTGAAGGTGTGCGAGAATATGACTCTCTCGAAAGCACGAACAAAGGCCATGGGCATCCGAAACCGCCATCTCGATCTCCTACGGGCACTACCAGATCCCCTTCATAACATTGATGACAGTCAAGCAGACGCCCTCCACCTCAAGATGAGAGAAGCCCCTCTTCTTAGCTTTTAGGAGTCCAAACTGAAGACCAAGACACTCCACTTGAACAGCGAAAACCTTCTCATGGTCACGGGCACCACATGAGAGAACTGCCCCCAACCTATCACGGATGATAAAACCAGATGCGGCGAGACCCGAGCCAACCTTTGCACCATCAAAATTGAGTTTCACAAATCCCTCATTAGTTTTTTTCCATTTTTTAACTTTTTGCCTTTTCGTCCTTTTTTGGTGGATATTTTGCCTCGTTGTATCCATGTCGTCTTCTTGCTCATCAGTTTGTGCTTTTCCCCAACTTTTCCTATATTGTTTTGTAATTTTTATCCAGTCTTCTCTCTACCTGATGTCATTGTTGTAAAGATCTCCGTTGATAGATGTGTAACACATTGTGTTTGGTCGGTTTTTCCCACCAAAATAAAACTCTCTTATTTTACTTTGTTTTTTATAAAGGAAAATAATCAAAGAGATCAAGTAACATATAAATACCTGATTTGGGTGATTTCTCTTGCACCTAAACTCCCTCCCCCAATTCAAAAATTTCTTATCGAAACTTGCACTAGACGGAATACCGACAAAAACAAGAGTAGCTAACAAGAGAATACATATCCCCTTTGATTGCTCACTTTGTAACCAAATGGATGAGATCATGAGAATTCAACCCACCTCTTATGAACTATAAGGAATCACAAAAACACTCATCTCTTATGAGTTTACCCAGTTACAAAAAAACCTGCGCCATTAACATCCCCTGGGCTGTTTAAACCTAAAAAATGAAGTATGAAACAGTTGGAAGATGAATGTAACTGTGAGGTATGAAAGGACATTTTTAAGGATGTGCATTTAATTTGCTGTTTGCACAAGGTAGCTAGCTAGATTTGCAAACTGGCATCTCTCCTAACCAAATTTGCAGTACAGAACTAGAAGATATTTCTCTGTTTGCCAGTCAATGTAGCACAGCCCACAGTGTTTCAAACACGGCCAGCCCGCCCCGTTAGCCCGGTCCGAGCCCGTTGACCTAATATATGTACTAGTTTGTTAAAGCCCATGCCCGAGAGCCCGCCCATTAATTATTTGGTGAATTATATGTCTCTAATAAATTAGAAAAGGGACAATGAAGCAAACAATTGCAAATTAAATGTGCAAATGACTGATGAATTAATGGCAATTCAACTGTTTTCCTTTCTTCCCTTCACTTTAAATTGGTCGATGGCACATCAATACAGTTAATTGACACGTGCAACAGATCAATAACAATATATAGTTATTAATTATATAAATATAAATATATATATATATATATATATATACTACAGTATAAACGTACAGTTAGATCAATATAGTTGACCATGGCACATCAAAGATACTGGAATTCCAGAGTTGACTACCTGTAAATCATGCGGAGTATGTGTTGAATTAGTCATTCAGTTAGGGTACATTATTGTAGAAAAATCAAGTCAGTCCTTCAATTTTGGACAAAATAAAATTAAAATAAAGTAAATTCATTTGGTTTATGATATGATGATCGATCTTTAAATTGATCGATCTCTACCTAGCTCACTCTGTAGGTTTCTGCATTGAAATCTAGATGCATACATATATAGGTTAAAACTAACCAATGGCTTTTGTATATACAAAGCCACAAATCCAACCCATACATGAAACCATACTTTCATATCATATATATACCATCCTAAGTTAACTACATATATTAAACTAATCAATAATACATACTCTCTATGAAGAAAAACATGTCTTTTTAGAGAAAATTTTATTAAGAAAAAATGTTATTTTATGTGTTGTTTTCGTGTCTGTTTTTCAAAATTGATTTTATAATGATTACAGAAGAGATAACAGCTTTAAAGAAAGTGAAAATTTAAAGTAATAATTAGAGTAATGTATTTTTGTTTGGTTTCTTAAAAAGTGAACGAATCTCTAAAATGATATGTTTAAATTAACAGTATTTTAATCTCTACAATACACACAGCCTCCCTTCCCAAGCTAGGAGTCACACACCAACACAAGCACAAATGACACACCTCACCATCATCTTGAATTATCATAAATAATCTCTCCGCTCTCTCTCTCAGATGATCAATCGAACCACTCTCAACTCCCTCCATTAATTCGACAGAGGTTAAAATTTGAAATATCAGATAAATCATTGACTTATAAATTGAGAAGCCGATGAATAAGCAAATGAACTAACCATCGTAACATGAAAAAATGTAAAGGAGGAATTCCCTCCGTTTTTTTATTAGGTAAGAGTTCGGCTAGTGTTAAGCCTAGTCGATTGCATCTTTACAGATGAGATCTAGTAGATCTTTTTTGCTCACAAGCGATTAAGCGAAAGCCCATCAGAAAAGTGACTAAGGTGTGCAACCTTATCTATACTCTATTTTCGTCGCGAGGCACATACGAGTACTTAATTTCCTCAAACGACTTTGATATCCCAGTTCTATTTCTAAAGGGCATTTTCCTTTTAGTTGTATGTATCGTGTGATGATTTATCCTCTTCCATTTCTAGTCTCGTAATTTATAGATCTTGTGCTTTTTTTATACCCTCCAGCAGGGCAAGGGCCTAGGATTTTGCCTATCAATATTGTTATACACTTATACCCTGTGTTTAGGAACTCCCTGGCCTCCAATTCAATTTGAAGAACATGACCAGTAACTTTTTTAAAAAAAAATTAATGAAGTGAATATAACCACAAAATCGGTCCATTTTCCCTCATTGAAACCGACCCCGCCCATCAAGCAGCCCACAGCCCAATAGGCTACTGACCCAACAATCTAAAATCCCAATCCAAACAATATTTTCAAGAGAAATGTAAGGCTTTAATTTAGTTTTAAAACCAATTTTCTGCTGTCAAACATTTATTCGGTTTTAAAATTATCCAATGAGTATATTTTTATATATTTTTAAATATTTAGATTATTTTTAAAATAGTTAAAACCCCTATTGTAATAGTTTAAGGCCTTGTTTTTTTTTTTTTTTCGAAGCAGGATAAAGATTAGGAAAGCGAAAGCCGCCGACGACCCGGCTTCTTTCCTAGCGCGTCCGAGCGGACGAGAACACGGAGTTCTGGATCAGTAGCGATGCTATCATCGGCAGGGATGCTATAGGCCAGACGTGCAATCCTGTCAGCCACAGTATTCGAACCCCTGAAAATATGACGAATAGCAACATGAGAAAAGGAACGAAGTATAGTAGTCGTATCAGCCATCAGTAGCTCGATGTTCCAAGGGCAAGACCAATCCCCTAGGAGAGCTTTTATGACGACCAAACAATCGCCTTCGATCAGAAGGTTTTGAAGCCCCATGTCTTTTGCCTTCAAAACACCCATGTGCAGGCCCATAGCTTCGGCAAAGACAGCAGAAGTATTATTACATGGCCCAGATCCTAAGGAAATGACATTTCCCTCGTGGTCACGAATTACGAAGCTGAAGGTACCAGCCTCCGACTGACAGTACGAACCATCAAAATTGATCTTATAGTGCCCTGGAGGAGGTCTTTTCCACGTCTCAGATCTGCGTGACTTCGGAGTGTGTGAGGTTGATACAGTCGGGATAACACTGTTGTTTTGGCTTGCAGGCTTAATAATCGAGCTACCCTGCCCGTCCAAATGAGCAGACCAAGTCTGATAAGTCGAAATGCAGAACAACGCAATAGCTTGTGTTGAAACGTTATTGATATGCTGGAACGCAAGTTGGTTTCGAAAAAACCAGATACCCCACCAAGCGAAAGCCAATTTTGCGAAATTAGTTTTGCCCACTTTGGTATAGATGGTATCCAGAAGGATGTTTGGTTTAGTATTCACATTGATACCCTGAAGGCATGTATAGCGGAGTCCAATAGCTGAGAACAGATCCAAAGTCTTGTAGCAATCTAAGAGCAGGTGAGTGGTCGACTCTACAGTACAACCACAGAAGTTACAACCCGAGGGAACCGAAACATGGGATCGTTGAAGCCTGTCAGAGGTAGGTAAGCCATCCCTCGCGATCTTCCATAAAAAATGTCTAATCTTGTAGGGAATATCTAGTTTCCAAAGCCACTGGCAGCCAAATTGGGGATCTCCCGCATGGTTTGGAATCAGCGTCGCATCCGAATTAGTGGAAAACCAACCATCTCTGCTAAGCCCCCAGTATAGCCTATCCAAGAACTTGTTTTTGGGAAGAGGTGTCGCTGCAATTTTTGAAATGATGTCTGGGTTTAGCAACCCTTGTAAATCTGTAGACATTTTTGTTACATCCCACTTATTATCACTCGTAATGAATCGGGCCACTAACCAATCCAGTTGAGCCTCATCAAGCGGTTGAAGAGCTAGTTTAGCCAGTGGAGTATTGATGACCCAGTTGTCTTCCCAGAAGTTAACTGAGTTACCGTTACCGATCGACCAGTTTAGGCCAGGTTTAAACCAGTGTCTAATTGACATAAGTTTAGACCATTGCCACGAGGTGTTACCCTTTTTTACGTATTTCAACAGTGGTTGTTCTTTTAGGTATTTACCCGTAATGACTCTAACCCAGATGTTATCTGGTTCAGCAATGATTTTCCAAAGCAGCTTCATCTGAAGAGCGATGTTCATTGTCTCAGCTTTGTGAATCCCAAGCCCACCAGAGACTGTATCCGCGCAAATTTTATCCCAACTGATTAAAGGTGTGTAACTTTCCTCTTTGTTCCAGAAGAACTGTCTATAAATTTTGTCAAGTTCATGGAGGATAGACGAAGGCAGCATAAAAGCTTGCATTAGGAATAATGGTTGCGCGCTTAAATTGGCTTTAATGAGGACTTTACGTCCCTCAGCCGAAAGGGAGGACGCTTTCCACTTTGACAGTTGTTGTTTTGTTTTGAGAATAATATCCGCAAAAGTGTCTCTATTGACCCTGCCATTTATGATAGGGCAACCCAGAAACTTTTCTAAGTTATTCTGTTGTGGGATTCCCAACGCTGTGGTCACCGTTTGGATAGCTGTGGTAGTCGTGTTTGGTGAAAATTGAATGCTAGATTTATGCATATTGACCTTTTGTCCAGAAATAGTGCAGAAACGATGGATTATACTGGATAGGCTATTGCATGTCGTCTGGTTTGCCTTACCGAAAAGCATGATGTCATCAGCAAAGGCGAGGAAAGGGACCTTTACCCCACCCCTCCCGATGGTAAAGCCTACATCTTTTGATGCATTTGAATTGCGTTGCATAGTTCTAGCTAGCACCTCAGCAGTGAGGATGAAGAGAAAAGGTGACAGAGGGTCGCCCTGTCTTAGTCCCCTTGAAGGGACAAAAGGTGTTGACGGTTCGTCGTTGATTAGAACAGAGTACGAAACTGTTTGAACACATTCTTTGATCCAAAGAATGAACTTTTTGTGGAAACCGAACTTTGTCAGAATAGAGAAGAGGAATGACCACTCAACTCTATAATAAGCCTTTTCCATGTCCAATTTAACAGCCATATAGCCGCCATTTGCCTTGGATAATCTAAATGAGTGGAAAATCTCATGAGCAATTAGTATATTGTCTTGGATGGACCTCCCCTTTGTAAAAGCGCTTTGTAAAGGATGAATCAGATTATCAAATACTTTGGAGAGTCTAGCTGACAAAATTTTTGAGATAATTTTATAAACTGTAGAGCATAGGCTGATTGGCCTAAAGTGGTTAACAGTTTCCGGGTTGTCCCGCTTTTGGATTAATGTGATGAAAGTGTGATTTACTTGTCTCAACATCCTTCCACTCAAGAAGAAGGCTTTGACAGCTTTGATAACAGACGGTCCAACAATGTTCCAATAAGTTTGGTAGAAACTTGCTGGCATGCCGTCAGGACCCGGGGCTTTGTCTAGTTTAATTGCGAAGAGGGCACACTTAATCTCATTGTTTGTAATCGGTGCTGTAAGCACATGGTTCTGATCAGGAGAGATTTCATTGTCAATAACACTGAGATCGGAATCGAAGGTTAGATCATGGTTGTAAGAGGACTTGAATCTAGCCGTGAAGCTATTTGCGAACTCATTTCTGATCAAGTTGTGGTCCGACAGAATCAAACCCGAATCTGTTGTAAGAAATTTGATAAGCTTCGTTCCACGTTTAGCGGATGCGATACGGTGAAAATAACCCGAATTCGTGTCGTTTAGTTTAATGTGTTTAACCTTAGCCCTTTGACTCCAGTATCGACGTTGGAAATCAAGCATTCTTTCTCTTTTGTTGAGTAATCTCTTATGCAGATCATTATCAGCAGGATTGGGGTTACCAATTAAGGACTGCTGCAATCGCAGTAGTTTTTCATCTGTTTGGAATATTTGTTTGTGGATGTTATTGAAAGTACGCTTGTGCCATTTCTTTGCTAGAGTTTTAAGAAGAGAAGTTCTCTTTATAAGTTTAAACATGAGCGATCCCGAAGGATTGAGCCTCCAGGCTTGTCGTACTAAATTTGTGAATTCTGGTTTTGTCGTCCAAGCCATTTCGAAGCGGAAAGGCTTTTTGTTAATATACATCGGGGATCGAAGATCGATAGAGATCGGAGTATGATCAGAAGTAGTAAAGGGGTGGATCTTCACCCGTATGCCATCGTAAATAGATATTACCTCATTTTGAGCAATCAAACGGTCAAGTTTTGCATAGCTATTGTTTGGCAAGCCAGTTTTTCTTTTCTGCCAAGTATAGTTGCCCCCATGTGTAGGCACATCAAGGAGCAAGAGAGAGTTCTTAACCTCTTGAAGCCTCTTGAAACGGCTTGGAGCTGGTGTTATGCCTCCTAATTTATCGTCTGGTATAGCTATTTCATTTAGGTCTCCCAAAATACAGAAAGGAACGAGTAGCTGAGAGGCATACTGGACGATGAAATCCCATAAGGAGTCCTTTGACTTTTGATGAGGAGGGGCATATACCAAGAGGAAGGCGACCGTCTTGCCAGTACTATGATCGTGGTAATCGATATGGATTAATCTGTGTTGTACTGAAATAAGAGAGATTTCTCCCTCTGAAACTGGCAGATCCTTCCAAAGCAAACAGATGCCTCCCGAGAAGCCCTTTGCAGGGTCGAAAGCAATGTTAGTGAAGCCGCACTTCTTCCAAACACTATTATGAGGGATTTTGTTCGTTTTAGTCTCAAGAAGCACCAAAACATTAATGTAGTTGTTTCTACAAAAGAGTTCAGTATCCGTCCAGAAGTTCCTCCTTTTAATACCTCTACAGTTCCAAGAGCATATATTCATGGAAAACCTTTTTTTTGAGTATCCGTTTGTACTTTTTTATAGCGTTTGTGTCGGAAATGGTTTGATCGAACATGATTTGATTTATAGATCACAAATTCCTTATAAACTGGAGAGGATTGGTGTATATATAGCCAGTGAGGCTTCAGGTGCTTGTTGCAATTCCAATTTTCGTCACGACATTGGTAATCTAAATGCGTAGAGCACGCAAGTGACCGGTATAGTTTAGTAGTATAACAAATGCTAGTGAGCCCATATTGGATTTGATGTCCGATAAGCCCCATGAATAACCAATGAGTAAAGTAGTAGGTGAACCTCAATTTAGTTATAAATGTAACTAATTTTAGTTTAATAAAACAATTGGACAAGTATGTATAGGAAACTTCATACAATTGGTGTGCCCGGTAAGACTTATACTCAATTTGATAATGGGATAACAAGGCTTGTGAGCCATCAAATGTAGTAGCAAAATGTTGGTATATTGTACAAGGTAAGCCACCAAAACAAGACATAGAGAGAGCAAGTCCTATTAGGACAAAAGGAAGCCGAGACTGGAGGAACCGCAAGCACCCAAGAAAAAGCAACCTGCACAATGAAGGCAAACAACAGCCAAATGGATGGTAATTCAGGGCAGCAAAACACACAAAAGGCGAAGGTTTATAGTTAAATTTAAGTATGTATAGTAATATAGGTGCTGGTGAGCAGGTATTGCAGGCCGGTGAGGCCGGAATCTGGATGACAGGTGTGTAGTAAGGGTGGAGAGTAGAAGCTGAAAACGACTTGGAGTCGACTTCGAGAGCAACCGACAAGCCTGCGGCAGTAACCAAGAGCAGAAGCGAAGCCCTGATTGAAATGCCGTAAGGGATGAGAGACCAACCCTTCCGACACTTGAAATCGCCAATCCCGCAGTTGATGGCGAGGAAATGCGTGGCTGCAACGCCAGAAGCGAGGCACCCGCGCTGAAGATGGTTGGTTTGGATTACCTCAAATCTGGAAGCACTAATGGCTTCTGATGGCGGTGGCCATGGAGTTTGTTGATTTGGTGTGAGTGGTGAGCCGAGCACACCATGGACAGGAGAACCGTGACCAACGACGACATCCCCAGTAGCAAGAAGAAGCCATCCTTTCCACCTCCCACCAACGCCCCTACGACTTCGATTACGCCGACAAGGCAGCCCGCACGACCAATTAGTGTGATTGATACCGAAATCTTCCCAATTTGAGATGAAATTTTTAAGACTCAAAGAGGGAAAACGATTTTTGGAGATATTGGGGTAATCTATGAGGGAGATCCTCTTGATTTTGATAAGATAGGGATTAAGACTGATTAGTAAAGATGGATTGGCTTTGGATTTAGCAGTGGTCTTGTGCGGGACAAGGGTCGGCGCCGTTAAGCTTTGTAGGGTTTGGTGAGGAAGATGACTTTGGGAGGGAGAAGGGGTAAGCGCGTGAAACGCGTTCATTTGTACGGTTACTGTGAATGATTTAAGGCCTTGTTTATTTGAGTAGAAGGAAAATGAATTAAAATTTCTATGTAAAATTTGTATAATCATCATATTTTAGCGAGTCTAAAGAAGGGGAGAGGGTAATGGATCCTAAGAAATTTTTTTTTAATTAAGTAATAATTCGAGATCTGACATGTCTGAACTCGAGAGGTCAACAAGTTGGCAAACAGATGAACCGTCAAACAATACAACATACACCGAAATAAAATAAAAAGAAAGGCGTAATCAACACGTAGCAGGCACTCTAAGAAGGACAAAACTAAGAAGACCTGGTAGCCATGAAATTGATCAAATTCGGTAATCAAATGGGTGAAAAAAAACATAGATTTTATATGAAAAATGAGAAAGTAAGGGTGTTGACTAAATATTGATCAATAAATCTTGACTAAATTTAAAATTAACTACGAGTGTCGGGTTCGTATGGGGTGAGGTTAATAAACTGATTAAAATTATAAATAGGGTAAAATTTATAAACTGTTGGTAAAAATAGTTAAAATTTTAAATAACAAGATAATCTTTATATGGGGTACAAATGTGTTTTAATTGCGATAAATAAATAAACAATACAAAAAAAGTGTTTTGATTTTTGTAGTTAAAAATTTAAACACAAAAAAAAACTCCTTCCATTAGCTTTTTTTCAACTCAAAATTTTAACCACGTAAAAATTTCAACAGCCTAATTATACTACTTTTTTAGCTGTTTTTTTGGCTTCCATAAAAATAATTTCTCCAAAAAATATCTATTAAATGGAAACTCTAGATGAAGTTTCCGGAACAAAAACAAAATAAGTGAGTAAGAGAGAAAAAAAAAAATTGACACTGAAATTTGGATATTTGCGAGCTGCGTGGAGCAGATTCAGACTCCTTCGTTCTTAAGCAAAACCGTTTTGATTCAAAGCTTCGTATAAATTCAACCATTTCTCCGATTCAAGACAACAAGAAACAGCTGGTTATTCCTTCTCTTAGGGTTTTTTTTATCTAGTTTTTCGACGGAATTCATTCGCAAATCGCCATGTCCATGCTCGATTCCTTCTTCAACAAGGGATTCAAAGCTTCCAAATGGTACGGTTTCGATCGATTGCAGTTATGCTTGATTTGATTTCCCCTAATTCTATGTTCGATTAGAACGGAGTAGTGAATCTGAGTTTTGATCCGTTGCTTTTTTTCTTTCTTTCTCCCTGTCTTTGTGTATCAGTAAAACCCTGTTAAAACTCACAATTCCGAGGATAAAGCTGCTGAGGAACAAGCGAGAGCTTCAGATTAGGCAAATGCGAAAAGAAATTGCTAAGCTGCTCGAGACTGGTCAAGAAGCCACTGCGCGCATTAGAGTAATCAATAATCATCTCTTCTTTCTTTTTCTTTTTCTTTTGCAATTTTATATGTACGAGTGATATTGTTTGTAATTCATTCGGTAGATTCAGAGTGTTTGATTGTGGAAATGTTCTTCTCAGGTGGAGCACATCATAAGGGAGGAGAACATGATGGCTGCACAAGAAATCATTGAACTCTTTTGCGAACTTATTTCTGCCCGTCTTCCTATCATTGAGACTCAAAGGTGTCCTCTCATATACTTATATAGGCATATGCCTAATTTCAATTTGCACATCAATGAATACTATTTAGATATGTGCTGTTTGCAACTTTGCATTCGTCTCATGCTTGTTCGACTAAGATTCTCTGTGTTATAGTGCCAATATTGAGTCACACACCTAGTTTTTGGGGACGACGTTAAGTTGTGTGTGTCGCTATGAATACCAATTCGTTGGCCGTCCTAGATTAGAAATGTGAATTTTAAGTATTACGAAATGTGGTAACGCATACACTAAATGATCATCCTGATCAGATGATCAACTCTTGAGCCCTCTTTCCAGCCCAAGCCAAACCTTTTATATTTGCTTAGATCATTCTCTTTTTCGGATACTGATGATAACATTTTGCTTATGGATGTGATGGCCGTTTTCTGTAATTGATATTCTTGTTCAGCATCTTCAAATTTTGAATTTAACTTGTCTCCAGGGAATGTCCTTTGGACTTGAAAGAAGCAATATCCAGTGTGTGTTTTGCTGCTCCAAGATGTGCTGATCTGCCTGAATTGCTGCAAGTTCAGTTAGCATTTGCTTCTAAATATGGAAAAGAATTTGTAATGGCTGCCACGGGGCTCTTGCCAGCTTGTGGTGTTAATCGCCAGGTTATATTTGCTGTGATTTTGCAGTGTTTGCTGAAACTAAAGAATAGATGCTGCCATCTTTGTATCATGACCTCATTTGCCATTTTTTGTTGTTTTTGTCTGCTGTTCCAGCTAATAGAACTGTTTTCAGTCCGTGCACCCCCAGCTGAGAAGAAATTAACGCTTTTGAAGGAAATTGCTGAAGAGCATGGACTAGATTGGGATTCAACTGCTTCGGAAACTGAGCTTTTCAAGTCACATGAAGACTTGTTGGTGAGTCCCTTCATTAGTGCTTGGTCTCTTACTTTTCTACTTTCTCATCTTAATCTGTTCAATCAATGTCAGGATGGATCAACACAATATGTCACTGGATCTAAGATGCCACTTCCGAAAGAGAAGCATGAAGAAGTTTTGCACTCTACCGCTACTGAAGATACAACTGAGCAGTCCGATTCTGATTCTGGCTTAGACTCGTTGGTCTTTCCTGAGGTTCCTAAGATGGTATTGAGGCCAAGTACAGAACCTAACTCTACAAGAGAAGAGGCTCCTCTTCCATCTGCTCCACATCCAGATTTGGATCGGGAACGAGTTACAGGTTATGAAAATATTACCTATCAGACATCAAAGGGGCCGGAGGAGGAATCATTACAGTCTAGTGATCACGAAATGCCAAGACCTTCTGAGGCTAGACAGTTTGTGCCGTTTATTTATCCTCCACCTCTGCCATTACAATCTGTCTCCTTCACAGAAACTGACCCGACGATTGAATCTCCAGCAATTGTTCAAAGTGAGACAACTGACCCTTCACCAATTTCTCCGCCAAGTGTTAAAAACGCAATGACTGACCCATCACTACAATCTCTTTCCACGAAGTCTGAGATCAATGTGGACCTGGAGGATGTGTTAGTTGCTGCTGAAGCTGCTGCTGAGTCTGCTGAGCGTGCTGCCGCTGCTGCCCGCTCAGTAGCCACCCTTGCTCAGGCCAGAATTTCCGATTTTTCCAGCAAGAAACATAGCCAATCAGCGGACTCTTTCTCTGAAAACCCATTTGGCACGGAAGATAAGCAGCATCTAGACCGCCAAACTTCTGCAGCCGATGCAAATGACAGCATTAATGTTCCTCACAGTATGCCTGAACACAACGAAAACAACCAATTCGCCAACGAATCACCAAGCCTTCCCACATACACTGCCAGTGAATCACTCTTCAAAACCTCTTCTTTTGATGAAGGTGTTCATGAACAAGTGAATCCACAGCAGTTGCCTCGTAGAACTACTTCGACGGAGGATGATCTACTCTCTTCATACCCAAACCTTTTCGGGTCTGGGAGTCAGTCTTTCACTGATACGTCGCGCTCCAACACTTGATGGATTCAAATAAAAAAAAAAAAAACTTGCGCGGAAAATGGTACTTCTCTTGCTTTGTTTGGTTCACGTTCCTTTTAATAGGTTATGTATAAAATCTTGATTTTGTGTGTACAAGCGACTCGTGTAATAAATGGATTATCTCATTGTCATGGATAAACGTAGATGAAAGTTTTCAAAAATAGTATTTATTTTTTACATAAACTTGTGCAAGGTAAGAAAACAATAAAGGTGCTTTCAGCTCAAATTTTGTTAATTTATTTACTAATGGAAGTAACTACTAGCACTAGGTTGTTATATGAGCCAATTAGGTTAAGCTCGGTTTGGGCTCATTTATTTAAGCTTGGTTTAATTTGAGTCTCAACTGGACTTGATTTCGAATTTCTTGACATTAACAAAAAAAAAAAAAATTACCCTTAATCACTACTCCCTCTGCATCTGTATAATTGGTCTTTTGACCATGTTTTCATTGAACAAAATATTTGTCCATTTGAACACTAATAATGATAAAAATTTCTAATTTTATTGAACTATCTCATTAACTATATTTGATTTCCAAGATACTCTATTAATACTCCAACTTTCTACATTTTTTTTCATTGGTCCATTTTTTTCCTTATTATTTAATCTGCTGAAATTTTAGCTATTCTTCTTTCCATTTTTAACTATTTTAAAAAATGTGAAATTGGTGAGATGGTCAATTATACGGATACAAAGGTAGTATATTTAGAACAAATATAGCTTGAAAAAAAACGATTCAAACTCGTTCATTTACCAAATGAATTGAGTTTGAGCAGTAGCACATTTTAAAATTCGAATCTAAGTTAAGACCCAGGTGCTCGGCTCGAGCTCTTTAGAAATTAGTGATTATATCTCAATGCAACCCAATAAGCTTAAAAGCCCAGGCCCAATTGAGTGAAATTGGGCTGGTATAGCCCATCTCTTTATCATTTTAAGAAATACCCTTGTACATTAAATGGTGGTAGGTATATGGCCATTTGCCGACAACTATGTAGATACCAGGTGTAAACATAAATAACCCACATGTCAAAATTTACCACCAATTAACCTCTTTTTTGCTGCCTACCAAAAAAAAACCTCTTTTTTGCTAAAAAGGAATTAAAATAAAAAAAAACAACTATTAATAAATAATAAATTGAGTCATGTTTTGTATTTTGTCGTCAATGAAAATCATAAGTTGGCCTTGAACAAAAGTCAAAGTTGGAATTTGGGAATCTAAACGCAACAAATAATTAAAAAGACGGGAAAATGGAATAATGTTTGACTGACCCATTCAAAGGGGAAATAAAAGTTGAATTTTAATTTCTAATTTTTTTTTGGTTGCTATTGCTAATGTCATTTGTCAAATGTCATCTTCTACTTACAAAATAAAAATTTGACACCCTTCCAAAATTGACCTACTACCTCTTTTGTCACATTTCATAATACCCATTTATAAACCCGTCCAATTCATATAACACGGTTTCAAACAGTGACACATATATTCGATAATTGAAAAAATCTCGTCGAATAGCATCGGCGGCTTCGCGTTATGAATGTATCATTGTCTAATGTCCTTGATAAAAACTAAAGTTTGGGGTGAAAGTTGAAAAAGTAAGAAATTGAACATATATATGGATGGAAACAAATGTTTGGAAGTGGTACCAAAAGCACCAAATAATTTTTTTTATTTTTTATTTAAAAAAAAAAGAGAAAAAAAAGAGGAAAGGGAAAGCCCGGAGAAGTGCTAAGGTGTCCAAAGCCTTTACACTTTTCAGAGTCAGACCCCAAAAGTTGGAAAAAAAAAAAAAGGAGAAATTGTGGGTCTATTTTTGAAGGTGTAACGAATAATGGAATCAAAGTAGGAATTTGTAAATGAATTTAATTAGTGCATGGGAAAACGAAAAAGGGATCTTTAAAAACGAATTGGAATCCAAAGCAGCTCTCAAGCAAAGAATCCTCAAATGTCATTCATATTGTGAATGCCAAAAAACACAATGTTGGTGAATATATAATTGCTTCATGTCCATGGCAATGTTTTAGGGAATCTTGGATTCTGATCTAATTGTACCAAACGAGAATTGTATCGATTTATTTTGTTTTTAAATTATAAAGTCGGGATGTAATTTTTAAGATGTAAGTTAAAACTTATGTGTTATTTTTCACCTCAGACAGGTATTATAAAAATTTTGAGACCTTGTAAGTCAGACAGTTAGATGAGTTTTACACTTTTCAAATAATATACTATCGCTTTCAATGCTTGGATCATTATTTGATGTTTTAGGTTATAGAATTTAATCATTGATATTTGACATTTTAGGTATATTGTATTTTTTTCACACTCTCTTCTCGTCGTAATCAATTATTTAATTAAACAAAATTTTAAGGGGAAAAACCTTAGATAGAGAGAGTAATTTACCGGTTGGTTTCTACAAAATAAATTTCAATGGTTCTCTAAACTATCTCTTGAGGATTCTTCTATAGGTTTCGATCATGTTGAGAGACCATGAAGGCAAGATAATCGTTCGGAGGCACTCGGTGTGGTTCTTCGCCAACACCCTGGTTCTTCATTGTGAGATTTCAAGGGCTCGGGAGTTGGGTTTCTCCCAACTCGTCTTAGAGGGAGACAATATGATGGTCAACAACAATATCAGAGAATTGTGAAGTTGTCAATGAGATAATGAGATGCTTATGTCCAACTCCCTTCTTTCCGCATGCAAGATGGTGTTGTTTTTTCATGTATTCCACAAGATAAACTCAATGGCGAACACTCTTTCCACTCGATTGGCATACTCACCGTTCACTCTGACCCATAATTTCTAGTCTTCATCCGAAAGGATTACACTTGGATAGGCAGGGTCCACCCATAAAATAAACCTGTATTCACTTTTATATTTTTATTTTCTACTTTCCTATTTACGTTTTTCAGTATAACTTTTTATTTATCTTATAATATATATTTTTTATTACCATGTTGAATTTTATGTTTTTATTCTTTTTTTATAATTAAATTTTTATATTTTTATTCTTTACTCTCATATAATTTGATCACCAATATTGAGCAATTGATGCGTTAAGAATTTAAGAGGGGCTTACTTAATAACTCTCTTACCAAAAAATCAATATTATTGTGCCAATTAAAATTTAAAATATCAAATAACCCAGGCCGGATCCCCTGCTACCCTCCGGTGCTCAATTCGGTACATCACAAATTTATTTAGGGTATAAATAAACATTAAAAAAAGTTTTAAAAAAAATTTTTAGATTTTATACCCTTATATTGATATATTTCTAAGATTTTATTATGAAAAATCATATTTTAAAAAATAATAAAAATTATTTTATAAAAGAATCGATATTTTAATTATCTATATTTTTAAAACATGAATTTTTATAATAAATTTTTATAATCATATCAATATAAGAGTATAGAATTTAAAAAAAAATTAAAATTTTTTTCCAGCGGCGTAGGGAGCACCGAGGGAAGTAGAGGATCCAGACGGCAAATAACCACATCATGCCTGTATTCCAGTTCATTCCTCTCGTGTAGGTTACTGCTGAAATGGCAACTGAAGAATTGAATTGAACATCAACATTCAACAACAATACGAATCACGGCGTATATTTCTCGTCAACGAATGTGTTAATTACGGGGTACTGTACTTAACTACAGCTTCCAAATTCCAATGTAGTGGCTGCATATTTGAATTCCTGTTTAGGTCAACAAGCTAGTATTTATACAGTACTTAAGTCTGTTATACGTACGTGAATAGTGAATTTTCTAATCCATACACATCAGAAAATTTAATACTGTATATAGGTTAGATCTCGTGTAAGCAACGTTTACAGTGTAATTTGTAAGCAGTGAAATTATTTGTAGATACAAAATAATTATTTGTGCATAATAATGTAATTATTTGTAGGTATCAACCCGTGTAATTATTCGTAAGTACTAAAGGACATACATACGAATAATCACATGATACCTATGAGTAATGTCACTATTCACAAGTTACTTTTAATCTCAACCGTTTTATCTTCTTAATTCGACACTCCAGATTTGCTCACAAATTACACCGTAAGGGCTGCTTACACAAGATCTATCGTATGTATGTATGTATGTATGTTAGAAGATAATTTGATATTTTTATATAACATTGTTTATATTTAAAAGAGTCATAAGTGATTCTTTAAAATAAAACCAAATTTATATGTGATTTTTTTTGGATGGTTTTATGAAAATTACTATATTTAATTGGGGTTCTCATATTTAACCCTTCTTTTAATGAAAGAGATTTAACCTTTTTTTTAATAGTGGTGTTTGACTTCGTTCTTCGTGTGCGTCCTTAACTTGTTAGTTTTAGGTCTGCTTAGATTTGTTCTGTTGTAGAGTGCGTGCTGGTTTTTTATTTCGCCTTTTTTATGATTTTCTATTATATTGTTGACGTTTTTTGTCCGCCGACTCGTCGGTCTATCGAGATTCAAAGCTGTCTAATCTCGAATTTTTACTTTATAAAAAAAATAACAATCAGCCCAAAGGAGCTCAATGAAGACTAGGGAAATACTACGAATATCGAGAATATGAGATAGTCGAGAAATTAACACAATGTCTTGATTTTTTTTTTGATAAGGTAAAAATTCGAGGTTAGACATACCTGAATCTCGAAGGCCGACAAGTCGGCAGACGAATAACCGTCTAAGCAAACATAAAAATACAAAGCCGGTGCAAAGTACATGCGAGAACTCTACAAAAACGAAACTAAATACAACTAAACCGAACAAGACGAGGACGTAGACGAAGGACGAAGCCAAGCACAACCCTAAAGCAGCACCGTAGGCCAGCGGCACATCAGGAGTCACCTGTGGGCAGTGAAGACGAACCTTTCTTCCGGAGAAAGGAGACGTCTCGATACACACTACCACGACCCTAGCCTATCCCGACTCCGGCTGCCAGAACCCCATCAAACGGAGAAGAAAATTCAGTCACGCCAAACGAAGAGTCACATATGCCTGAACCGAACGCACCAAAAACCCAAGCGGGATTTACACCAACCCCACTGGGAAACCCAAGCGGGAAATACATAAACCCCGTAGGGAATTATTTAATAGTTATTATTTGTTTATATTTACTGATATGATTTATATATTTATTTATTATCTAAAGAGTCCGGACCTAATTGGGACCAACAGTTATTATTATATTTTTTTATGGGCTGACTTCGGGCCCAAGGTTTGTCCTTGGGCCCAAAGCAATAATTTTCGGGCCTAGGGAAGGGATGGAAGCAGCGGCTGCACTGAGCAAAACCCAGGCACCGAGAGAGTCAAGCTGAGCGACGCCGAGAACCGACGACCCAACACAGGGGCCGACCAGGGCAGACGGGATGGTTGCTGACGGACCCAAACCACAACCCACCCAGACGAAGGAGGAGAAGGGATGGGCGGTGGATGAAGCGGAACCTCGAAGGAGGAGGTTGGGATCTATGAAGGTGGCTCCATAAGGGCCAGATCCGCCACCACCCAGACCAGAAATCAAACGCGGCAAAGGGCGAACGCCGACACAGACGTCCGGAGGAGAAGATTGAGATCTGAGAACAATCAGGGGAGATTGAACCAAATGAAGGACCCCAAATACGGATTACAAGAACAGCGGAATCAATCGGACAACTATCGACAATCGACCAGAGCCAGAGCAACCCTCTGCAAGATCCGAACCCAACAAAGGCCACGAATCGACAGAAAGTCCACCGAAGCACCCGGCCGGACCCAACACAATACGCCGACGATGAGTTGTTTTTGAAGCCCCAAAGGGGTTTTTTTTAGGCCTCTCAAGGAGGTTTTTCATAGATTACGGTAGTGATCGATTATGAAATAGCAGATTGTGAAATACCCTCGTTTTTGTAGTCGGAAATTGGTGGCAGCCAGCCCGAGGAGATGGTGGCGGCTAAGATGAAGTCGGGGTGATCAGAAGGTGGAGAGAGCCTCACAGGTCCACCAGAGGAGGATAGTCGATCGACGCTTGAGTCGAATTGGGGGCGCGTGGGCAAAACGCCCAGCACGTTGTTTTACCCTTCAAAAAGATTCGGTTCCTATAAAAAAGACAAGCTAGTGAATTCAACACAATGTCTTGATGTCAAAGAGACAAATAGCATAAACCCACAAAAAATAAAAGACATCTCCTAGATAATTGTGAATAAAAAAAATGTTTCTCTTACCTAAATAAGGGATTGTCAAAAAATACAAACACTATCACAATTAATGTTGGGTTAAAAAACATAGTCATCCCACATTGGTTGTAAGTGGCAAAGTAACACAAATATAGATATATAAAGACAGGGAAACTTCTACATAATGACTTAAACTTTTGTATTAGAAAGGTGGATCATAATTTTATAATAAAAAATAAAATAAACACGACACGACTCTTATTATCATACTACCCGAAACAGGATTTCTCGAAATTTCACAATTAATTCGATCAACAAGATGTTTAACTAAGACACTAGTATATACAAACGCATTAAAAGAGTGATTAAAATGCATCATAGCAACATAATGAATCATAGCCCCTGTACAGCATATACACTTATTAAATTTACCTCCCACCACACATACAGCATAGACACTTATTAAATGGTGGGCCAAATCCCAATCAAAATCTCGCCATTTACTAGTGATTTTAGTTTTCAAAATCATAGAAAAGTATACAATTTTAGTTTTCAAAACTGTACTGACCACGGAATTTAAAATTGTCAGAAACCTGACAATTACAACTTCAACAATAAAATAAGAATTTTAGTTTTCAAAACCGCACTGACCACGGAATTTAAAATCGTCAGAAACCTGACAATTACAACTTCAACTATAAAATAAAATATCAAGCGAATGGACTGGGCTTAGACCCCATTAGCCCAACACCTTCCTCGATCACGGTTTTGAAAACTGTGGGAGGTCTCCCCTTCCCCAAAGCGTAGCCCTATCTCCTAGCCCTGAAAGATTCCCCTAAATCCTCAGCCGATCACAGTTTCGAAAATTGTGGGAAAGTTTGTTCCATCCCGACGTCATAGCCCTGCCTCCCTACCTAGCCCTGCCCCACTACGACTGAAATATTCGGTAAACGCTCAGTCGATCACGGTTTACAAAACCGTGCGAGGCTTTATTCCTCAACGACGTAGGGATGCCCCCCCCCCAACAGGCTACATTAAATTGTGAGATTCTCAGTCAAGACTCAACCGTCCATGGATTTCAAGATTATGGGATCCCTCCATCCATCTATATAAACTGTTTCATCTTCATTCCACACTACACCAGAAGCGAATACTACCAACCTTTCATTCCTCTCTGTCGCCAGTACGTAGTTCAGCCCTTCGTCACCTCCCGTTTGTATCATCTCTTCTTTGACCATGATGTGGAAGCCATGGAAAGGGTTCATTTGTCTCCGAGGTGGTTTCGGAGAAAGCGACTCACGGAGAACGGTCGACTCGCGTGTTCAAGAGAGGATCGAGGTTAGTGTTAGATTAAATTTTTTAAATCGAATTTAAATTATATGCAATGTTATGATTATTTGTTGAAATCAAAGTTGAAGTTAAATTGTTATTTTGATATGTTTAGATATGTGTTGATTAAATTTGAAACATCGACGAATAATCAGTGCCCCCTTCCAAAGGTTGGTGTTGATGACTCATATTATAGTGGATTATAAATTTTATTAGTTATTATTTCACAACTATATCAAATGGTACCTCAAATATCATTTCACAACTATAAACTCTAGTGGTAACAATACGGTATGTAAACAACAATATCTAAAGTCATATTCATATAAGAACATATTGGTTTTGAATATTTTATAAACTCTAATGGAAATACGATACATAAACTAAATAATATACGCAATCTTTATAACATTGTACTTGGAGGTTCTGAACAAGTTCTTCGGGGTCATTGTAACTATGGGGGTTGAATGACACCTCATCTTGTGATATTTTTGGAGAGGACATGATCACGACAAAAACAACAGCCTCAACATGTTTTTCGAAAACCTCGACATGTGTTTCTAACTATACATTATCACTTCGCTATGTTTTATTGTTTGCTCAATGCTTCTATTTAAGGATGATTTGATGTAGGTTTAGCCTCGAACTTTCCATTATTTCTGCAACCATAGCAGCCTACATTTCTACGGTTTTCAAAACCATTACCTTTTTATTCCTGACGGTTTTTGAAACCATGGTCGTTAGTGTATTTGCTTCTAATGATTTTTGAAACCGTGGGCATCTTTTTTTTTTTACGATATTTAAAACCGTCATTGACACCATTTTATTAGCGATAAATTGGTCATATATAAAGAAAATAGACTTATTAAATTTACCTTCCAACACATCTTTTTTTTTTTTTGAACCGGAAAAAATTTGGCTGCAAGGAGAACCCTAGCATCCAAGAGCATCCAACAGGATGAAATTGCGTAACTCAGAGTCGTCAGGAACCAAGTGGTTGTGGAAAGCTGTGTCCAGATGTGCGAGTCGATCCGCAACTCGGTTAGCTTCCCTTAGGACATGACGAATCAGGACAGATTTGAAGAAGCCCAGGGAGGCTAGACTGTCAGAGACAATCATGTCGCAGTCTCCCAATGGGTTTCCAACTCGTAATAGGTTGTTAATTATTTGTAGATTGTCGCCTTCAATTTCGATGTTGGTAATTGAAAGATTTCTTGCTGCGTTCAATCCATGCCATAGGCCCGTCGCCTCCGCATGTGCCGCAGAAGGCGAAGAGCACGGGCCAGACCCAGAATAAATAATGTTGCCATCACTTTGTCGAATAACATATCCATATGAGCTGCGGGTGCCTGAGAACCACGATCCATCAAAATTGAGTTTAAGGTATCCGTCCTGGGGGCGCACCCAGGTGGCATTCCTTTTCCGTTTTTGTACCAGATCAGTAGGCCTTGTTGTTGTTCGGAGTGGTTGGTAATTGATATTCTCTTCTATTGCCTTTGTAGTAGTCCAGGTAGTAATTTGGTTGTTTATGAAATATGTTATGTTTTTGGCATCTGGTTTTTTGCTTTCGAAAAGAGTTTTGTTACGGTGGTACCATAAGCTCCACCAGGCGAAGGAGAGTTTACTAAAACGGGAGGAACCAATGGTATCTTTTATGCATTGAAGTGCAATGTTAATATTATCATGTTGTATGAAATTATTATTAATTACTATGTATAATGTAGGGTCCATCATAGTTATTACAAATTTTGAGATTGGACAGTTCCAGAGCAAATGATGAAGATCTTCATAGTTAGAATCACATTGAGGACATGATGTGGGGATTCCCACCCCTCGGCTAGCAAGCCTGACCGCCGTTGGAATACCGTTTTTTAGGATTTTCCAAAGGAAGTTTTTGATTTTGGGCGGGATGTCCAGTTTCCATATCCAGTACTTGTCCGTTTGCTGATGCTGTTTCATAGTATCTAACATTTGTATAGCAGAGTGTGTGGAGTACCAGCCATTTCGACTCCATTTCCAATAAAGGCGGTCTGTGTGTATTTGTGTAGGTATTGTCGTTAGCTCGATAGTGCGGAGCGCATCATCAGATATGACATGCTTGACAGCGTTCCGTAGGGCTAGTGTGTTCCAAGTTTTGTCAGGGTTGAGAAACTGACTTACTTTGGTGTCAGTGTTTATTTGACTAATGTCTGCTACTGAGTTTATGAGCGGGGAGTTGCCAATCCAGTGGTCGGTCCAGAAGTTAATGCTTTCTCCATTTCCAATCGACCATCTAATACCTTCTTTGAACAATGGTAGTAACTTTGTTAGTTGTGTCCATTGCCACGATGTCCAGTTCTTCTATTGTAATTTAGTATGGCTTTGCCTTTCAGATATTTCTCCGATATTATAGTTACCCAGGGGTTGTTCGGTTCTGCTAATATTTTCCATATTAATTTAAGTTGGAGAGCAATGTTCATGTCCTCTGATTTACGTAGTCCAAGACCACCATTGTCCTTTGATTTACAAACTTCGTACCAACTAATCAGAGGCTTATGTCTTGGTCCTTTGTTCCAGAGAAAACTCCTGTTGATCTTGTCCAGTTCTGTATGTACTGCTTTTGGTAGCATGAAACATTGCATAAGATGAAGTGGTTTAGCTGAAAGTGTGGTTTTAATCAGTGTGCCACGACCTGCTTGTGACAAGCAGTTAGCTTTCCATTTTTGTAGTTGGGTTCTTGTTGAGGTTAGTAGGTCTTTGAAATCTTCTTTTGTGGTACGTCCGTGCAGAATTGGGCAGCCTAGATAAAGACCTAGTGATGTGGTATTTTGTATCTGAAGCTCGTTTTGTATTGTTGTTTTTTGTATCGGGGTAATATTTTCTGTAGTCTGAAACTGAGATTTGTGTCTGTTTACTTTTTGCCCTGAGATGGAGGTGTATTCTGCGAGTATTTTGTTGATCTGGTCACAGGCAGTTCTTGTGGCTGAAGCAAAAATGATGATATCATCAGCAAAGGATAGCTGCGGAATCCTTGTTCCATTTCTAGTCAACCTGATACCAAGGTGGCTACCAGGTTTAGACGCTGCTTTATGCAGGCCTTTGGAAAGAATCTCGGAGCTGATAAGGAATAGGTATGGTGAGAGAGGGTCACCCTGACGGATACCCCTATTTGGTGTGAATATTTCTGTAGGCTCGTTGTTGACTAGTACGGAGTAAGTTACAGTTGTTATGCATTCTTTAATCCATCCTGAGAATTGAGAGGAAAATCCAAACTTATCCATTACGGACAGTAAGAAATCCCAGTCTACCATGTCGAATGCTTTTTCCATGTCTAGCTTAATTGCCATCCATCCAGACTTCCCCTTTTTCTTGGAGAAGGAATGGAAGATTTCGTTTGCTATAAGGATGTTATCTTGAATAGAACGACCTGATGAAAAAGCACTTTGTAGTGGGTTGATTAATTTTGGGATTACTCTCTTTAGTCTTGCGGCTATTATTTTAGCGATGATTTTGTAACTCGTTGAGCATAGACTAATAGGTCTGTAATGTGAGGTTGTTCTTGGGTTGTCACATTTTGGTATTAGTGCTATAAATGTGTGGTTGATTTGTTTTAGTATTCGTCCTCCGAGAAAAAACCCTTTTACAGCCTTAGTGACTGTAGGTTGTACAATGTGCCAATATTTTTTGAAGAATCCCGCGGGAAACCCATCGGGTCCAGGGGACTTATCATTTGCTAGGCTGAATACCGCATTCTTAATTTCCGTGTTTGTGACTGGTCTTGTTAGCCATTCATTGTCTTCATAGGTAATTTCAGGTCCTATATTGGATAGGAGATTCGTTGATATTCTTTGTCTGTTGTCTTTAGAGAATCTTTTGGCGAAGTCGTACCTGATTGTATCCCTTATATCCTTTTCACTAGTCAGATTTACTCCTGCAGTTGTTTGGATGCTTCTGATTATATTTCTGTTTCTTCTTCCTGTAGCTACTCTGTGAAAGTACTTTGTGTTTTTGTCAATAGATTGGAGATGTGTTTTCTTAGCCCGTTGTCCCCAATAATGTTGCTGAAAACATAGCAGGGAGGCGTGCTTGGCTGTTAGTCTTTTGATCTTGCGTTCTGTCGCATGATCATATGCTATGCTAAGTATTGTTTGGAGGTTTTGTAGTTCATTTTCAGTGTTTGTTATTTGGCGGAATACATTACCAAATGTTGCCTTGCTCCATAGCTTACTTTTTTTCTTAACTTCTTGTAGTTTTTTTGTTAACTTATACATGTGGGATCCTTGTGTGTCTACTCTCCAGGCATTTTGGACAATTGTTTCGAATTCAGGTCTGGACGTCCATGCCATTTCGAATTTGAAGGGCTGTAGTTTGGGTTTTTGATTATCCATCAAGTCAAGGGTTATTTGTGTGTGGTCTGATTTTAGGAAGGCATGGTTTTTTGTGCAAAGATTAGGGAAAAGCTGAAGAAGGCTATGACTTACTATCGCCCTATCCAGTTTCTCAAATATGTTGTCAGTTCCATAAGGTCGTTTCCTCCAAGTGTATTTATTACCAATGCATTGGGCGTCTATTAGATTGTGTTTTGTGATGAGCTCTCGTAGTCTTAGAAATCTATGCGTAGTCGGAGCATTTCCCCCTTTTTTGTCTTTTGGTTCCAGGATTTCATTTAGATCGCCTATAATGATTTTATGACCGTCAATATCAGTAATTTTGTTTGATAGTGATTCCCAAAAGTTATTCTTGTCAATCTCTTTTGCTGGTGCATACACAAACAGAATTGTGAGTTTCAGGTTAATAGTGTGGTTTATGTACTCTGCTTGTGTCAATCTATCAGTTGAGCTCATTATAGTAAAAGTGTCGTTGTGGAGTTGTGATTCTTTCCAAAGGAGGCACATGCCACCAGAAAGGCCAGTAGACGGAGAAAAGTGAATTCTATCGAACCCGGGCTTCCTCCAGAATCGATCTGAGGGAGGTTGTTGGAGTTTAGTTTCTGCGAGCATTAAAATTTTGATATGTTCTGTTTTGCATGTTGATTCTATTTGAGTCCAAATGTTTTTTTTGCTTAATCCCCTTATATTCCAGTAGCTAAATCTCATTATTAACAGTTTTGCTAAGCCAGTTGAGGCGTTGGAGATAGTTGTCAGTTATGTGGGTGGTGAGCTGAATGAATGTTGTTATGTTTACATTATAGAGAGACAAAAGTTGTGATGTAGCATGCAAGTACGATGGTGTTTGCCTGTATGATACAATGCTGATTAGTTTTTGAGTTAACTTCTCACAAAAAGAGTAAATTTGGTAACTTGGACCGATTACAACTATGGAATGTACTGAGTAATGAGATATATAATGCAGCTGATATTGCATATTTATTGGATCTTGAGTTAAGATCCAGGTTGAGTTGTATGGCAGTACGGAGGCAGTGATGATCCAGGAGCCCGGGTTGATTAGTTTGTGGTCGTTTGTCATGTTCTTTATCATCCCTTCGTCTAGATATCTTCTCCATTCCTGTGGGCTTTTAGTGCTTGTGTATCCCTGTAGGGTAAGAAGTGAAGATAGTAGCTCAAGAGAAAAATTCCCTTGAGCCCAATTAGTATCACCAAAAATAATGAGTAAAACTTGTAATAAATAAGGATTTCCAATCCATAGATAGTGAGCAGTTTTAAGATCATGATGACAACTTAGTTGTTGCATGAAGTATTCATAGTATTGTTTTTGGTTTGAGGAGGACCATACTATAGTAATTTCCTTTAAAGTACAAATGATTTGTCTGAGGTTAAGAGCACATAGTGGTAATTGACAGTCCTTTATTGATTCAGAACAAGTACCATAACAGTAGGGCTTTGCATTCCATTGAGAAGAAGGCATAGTATAGATTCCAAATGCAATACAATGGAGATGAAAGCTAATGGTACAGGCTGATGTTAGATTCACACATAGAGGGTGAAATGATTCAGTACAAATAACATAATAGTAGGGCTTTGCATTCCATTGAAAAGAAGGCATAGTACAGATTCCAAGTACATTGCAATGGAGATGAAAGCTAATAGTACAGGCTGATGATAGATTCATGCATAGAGGATGAAATGTTTTAAAAAGGAAAGACAATAATCCCTTGCAAGGGATAAGATAACAGTCAACAAGTTTGATGTGGCAAATACAAATTATAGTACTAGCATTAGGATTTTGCCGAGAAATAGGGGTTAAGTAGTTAGCAAAAGGGGAAAGATTTTCAAAAGGTGAAGTTGAGAGTAAACTTTCATCACTGTCACAGTAGGTAGAAGAGCTGGAAAACCCATTGCTTGGCAAAATCATGGTCATCATCAATTTATTCAGTAGGTTTGCCCCTCTTCAGGTAGGAGCTTGCTGTGTCTTCATCTCCCATAGTAACTTTTCTTTTAAGAGAGCTGGAGTTTGAATTCTCCCCTGGTGGAGCTTCCATGGTGGACAACATCCTCATCAGAGAAGAAGTGGAGTGTAGTGACTGAAAGGATGGCTCAGAAGCCAGTTCTTCTTGGGTGTCTATCATTGGGTCATCCACCAGGTAGCTGTCACCTTCATAATCATCCAGAATGTCCTCCTTATTGGGGTCATAAAGTAGGCAGGGGAGAATGTCAGAGCTCACATCAGCTCCTATCTCATTGAAGAGTTGTGGATCAGGGAGTGGGTGAGCAGCTGCCAGTGGGTCATCATTAGAGGGGGGGTTGTTATTGGTATGCACTTGGATAGGTGGTTGTGGATTCACAGGAACCAAAGTGGCTGGAGGAGGGTGAGGTAGCTGCACCTGTCCCCCCGAGCCCTCACTAAAACCAGCTGCTGGAGCAGGGTTACCAGCAAGGGCTGCGAGGGGGGAAGAGGGAACAGTAGCCACACCAGATGCACAGTTGGGTGCTTCTCCAGGAGTAGTAGGAGCTGCATGGTTCACAGCTGCATTGATGGAGTCAGTTACCTTCCAACACATCTTGACCCAAGGGGATTGGGGGTTGCAAAAAAACTAGTGAATGTAATATAAATTAACCCTACAAAAAAAAAAACTACAGTATAAATTAAAAACCGGAGAAAATAATATTTTGCAAAAAGGTGAAGAAAAAGCAAAGATAAGACTATCTTGATTAGTTGATTGTGCTCGTATTTTGGGTCACCAAAACCAAATGCATCAAATCACTCACTTTAAAGCATATCTTATTTTTCTCATAACAAAAACAAAAGCATATCTTTTTTTTAAAAAAAAAAAGAAATGCATTACAAAGTATCCCTACTTATTTTCGTTAATTTTATGTTATAATTTTTCTCCGGATATCATTCTCATTAAAACAATCCAATATCATAAAAAATTTACCAAAATCTTAATTTCGTCAATTTTATGTTATCATTTTTGTCCGGATTTATAGTCGTAAAAATGAATTGGGATACCTTGTTACCACATTTCCAAAAGATTGAGTTATTTTTCTTACCGTTGAATGGTGGAGATATTTTTTAATGTCTCTCTAAAAGTTGAGTTATTTTAATTTCTTTTTTACCTTTTAGCATATTTTTTATGAGTTGAAAACTATATAAAATATCAAATTTTTTATTAATTTAAAAAAATAATTTTATTCTTATTACTAATAAGTATCAAATTATTAAATGAATAATAATTTTTAAAAATATTTTATATAGTTTTTAGCTACTTACGAAAAGAGATGAAAATCAAAAGACTTAATTTTTAATGAAGGGGTGTTTTTTTATTCCTATTCAAAAGAACTGATAAATTTTATAGCATAACTCTCTCCAAAATTTTGAAAAATGCTTGAAATTTAAGAAATTTCGATTAATAATATATGGAATAATATGATAAATCTGTCAGAGATGCTCCCATTGCATTATGTATTTATTGAATATTATTTTCGTAGTATTGTACTTCATTTTCAATTTAATGGGGTCTTTAAGATTTAATAATTGTGAGCATATGCCGGGTTCCATGGCAATAATTAGTCCATTAGTTTAGTAGATAATGTTGATGATTCTTGTCTTGTTGTCAATTTTAGATGCATATACTATTTTAAGTGATAATATTTAGTATCATTATCGATTAATAAAAAAATCAAAGCATATAGTACTAGCTAGTGGTAATTAATTAACATCATCTCATTAAATTAATTGAAAAAAATACAGTTTGTGGATATGAGGAAAGGTGTTACACCATTGTGATCCTCTATAACCGGTGCATCTTTTAATTATTTTGGGAAAAAAAATGAACATAATTTTTTAAAATTATATATTTATGTTAGAGGTTGGGTCATGTGTTAACAACTCTTACGGTGTTAAATGTTAACAAATCAATATTCAGCAAAATTTATCAAATATTCATCCCAGTCACTCAATTATTCATCAAAACTTTTGTTAAAATTAATCAAATATTCATCACAGTCACTCAATTATTCACAATTTCCCAAATATTCATCACAGTCACTCAATTATTCACAATTATTCACAATATCCACCTCCAATCCTGTAATTGTGTTACTGTGATGAATATTTCTTAAATGTTGCCGAATATTGATGAATATTTGGTTAATTGTGAATAATTGAGTGACTGTGATGAATATTTGAGTGACTGTGATGAATATTTGATTAATTTTAACAAAATCTTTGATGAATAATTGAGTGACTGTGATGAATATTTGATAAATTTTGCCGAATATTGATTTGTTAACATTTAACACCGTAAGAGCTGTTAACATTTGATCCGCATTCATTTATGTTATATATATACACTTATTTGGACATATTAATTTATAAACTTTAATAAATGACATTTCTGTTTTAGGAAAATAGAAAATTTTATAACAGTATAAATTTATAAAGTATAAACATGATTTTTTTTAAAAATTGTACGAGGTTAAATTTATGTGTAAAATAATTAAATGATATATTGAAATTACACCCCAATTATAAGTATAAATACATACATATATATTATACACTTTTTTTTTATACAAGTCAATGATTTGAGGTTGGTCAACCACGATTGAACCAATGCCCAAGTGCGTCCTGACGAACGGGGTCGCCAATCTCAGCTGGGGGATGCTCATCAAGCATAGTCTTCGCGAGTCCGAGGTGCGCCGTATCCTGTCAGTTACATGGTTCCCTTCCCTGAAAGTGTGTGAGAAGGAGACGTTGTCGAAAGCTATACATAACCCGAGGGCGACCGAAATCATCATCTCGACTTCTCACGGGGCCTTCCAAATCCCTTTCATGACATTGATCACTGTCAAGCAGTTCCCCTCCACCTTCAGAAGCGAGAAACCCCTCTAAGAAGCTTCTCGTAACCCAGCCTGGAGAGCAAGACATTACCGTGGCCATGCACCTCGCAAGAAAGGACTGCACCCTAGATATTTTGAATGACAAACTCAAAAGCAGCAAGTCTAGGGGCGGCTTTAGCTCTATCAAAATTAAGTTTCATGTATCCTTCTTTGGGTTTTCCCTATTTTATCACTTTATGACTTTTGGTCCTTTATTGGTGGGTGTTTGATCTATTGGTTTTCATGTCTTCTTCGAGGCCGTCAGTTTAAGTGTTTTTTTCCCTAACTCATTCTTCGTTGTTTTATGTACTTGATTCATTCTTCTACGTTCCTAATATCGATGTTGTCGAACAGAATTTTGTTTCTCATGGACCAAACTCCCCAAAGGGAGAAGACAATAATCGATTTCTGCCCTGTTGAGAGCTTAGCAAAGATTCCAGTGATTATTTTCTTTATATATATATATAGGATAGATCATATGTACTCAGCCTTTAACGTGTATCATGTACACAAATCAGGATCGTTGATTTAGTACAAATGGAAGGCTGAGATTATTTCGGATTTTAGATTAATTGTAAATTAAAATTGCAAAAACACAATCTCACCCTTACCTAGGCGCGTGATTACAAATCCCCTTAACCCTATCCCACACATTAAGCGTTTTCAACCAAAAGGAGAGAGAAAGAGAAGTGGGGGCGATCAGAGGGAGGCGAAAGGGCGATCGGGCCTTAACGTGGAGACGATCTCTCAGTCTGGCTACAGTGGCGACGATTTGAAAGCGGTGGTCGGAGGCGACTGCGAAGGCGGTGGTCGGAGATAGAAAGAGAAGCGGGGGCGATCTAAGGGAAGCGAAAGGGCGATCGGGCCTGAACACGGAGACAAGCGCTGCTCCTCGGTTGTCGCAGACGGGTTTCGAAGGCGGCTCCAAAGGCGCTGTCCTCATCACGTATGTCAACTTCTTCAATTTGTTCCATCTGTTTCTTCTTTTCTGATTTTTTTAAAATTGGTCTTTGTTTGAATTCAATTTCTTTCTTCTTATACGGAAACAGATGTAAGAGATTCAACGAATTAGGGCTTCGATCAATGGTGTTAGTCGGGGCTTCACCGAAGCTTTTCGCAGTGAAAGCCAAGAGCCGGCTCCAAAGGTGGCTCCAAGTGCTGCTCCTCGGTGGTCGCAGACGGTTTTCGAAGGCTCTTTTGATTCGAAGAAGACCTATGTAAGTTTGTTACTTATTTGAATTCCGGTTATTCAATATGAAGAAGACCGATTCGAATGCCCTTTTTTTCCGATATCTTGCCATCGTCGATATACCTCCTGTTCTTCCCCAATTCAGAGACTAAGCAATTAATCATCTCTAATTTGATATACAAAACAGAGGAAGATTCGAATGCCCTTTTGATTTGATGGAGTGTTGTGATTTTTTTATTCTAATAAGGCCCTTTTAGTTATTTGAACTTCCGAAATTCCGAAACCAGGTATCTTCGATCCTTGATCCGCATTATTAGAAACAATATCCTAAGCATTATTTGTTAAATTGTGAAACATTATTCAATACAATTGTAAGTTTGTTCGGTTCTATTTATTGAGGGATGTGATATCTGGATGTGTTAGGGTTACGAGTAGTCCGCAAATTTGGGGCAAGCTCAAGTTTCATGTTGATTGAATGAATTAGGTAATTGAATGATTTAGGGGATTGTGACCAAATTGTTAGAGATGAATGGTCGATTTTGTGCGTTTCATGTGATTTAAGAGGTATTTGATAGAAAAGCCGAATTATTCATATGTATGGACCGATTTTGTGCTTCATGAGATATTTTTTTATGTCGGTGGTCATATCAATGAAAAATGCATCGATACGATCAAATAATCATGTGATACGATCGAATAATCCAGGATATTATTGAATAATTTTTATGAAAAATGCATCGATACGATCGAATAATCATGTGATACGATCGAAAAATCCAGTGATATTATTGAATGATTTTTATTTATTTGTTAAAATGACATAAGTAACCGAAAGTAACACCATCGAATAATCAAACGATACCATCGAATAATCAAGCGATACCATCGAATAATCTAGCAATACCATCGAATAATCAAGCGATACTATCAAATAATCAAACGATATCATCGAATAATTTTTAGTTCAGGGTACTGGATGATTACAATAATCCATCGATACCATCGCATAATCCATTAATACGATTGAATAATCCAGTGATACCATCGAATAATGTAAAGAAAAAAATCGGACCCCGCAAGTGTTGTACACTCGCCCCTAGTTAGCAAGTGGGAAAAAAAAGCGTGGGTCCCACTGATTTTTAATTAAAAAAAAAGCTAAAATTGCCTATTAATCTCAATCATCCATTTCATTCAATCAACGGTCCTGATTTGTGTACATGATACACGTTAAGGCTTGAGTACATCGGAACCAACCTCTCTCTATATATACACCAGTATTCTTTACTCTCTCCTTTTTTTTAAAAATTTATTTAATTATTTTTTTTATCTTAGTCCAGTTCGATCAATTCAATCGCTCTACATCTGGATTGAGTATTGTGTGGTCCTTTAAGGGGTTGACCCTCCCACTTACAAGCAACTCTATATTTCCAAGTGGATTCTAACTTCGAACCCTTTTGGGATGGAATATAGTCTCACAACCACTACACCAACTTGTGATTATTACTCTCTCAATTTTTTTAAGTTTGTTAGGTGCAATTTGCCATGCATCCTCATTACTGTAGTAATTATATCTTTATATGTTAACTTGGTTACTCTTCTAGACATTTTTTCTAAAAAAATACATTCACATGCCCCGTTGAGTCATTGACTATTTCTAATTTAATTTCCTTGTAAGTATTTAAATATTAGAAAAATTCAACATACTTCACATATAGGCTAAGGGAAATCAATAAACTTCATTAGATAATTCATACTCTCTCAATTTTTAATATAAGGCATTTGACTATTATACACGTAGTTTAAGTAGCTAAAAACTATATGAAATATTGATTTTTTTAATTAAATTTTTTTACATTATAATACTTATTATTAGTAAGTATTATAATGTAAAAAAATTTAATTAAAAAAATAAATATTTCATATAGTTTTTAGCTTCTTAAACTACGTGCACAAAAGTCAAATGTCTTATATTAAAAATCGAAGGGAGTAATAAATTATTTGAATTCATTATTTGCTCTCTTTGAAAAATGAAATTGCTTTTTTCATTTGAAACCAATTTTTGACTAGCCATAATCAGTCGGATGGTCCAGACCCAGTGCTGTGAAGTAAGAGGAAGTAAGGAAATTACGGGTTCAATCTCTGCCCCGCCAATTTTATTGGATGAAAATCCAATGTTTTTATCAATAAGTGGGTCAACTCCTTTCAAATAGAAAATGACCAAATTAATTGTTAGTAGAGTATGAGTGTATGACGTTGAGGATAATTATAAATCAAGCAAAATATAAATCATTAATTAGTGAACATAAAAGTTGTTAGCTTACCTTTTTAACTTTTAAATTTCTATAATTTTTCATTCAAATATAAAATTTAAATATATCTAGACAGCATTTGTACCTAATTGTTGTATCTTATGCTACTCTGCCCCACTTTCACGCGTTTACTTTGGTCTTGTTTAGAACCTAAAACATCACCATCATCAGGACAAATAAAATAAAATAAAATTGTCTATAAAAGGAGGAATCTCTATTAATTAATTAATGTACATAAAGTATTTCTGCTAATCAAGCTTCGTTATTGCTTTTCATTTTATTATGCTCATTAAATTAAATCCCAGCTTTTTCATGCAGTTGGTGATGGTTAAATTTTAAATACTAGTTTATAAAATGTTAATTACGTAGTAATGTAGTATCCATCAACATAAATTAATTTGATTGACAATATATGAGTTAAGTAGTTTATATTTGATCGTCCATATTAAAAAAAAAATTCATTTATGTTTTTAGATAATATATGAGATATGAAATTGTTAACCATGTCGGAGTGGTCAACCGAAAATGATCGATCTCAGGATAGTACTCGAAAGTCACCGGTTCGACTCTCAAATATGATCGGTCTCTATTTACCAAAGTCATGAGATATGAAATTATTTTATTTCAAAATCATATATATATAAAACTTTTCATGTGATATATCTATGGTTAATTATAAAAAATCACCATTTAAATAAAGCATTAGTTAACACACTCCTTAATTAAAAAATATGCCCATAACCTTGTTTTTTTATTTCAAATACTTACCCTGAACCCTTTCTAAATATACAAAATTATATTGAGAAATTGCAAATTGTCACCCCAATATAAAACATTGGTAAATGTATATTATACGAAGTTTTTTTTTTCATACATAGAGCGAGTTTAACATTTATTTATTTTTTCATTTACGTGTAAAAAGAGTTTCGTGGTATTATGGAAAAAATAATTAAGGGTGTTTGTTAAAAAAATGTTGTATTTTAAGGATAATTTTCCATAGTTAATTAATTCATAAATATAACAAAAACATGATAATTTGTCAACTAATATATAAAAAAATGCTTCTAGCTTCCTTTTTTTTTAGGGTAATTCATTCAACAAATATAACATGGTGTAACTAATATATTGGACTTAACCAAAGATCATTCGCAAAGAAATTTCTATTATGTGGCATAAATATTATATGATGTTGTGGGTGATGGGCCCATCGGGAGTGGAAGCATAATCAAATGCAATATTGAAGGCAAAATGATGCATGCATTACTAACACAAATAAAAATACCTTCACACATTTTACATGTTTAAATTTTCATGATGGCCTATTTTATCATTTCTTTAATTTTTAGCCTTTCAATTTAAAGTATCATATTTATTCGATATTTAAAAAAAAAAATTCCTTCTACAATGTAATCATAATATACAAATTAGATACTCTCAATATGTTTATGTACTTCTTAGTTGTGTTAAATTGTCTTTTATTGGTTTGCTGACTTGTTCCAGGGTTGACCCTTACAAGTTTCAATTTTCAAGATTACTTATCTACTCCCTCCGTTTTAAAATATAAGTTTTTCACTATTTACACACGTTTTTTTAAAATGATAAAAACTATATAAAATATTAATTTTTTAAATAATCTCATATTTCTTACTAATAAGTATGAGATTATTAAAAAAATTAATAAAAAAATTTAATATTTTTTATATTTTTTTACCATCCTAAGAAAACGTGAAGGAATAGTAAACGACTTATATTTTAGAACGGAGGGAGTATCATTTTTTTAACCCATTTTCAAAATATTAGATTTATCTGATATTTCAATTTATTTAAAAATAAATTGCTTCTATTGGGGTAATAAAAAAATGCAATGTGTTTCTTTATTTCTTAATTAGTTGTGCTTATTTATCTTCTATTGGTTTGTTCAATAGTTGATTAGTTGATCTTCTAGACCGGTCTTTCAAAATACCAAGTGTGAACTATATACAATAGAAACATTTTTTTATTAAATGTAGAAAATAAAATAAATAAGATATTAATTTGTCCTCTACCTAGTGTGAAATTAACATATAGTAGGGTTTGTGGAAGATGGATTGGTTTGTTGATTCAGAATTCACCAAATGGTGACCTACCACAAAAAGGTGCCTTGAGTTTAATCATTACAAAAATCTCTTGATGTGCCTTGTAAGAAACATATCTATCTAGCCATCTCTAAAGCTACATTAAGTATTGGCCACCTATACCTGCCTACCTTAACTTATTTACATACAATTACAAATATATATCCCTTTAATTCTTAGAAGCATCTAAAGTCTAAACTATGGGATATGTTTTAACATCCATTCTCAACAAATTGTCTTGATTTTGTTATTGTATGTGTGCATTTTTATTTATTGTAGTTTTAGAAATTGATTTGTCGTTTTCTCGATAGCATACAATTAGAAATTTCCGCCATCTTGAAAGAGAAATTCGGAATACTATAGTTGAATGAAACATTTTTTGAATAATCACAACTATTGAAAATCTGACAAAAGTACCATGGGAGATCCATAGAACGATTGAAAAAATTTACAATTTGGAGAGTGATTTCAGCAGTTTCACTTTCAGATATTGTTTCAGATAAGCAAATTCTTACACATACTATAAATATTGCTAAAGTTAGGAAAAAAAATGTAAGGAATTGATTCTAGAAAATTCCTAATTTTTTCCTACCATAAAAAAAACCTCTTTTACAAAAAAAAAAAAGAAAAATTAATGACCACACAATACAAACCCTATATTACAAATTCTCTTTCCATTTTTATGGGAAGATCCTTTTTTTTTTTCCATCCCTATAGAGATCTCCAAACCCTTTGTATAGATTTTTAGTGTTGTAAAATCCTGTTAGGAATAATAGATGGAGTCAGAAATTGCAGCCACATGTGTGATCATTTTGTAGCAGTCTAAAATTGACCTTCACCAAAACCGAATTTGATAGCCGAAAGTACATTTATAATGAGTTCAACTCTACAAGTAAATTACTTAAATTGTATGTATACATATATATATATATTTAAAAAACAAATAAAAGAACTTAACAAACACTCACACTTACTACAATTATCCTCATTTATTTCCGCTACCAAAACAATTATGATAACTGCTTTTCGGTCTGCCCCCAAAAGCTAGAGAGTGATTTGCGGCTAATGCATGTGTCCAAATTTCACTATTGTGTTCTCATTTTTTTTTTAAATACTTCTGCTTTTTAATCTAATCAAATTTACAATTTATTTATTTACATCTAAAAAAATAAAATCTGGAGTCATGGGAGTCATGTGACATTTGTTTTTGTCTTTTAATATGATAACATTTTTTTTAAAAATAATCTTTAAATATATAAATTTCATTGAATATCTCAAAAATTGAAACTTTTACTCTACTCATAAAAGTGAGACTATATACTATTGTAAACAATTAAAAATAATTATGAAATTAAATACAGTTAACTTTGATCTAGTTTAGCCTTGGTTTGAGGAAAGGTTGTGCGCAGATTCAACTTGATTTGAGGAAAGGTTGTGCGCAGATTCGTGTATAAGAGATACAAATTTCATCTCAAAACCTTGGTAATGAGAGGAACATGTCCCTCAAGTCCAACGACTTTAGTCGAATCCTACTATAATACTATATTAAAGTCGAATCCTACTATAATACTATATTAAAGTTGGATGGATCAGGTGGAGTGAAGACAAGCCGGAGAAAAGTCGTATACATACCCACGTACAAAATATACGAACAACACATAAACTCAGCAGAGTTCAATGTCAAAACTAATTGACAACTATTTTCAACGGATTCCTTCTTACTTTTCTCAAGTAGGAAGAAAATTCCAACTATTTTCTTGGTATAAATCAACCGATCAACTACCATCTAACCCAGACCTTCCAAAGGGGTAGAACGGGAAATGCAAAAAAAATTACAGTAGCCACGGTAGGTCAACCCATCTCATCTATCGCCACGTGTCAGCATCTCAGCCATCCTATCCAACCAGCAAAAGCCCCTTGCCAGGTTGGACCACGATTTTCGCGCCACCTGTTAGAAGGGCAATTTGGTCTTTTCACCGTTCCAATACTTATAACTAACCGGAAGGTAGGCGAAAGTGATAAGCTGTACTTGACGTGAATGCGTCAAACTGCGGGTTAGCCCCATCTAGCCGTCGAAACCGGCTGGCCCCACACCCATCACCGAGATGTACGGCCGATATTCGTTACTACCAGGACACTCCAGCTGTAGCCTTGCCGCACGTGATAAATTCTTGTCTTTCATGTGACCCACTTCCTCGCCCTTTCTCTCTCCCCTCCAATAAGAAACCCCGTTCCCTCCTTAAATGACGTTTCTACCCTCCCCTACGCGGGAGAAATTACCGCCAATGATGACACAACCTGCGCCTTTTCCTCACAGGGGCCTTTTCGTCATTTCAAAATTGTGAATCGGTGGGGGCTCAGCGAAACGAAACGCGTTTTTTTTTTTTTTTTTTTTTGAGGGAGAGGGGCCGGGAATGCGGTTGGTTGAGCCACCTAACAACCACTCCCCCTTCCGATTCATACTCCTTTCGTTTTAATTTTATATTAATTTTAATTTAATGCAATTCATTTTTATTTTAATACGGAGTAATAATTAAGACTAATTACAATGAATATAAATCATTAGGCCATAAAGTGGAAATAAAAAAAAGAAAAAAAATGAATTGTAATTTAGAAACGGAAAGGGGATGACTCGGCCAGTAAAGGCGACTTGGGCGAGGAGGATTAAACGGGAGAATAAAAAAGGAGTATAAATTACTCTCTCTCTCCTCTTTTTTCCGTTTTCTAGGTCCCCCGTTCTTCCTTTTTTTCCTTTTTTGCTTACCGAATTACTGTTCTCTCTCTCTTTCTCTCTCTTCCTCACCCTTTCTCCTTCTCTCTCCCTTCCACCGGAAAACCCCTAGCTCGCCGGAAAACCGCTATTTGTGTTCCACGGGAAGGAACCATTGCCTTCGCCGTTGGGGGAAACAGGATCTTCAGGGATCTTGTTCCGAATTCTTGCCCTCTTGCCCGTCGTTGCGTGGTCTTTCGTTGATTCGTGTTGTCGAGGCGGTTTCCGGCGACTTGAGTTTCGGATCTCTGTTGATGTCGTTGATTGTTTCGGGCTTTTGAGGAGAATGTGGCTTCCGTCGACCTCTTGGCTTTCGCTGAATGTGGATATCGTGATCTAGGGTTTGGTGTTTTGACCTTCCGTTTGCTGGTTTATCGGAGGCTGTTGGATTTTGATTAGAAGACGACGGAGTACAGGAACAAGTCGTGGAATGAGATGGTATGTTAATTTATTTTTCCTTGTTTTAGAAAATAATTTCGGTCGTTTTTTCATATTCTTTTGCTATTTTTCCACCTAAAACTCACTTAACCAAGAATCTGGTATGTGTTTGGCTTTATTTCGGTGGGAATATGTTTTATCATGTGCTTTCTGGCTGTTCGGATATTGTGCATTTCGCCAATTGGCGTAAACTGTGGCATGAGTTGTTCTAGACCAATCTTGTCTGTGTTGAATTCTTCCAACAAACTTATGTTCATGGTTTGTATCCAACAAGATTTTGAGTTTTTGTTTCTATATTTATCCGTTTTTGTCTGGATGATCTATCTCTATTTGGGTGTTTACTATTAATTGCAACCTTCCCTCCTCTAGATTTGTTCTTTTTGTGAAATTTGATCTCCTGTTGTAGGCAGGGCTTCTAATTCCAGAATAGAAGCAAGCCTACTAGTCTTAAACAGGTTGTCTTGATGTTTTCATGTTAATTTGGAAAACAAACTGGTTTGATTCTAAGTCACCTTGGTTCTCTATGCAGCGATTCCAATTCGTTTCCAATTAAAATTTAGACAGAGGATTTGTTGGCTACTCTACATAGTTCCCATGAGTCCATGAGCTTTTCATGCATGTCCTAGATTCTTTGCTTCTCACCAATAGATGTGAAGAACTGACATTCTTGTAGGCACTCATGTTTATGAAAAGCAAGTCAGGAACATGCTTTGAACCTCTGTCGATTTGGACTAACACACCTTGTGCTTGCCCCTCAGATTCGCTTGCAAAATTTCAATTTGTAAAAAAGAATGCATTTCTGTAATTGATAAAACTGTAAAAGCATATGTAAAATTGTGCTTTGGGGGCTTACTAGAAAGAGAGGAAGCATGTATCTGCTATACGTTGCATGGGGTCATGATGAGAAACCACAATGCAATTGCTAGTGGATACTAGCTTGGACTTATGTGGTCATGCTCTATGCATTGATGCAAGTCTCAGTTGGCTCATCGTTTTAGGAAATTTAGTGAGATGGTGGGGGAATTTAAACTCATTTTCCGAGTCAGTGATTAATATGTTTTCTTGGAAGAAGAGAACTCTCTGTTGCATCAAATCTATCAAAGTATCAGTATATTGATTCTTTGAGACAGTGACACTTGATTGATGATAATCTGGAATGGTTGCTCCTAGCCTTCTGTTATGGAATGGCTGTCTCCATTAACCTAATGCTCATTGTGATGTCTTGTTTGCTTGCCCATGTTTGCAATGCATAGTGGAATATTATAGTCCATTGTCTTCAAAACAGTTACACTTTCTAGTAGATGCAGTTATCAGCTGCTAATATCCTAGCTTTTGTTACATCAGTCAGTTTATAACTATTATGGCTTGCATTCTTTACTATATTTTATCTCTCATAAAATTGGAGTGCACTAGAGATATATATTTTTTTGAATAATGATTGTTATTAAACATCTTTGTTTAACGATAGTAGGTGGAAGGAAGGGCTTGTTTATCTAGAGATATTAAAAGCAGTTTAGAGTTTCTGAAGCAGAAGAGGCTTCAGAAATCGAAATCTGGAACTGGTTTAGAGGGTTCACAGGTCACCAACATGATGGCCAGGAGTGGTGGTGATGCTCTGAGAGGTTCAGCATCATGTGTGTCTGGATTACACAGTGATACAGATGTATTTTGTCGATCCACTGAAGCTTCAAACCGGAGGGATTTCCCAAACCGTAAAGTAGACAAGTTTAGCCTGTCAGACTTGGACTGGATTGAAAAAATTCCGGAGTGTCCAATATATTGTCCCACGAAGGACGAGTTTGAAGATCCTTTGCTTTACCTGCAAAAAATTGCCCCGGAAGCTTCAAAATATGGTAATTCTACCTCTTGTTTGGGTTGTACTCTGCTTAGTTGTATACTTTACAGTTGCTTATTGTCCTCTATCTAGTTGATTGCTTCCAGTTGCGTCTCTTGTTGATTGTTTCCTCCTAACCTCTGCTGTCTGATTTATTTATTCATGGTATTCTCATAAATGTTGTTGTGGTCTCTCATGAGGATTTTTGTCATGATCTACATATTGGGATGAAGCATGAACAGCATAGAGTTTGTTACTACACATTGTTTTTTTTTAAAACTAAATGAAGAGCGAAGGTGGTCATGGTCCATGGATAAATAAAATCAATTACCCAGTAAATAGATCAGAAAGGGCCTTCCGTAATCACAAATTCCTGTAGCTAATTATGATGGAGTGTTCGATATTAACTATATTATGATGTGATTTATGTATTGCCTTTTCAGAATGTCAAAAATATGGTATATTGAGGGTACATTTGTTAAATTAAACACGATTCTCTTAATTAGATTTATTAATCAAGATATTATTGCATCTCTATCTAATGCATCTAATATGTTTCTGCATGTAGCTAATTAGCAGAAAAATCAGCCATTTTCTTAAGGCTTGTGCATCTGGTTTATGTGATTTATACCTACTAATATACGATGATACAATGAGATTTCTTTTCTGAGAATAATGGTTTCCATGAGTAAGATAATTTATTATTGTCCAGCATAGTGAGTTGTTCAATTGCTTCACCAATGTTTTCAGCTTTTCATAAAGAGATTAATAATGCCTGGTTTAATATCTTCAGTTACATTTAATTTCTGATTCTCTCTTGATCAAATTTTAGGTATTTGCAAGATTGTATCCCCTATAACTGCTCATGTTCCTGCTGGGATCGTGTTGATGAAGGAGAAGGCTGGGTTTAAGTTTAGCACTAGAGTACAACCTCTTCGTCTAGCCGAGTGGGATACAGATGACAAGACTACCTTTTTCTTGAGTGGAAGGTTAGATAACTTAGATTGTTTGTGTTTGACGTGTATTGTGAAGATTTGGTCTTGTAGTATTCTTAGCTTTTGAGTTTGATTGTGCATTTTCAGAAACTATACTTTTCGAGACTATGAGAAAATGGCAAACAAGTTATTTGCACGTAAATATTATAGTGCTGGTTGTCTACCTCCCTCATACTTGGAAAAGGAATTTTGGCATGAGATAGCTTTTGGGAAGATGGAAAGTGTGGAGTATGCATGTGATGTGGATGGCAGTGCCTTCTCATCTAATCCCGATGATCCGTTGGGGAAAAGCAAATGGAACCTCAAGGTGTTGATTGCTGCTTCCTTTCATGCCTTCCCTGCTTTCAGGGTTCTACTGAGTCATGCTGTCAATGTCTTCTTTTTTTTTTTGGTGAAAAAATTGAAAAATGCGACCTTTTTCATATCGTATGCAACAAATATGAGGACCTGCTGAAGTTGATTTTTAATGCTGGATTTTTGTTAACATCGTTTTCTTTATCGTTTTGTGTTCATGCTATACTCTTTTGATCATTTACTGTCTCCTTCCATCTCCTAAAATTCACCATCATTCTGCCTTATATTTCCCTTAGTTTTGCTTCTCATGTGAGCATTACTACCTTCACTGATAATACTCACAACTTAGCACATCTTTACTTTCATTGAGCACTTGGGTCAGTTATATTATTTTAACAATTATGATTACTCTTGTATCAGAATTTTTCGCAGTTGTCCAAGTCCGTCTTGCGACTTTTGGGGAGAGAAATTCCTGTAAGCCGAACTCCTGTTGATTTGGATTCTTGTTATCAAGTTTTGTTTGTGTCTAATTAGTCAATTTTGCTTTCTACAGGGAGTGACAGACCCCATGCTTTACATCGGAATGTTGTTCAGTATGTTTGCATGGCACGTGGAAGATCATTATCTATATAGGTATTCGTTTTACGTTTTTGTTTTTAAATCTTGATTCTTGAAGAATGTCTGTTTTCAATTGGTATGACATTAATGTGAATTGTCTTCTGTTTGACTTTCTACTTACATTTAATTTTCTCCCGGCAGTATCAATTATCATCATTGTGGGGCATCAAAGACTTGGTATGGAATCCCTGGTGTTGCTGCCTTGCAATTTGAAAAGGTTGTTAAGGAACACGTGTACACGAATGATATTCTAGCAACTGGTGGAGAAGATGCGGCATTTGATGTGCTTTTGGGGAAAACAACCTTGTTTCCTCCAAGCATTCTGATGGACCATGGCGTCCCAGTTTACAAAGCTGTGCAAAAGCCTGGAGAGTTTGTAATTACTTTCCCTAGATCATATCATGCAGGATTCAGTCATGGTAGGATGCTCTTCTGGATTTTCAAGATTAGAAATATGATGTGGTTTGCATTAATGCCAATATAAATACGGGAACAATAATTTCCTGTTTCATTGTTATAATTTCAGGATTTAATTGTGGGGAAGCAGTAAATTTCGCCGTTGGTGATTGGTTCCCCTTAGGAGCAGTGGCAAGTCAACGTTATGCACTTTTGAACAGGGTTCCTTTGCTTCCTCATGAAGAGCTCCTCTGTAAAGAAGCAATGCTTCTATTCCGTCGTTTACAACCTGAAGAAGCAGATTATTTACCTAGAGATTATGTTTCTCAGCATGCAATTAAGGCCTCCTTCGTGAAATTGATGCGATTCCAACATTTCGCTCGGTGGTGTCTAACAAAAATGGGGCTCATCAAAGGTTTCTCTACAAATTCCCTTGGTACCATTGTCTGTAGCCAATGCAAGCGTGACTGTTATACGGCATATGTCAACTGCAGTTGCTTCTTACATCCAGTGTGCCTTCGCCATGGTAAATACTAAAAATGTTTGTAAACTATTCTGCCCATACTTAATCAGCGATTTGACAGCAAAAGCAATAAGAATAATTTATTTTGTATGTTTTAATCCTGATTTCCCAAATGCAGATATTAGGTCCGAAGGATTCCCTTGTGGAGGCAGCGGTACTTTATGTCTAAGCGACGATCTTCCAGAAATGGAAGCTGCAGCAAAGCATTTTGAGCTGGAGAAAGGAATACTGGATGAAAGCCAAGACGATGATCTGTATTTTCTGCCAATAACATTATCTTGTGCTGCTAAGGAGGGATATTCCCCATACTGCGACATAATAAATATCGAGCTGTTTTCTGATGAGTGTGCTTTTGATCAGTCTCAAGAACTACATTGTATTCCTGGAAATCAGACTGTTTCATCCAGTGATACCGAAAATATTAAACATCACATGTCAGACATCACACTTGCTTCTGCTGCTTCCACTCTCTGCTCCTTGCATGAACCAGTTGCAGATACTTCATCTTACAATGATGTAAGATTGTCTCCCTTTATTTCATTTAGGTGCAGCACATCTTGTGTATCTGGCTTCCCTTTGTCATCTGAGGACCCTGTGATGCTGTTAACTAATATATATATGTGCTTTTTACAGGTACCGTACAAGGTTAACTTGAATAAACCATACAAGTTTAACTTGAATAAACCAGATTATTCTCAACACATATCCAACAGCATATGTGAATCATCCTCTTCATCTTCTAAAGTGTACACGGATGCTGAAGGGAGCAACTCCAACTTGCCCAGTGTTTACAGAGTAGACACAGTGCCTGTTGCTGATCGGTTAAGTGATGATTCTGATTCAGAGATATTTAAGGTTAAACGGCGGTCTTCACTAAAAGTTGAGAGAAGAACTTCAAATGAGAGTTCTGATAGTTTCAAACATCAGGTAACACACTTTTTGAAGCATGAGTTCTGTTGATGTGAAATCAGTGACTTCTTGTTCTTCTGCTGCCATTTGCTGGCTTGTTATATCAGATTTTTATTTTCAGTTGTGTTCCTTTCAAAAACTAAAAACATATTTCTGGCAACAACTTACTCGCGTTTGAAGTTTTGAAAGTGAAGTTGATTATAATAAATCTAAAGTAATTTATAGAAAAATGGAAAGACTTATAAAGTACAAACTGCAAACTGACATTTACACTAAAGAAGCCCAATGAAGGGTTGCTAATGCTGTTTTGCTGTCTCGATGCATCTTCTAACAAATTCAGAGTTATAGGGTTGAAGAAAAGAACTCGGAGCTTTATTGGATTGCTTGGGTTCTGATTCAATTAGATTATGTGACATTTGGTTTTAATTATTTCAGACCAGTTCTGCTTATAATCAGTCCCTCATCCATTGAGATAGCATCAAATGTACATGCAATGCATGAAAATTGCCTTTTGGGAAGAATTCTTGATTTATCTGCTGAAAATGCCTCTCAATATGAACACAATCTGAAAATCCACAGATGCAGTTTGGGTGTTGATTTTTTTAATATGTAGATCCGATGATTACAATTTACAAAGATTATGCTTGATCTTACCTTGGAAGGGGAAACATGGATAACTTATGAAAGTGTTAACTTGTTGATGTTCAGGGATTCAGAAGGCTGAAGAGATCCCTGCCTGACACAAAGTCTGGGGACTTAGCATTGTCGGAGCCTTGCTCAAGGAAAGACAAATACATTGGAGGTAGCGCAGTTCCTATATCCTTTAAAATGAAGAAATTCGCCCCAGATGGATTGGCAGACAGGAGAGAACAACATCAAATAAACGGAAGATTCCAGATTGCTATGGTGAAAGCGGTGACAAACTCACCCTCTATAGAGACTGGGCATAAGCGTCTTAAAGTTAGAGGTCCAACATTGATAGGATAGTCAAAGCAGCAGGTAAGCTAATTCTGCCCAGAATATGAAAGATAAAGAGCAAAGTAGGCTGTCTTGGCCTACATGATGCATCTCTTGGGTTCTCGGCTTTTGCTAACTACTCATTTTTCTTCTCTAATGGGGTTCCTTTAACCATACTGAAGCGAAGTTTAATCAAAGAAACTCAACTCTCTAGGAATGAGCAGCAGGGCGAATACTAACCGAGATTTCGTAGGAAGACTATTCTAAAGATTCTTTGTGTAGGCCCTATGAATTGAGGGCAAAACTTGGGCAGGTGTTAATGGTGAATTGGTGTTTTTTGGAGGGATGGGGTTCTCTGTTGCCGGGCTGTTTTTCCGTCTTTGGCAGGGTGGAACCTCTTTGCTCTTTCTTAAACCCCGGGGTAAACCATCAATGATTATCTCTCACAGGGAAGGCTAGTTATTTGACTCCTGTAAAAAGAATCTCTTTTTCATTAGCCAAAAAACAAACAAAAAAAAATTCAAAGATTTGAATAGTTGGTTATTAGCATGACAATGGTCTATTCCTTTAAGATCATTACATTTTTAGCTCTTGCTGCTTTCACTTGCTAGGGAGGGGTTCTTTATTCTTTTGTGTAGCTATTGGTCAAGTTCATGATTGTACTTGTGACTACATTTTAACTAAAAAAATCAGAGAAATTCGTCCCCTTTCATTTCTATGCATCCTCTATGTTTTTTTGTATACTCCTGTGATGTTTGTTACAGCAGGTTTTGATGTTTGGATTGAAATGCAGTGTTCGTCGTAATGCAATTCTGTACACAGCAGATCTTGTTCTTGTCTTCCGCATTTTAGTGATTCCATCCTCATTGTTGCATCTTCTCCCTATTTGTTTAATTCTGCACTTCGTGTTAATAGTTTGCGGCTTGAGTTTATGATTCTGTCAGTAGTATCCCTTGTAGTGCAGCAGTTCTATGACTTCCATCTCTTCCGGCTCGTCTATGATGGTTACAAACAGTTCTTGAGCAGTTGGCTTGTCCGAGCTCTTTCGTGTTTCCGGCCCTCCAGAATCTGTGTAGGTACATTAGCATGGCAGGACTGTGTTACTTTGCCATGGCTCTAGAAGTCGATGCTACCTCTCTAGGCTCTAGAGATGTATCATACTCGGGCCAATCGGCAACTTTGTAGGGTTGCAATGTCAAGTGTGTTTTTCGTATCCATTTCCACCAGTTTGGCAAACTATCCCATAGAAAGGTTAACCCCTAATCTACCAGCTCAGTTTGAAGTTTCTTGACGCAATCTGAGCTATGACAAGTAGGTATCAACTGTCTTGGTAAAGTTCTTGTAAAACTCGCACTTTTCAGGGCTCAAAATTGAAACGTTTGAACAATTCTATAATCACCCACACAAAATTTCCCTAGATTTGGGGTTACGGCCAACTGGCTAATCCAATCCGGAAATGAATCCCATGAATTTGGCCATCAAATTTATGGGTGGAGTTGGGCAAACCCAATCCATAATGTATAATGTAATAAACAATTAATTAAATAAGAGTAAGGCTAGAGACAAGACAACGGAATAACTATTGATAAAATAACTTTCACTAAATTGCACAATAAGTCTTTTTACTATTCATCCAATCTACCCTTTCTCCCCAAATCTCCCACTCTCTCCTCCTTTGAACACAAGCTGATTGTGCTATTGTCGCCTTGAACTACAGCGGGATGATTTTGAGAGCCCAGCCTATCCAACTACAAGTCCTCCCATTTCAATCCACACCCCAGATTCCCACACAACCGCAGTTTCTCTCTCTCTCTCTCTCCAAGAATGGAAGAAGAATCTGAACATAAAACATATCGAATCAAGTTAAAGGCCCAATCTAATTTAGTTTGAAGCCCATTTTTGGAAGGCCCAATAAATATTCCTATGACCCATAAATCACATCCAATCATCAACAAGTTTGTTAATGGTTTTGGCCCCTAAAGAGTATCATCGATACATAGCAAATGCGTTCTGATGTCGATCTTATCAACTAATTCCTTGTCGATAATTTATGTCATCTCACAAAGAAATGCGAACTCATGATGTCTTATATCACCCATATTATACAAGTACACGATTGCTTGTACCCAAACAAGCAATCCAACTCGTAAATTCGCTAACGCACCAATTAGCGAAGTGATTCTTAGAAAACGAAACGAAAGTTGGGAGCGCAAATTAAGCCAAGACAACACAAAAGGTTGTGATGTACCATCGTCTTGTCAATGTTGTAAAGGAACTAATAATGCCCCATGAACTTGACCAATTTGGCAAAGTTGGTATAACTTTAAGACAAAATGACTATCAAAAGAAACACCCAAATAAACTACCAAAGTCATATTCCTTTTCTTTAAGATTCTTTTTGTTTGATGGGAAAGAAGTGGCTAAAAACTTCTCTAAATGAAACATCAAAGCACATATATACTTTTTTTTTTGCTTAATTTCAAATCCATAACCTTAAGGAAACAAATATATAATTTCCCCCCCAAAAAAAATTCATTTTAGTCAAATAAATCAGTAAGTATTAATCATCCATTTTTTCTGTGATGGGAATAACCCAATGCAAGAACAAAAATGTTCCTTGAAAACTTTGCTGTCTTCACATTCTATGTTTCCTCGTTTACTTTTATTCTTAGAAAATAATAATAATAATTTTTTTTTGAAAAAAAAGTTTGCCCTAATTTTTGTTCTTTGGGATAAAGGTTTGCATTATCATTAGATGGTCATTGGGTCCCATTTGAAGACTTAACTTCCAAAGGAAAACTATTCATACCTTTTTCTTGTGTTTTTTATATTAAAAAAATAATACAAACTGTAGTCACAAATCCAATAATTAAGATTGAAGGTGTCACATTCTTGGAGCCTGGAGAGCATGTATTATATATATGTGTGTGATCATGGTATTTCTTTTTTCCAATTGGTCAAAGATTTGAGACCCACCTTTTATCAACTCATGTGTGAGAGAATGTGAAGGAGCTGGTGAATAATATTTTAGTTCCTTTTTTTTTCAGTGTATGTTAATTATTGAGTATATTTGGTTGGAAAGAATTTGTGTCAATATCACCAAATCTATAGAGGTGTCAACTTAATATAAATTATTAAAGTATTTATACAAGTGTGGACATTTCAATACTTTTGCATCTGTATTATCTTCACACTATACACACATATATATAGTTGTCATTCTTTTTTTTTTTTAATTTTGAAATTCACACTATAGAAATTATAATTATATATGTCAATGATGCAAAATTTCACCACATTTGGCAACAATAACTAGCTTTTCGAAGCTTATGGTTTTGATATTATATAGTTTCAAATGAAATAAATATAAAATTTTAGTTTAATTAATTAGCTTTTGAAATATAAGTTTTTCAACAGCTACTCACAGTACAAGCTTTTCGGAGCTTTTGGTTTTTTATTCACAAGTTTTCATCAGCTAATCTAAAAACTAGCTTTATCAAACACCATACTAGCTAGCTTATTAACCTATATTTAACACAAATAATCCATCAGATTCAGCTACCCGGCCATCAACTTCTACCCTTTTGCCAAACATAGCTATAATTAAATTGGTACTAAACTATTCCAAAAAGATTGTTTATGATAATTAAGTATATATGCTCTTTTAATTACTTAGTTGGTCCATACTCCATAGAGATGTATAATTGTTTGAAATTGCCTTAATTAATAATATAAAAATATTCCACCCGCCCAACATGCTTATTTAATACACTTAACTGGTAAAATATTAATTTTTTTTTAATAAAGAGGAATATCCTCACTAGATTTCCAAGAATAAAATTTGTACATATAGATTGTCTAATCAGTTAAAAACTTGGCATGTAGCTTGAATTGTTAAAGAGAAACTTAAAAAAAAAATTCACACAAAATGAGAAAAATGAAAGCAATTCAGGAAAAAAGAAGAAGCACAGAAATGGAATAATAAATGATCTGACAAGCTGTTTTTGATGTTTGTTTGCTGAGAAAGAACATATAAGAGGGATGAATGTGAATGTGATGGATGCTTAAGTGAGGCAAAGGGGTGTATTAAACTCCATTTGTACTCATTCTTGATTTTTGTGATTGTTGCATCCTTTTCCTAAATGCCTATCCAAATTATCCCCATCTCCATTTGATTTTGACTACTCACCCCTACAAATCTTTTCATTCTTTTAATTAATTAGTCCTAATAATGGATTAAATGATTTTTTTTATTAAGTAAGAATTCGAGATCAGATACCTGAATCTCGATGGTTAATAAGTCGACAGATGAAAAAGTGTCCACGGATTAAATGAAATATATATTAACGATTTGATCAGTATAGCAATCTAGTTTGTTTAAAAGTCGAAAATATGGTGATTTCATGCAATTCTTTTAGCAATGAAGTTAGAAAAATACTATACATTAATTAATTGATCAAATGGTCTAAACACCAATATTGGATTTTTCTTTGTAAATTGTAAATGAGTTTTAATAAAGTGTAGATTTTTAATTTGTTGCATATATGTGAAATCAAGATACATTGAAAATCCGGAAAGGGGCCATGTGATGTGCAATTAATTCAGAAAATGAAAGGGCAATATCAAAATGACTGGCCATATATTTTGTCAAATTCGCTTTGGATTTATTGGAGTGTTAAAACTAAGATACTGCGGAGTAATTGTTATTATATATACTTTTACAAGAAATGAAAAACAGACAACATATACCTTTTAAAAAAATCACATTAATTATCAACATAAATTATATTTCTTCAACACTATGCTAGGCTATTAAGTGATTTAATTTGGGGCATGTTTGGATTCCAAGTGCAAATATAAATATATATACTTAAAAAGTATTTATTACACGTAATGTGAATTTAAAATAAAATACTATATAAATTATATTAACAAAACATTTATTAAAATTACGTTATTTTAAATACATTAAAAATTATTTATATTAATGGAATCCAGACAACCGTTGTTCAATTCCCTCATATTCTTGGTTAACTTATAATTGCATGCTTTTACTATTCAACTTTAGTTAGTAAATCTAGTATATGTAAATAATGAATCTTAGATGTCAAAATTGAGAATTAATTAATTTAAAAAAATTCAAAAGCAAAATATTACTGTACTGTATTATTATTATTGAATCAATTTGTCCTTTCGATTCCGATCATATATAATAAATGTGAACGGGAAAAGAACACCTTTAACCCACCCGACATTAAGGGGCACCTTGAAAATTTTGCTCCAATTATATCAACAATCATATATGGTTGCTCCCTAGAATATTGTGTTTTTATGTTTAGATTGGAATATTTTGACTTTTCTCTTATGTTTTTAGATACTTTTTTTTATATGTCTTTACCTTGATAATTAAGTGTTAGATGCTTTAAAAGATGAGAGGTGGTTACTTGCCTTATATTGGATAAAAATTAATATTATATATATAATTATTATCTTTGATAGTAATTTTTTTTGAATAAATAATTTCTATCTTATGTAATCCAGAGCTTTTATTTTAATTTTTTTTGATTAAGTAAGAATTCGAGATCCCTGATTCTCGAGAGGCCGACGAATCGACATGCGAAAACCGCCTAAACATACAGAGAAAACAGAAGACAACGCTATGAAACAAGCAAAAATAACTCTACAACCAGAACAATCTAAAAAGAACTCCTCCCAACAGTTGCGGACGACAGCGAAGAACGAAGTCAAGCACCACCGAAACAGTTTTTTATTTTAATCTAAAGACTAAGAGCTCAATTTGTTTAAACCACAATTTGTTTAAACCACACATTTTTTTTAATATTTTGTCAATATATATTTTTTGAAACTTGATGTAGAAAAAAAAATTAGCGTCGATTGAACCGGAAATTAAAAATTATAAAATTTTAAGTTTTATAGAGTTTTTTTTAGCAAAAGTTTTATAGAGTTAATATAGTTTGGTTTTAGGTTTTTTTATTAGCCTAGATCAGAATATTGGATAAATTTCGTTCCGATTATATATTACAGATCAAAGTGTTATGATGAAGAATAATGAAGATGAACGTGTAGGAGTGTATTAAAAAGAGTTTTTATTTCTTTTGTAAATAATGTTATTAAAATAGCGGGATTTAATTAGCATCCTCCATTTTTTGATGGTGATAAATCAAACCATAGGTATCAAAAAATTATATTCTTGGTCAAAAATGGAGATTTATGCATTCATTAATTATGAACTGATAATGTGCTTTCAATCTTTTCACAGTGATTGCCGACTAGTGATGACATACCCTCGTCGAAAGATAATGCTACATCTGCCTCAAAATATAGGTTATTTGATTTTTTAACACATTTTTTAAATAGATAAAAATTATATAAAATATTAATTTTTTATTAATTTTTTTAAATAATATTATATTTATTAATTATAATTATAATATTATTCTAAAAAATTAATAAATTTTTTTTAATATTTTTAAAGAAAGGTGCAATATGCACTATTCCTCCGTATTAAAGTTCTTTTTTTTTTTGCAAAAAATGATGAGAATTAATGGACTTAAATATAATGAGAATTAATGGACTTAAATTCAGATTAATGTTTTTATTTAGTTATTTTTATGTTAGTTTGAATGCTACATTACATTGCAATTAAGATCGAGAACATAAAAGTGTAGAATAAACAAATCGTTGCATGGAGAACGTACTCCAAAAAATTCCAATTCTAGCTGAATTTATATAATATAATAATTATTGGATCTTCTTATAAGATAATGCCAAAAGAATTAGAAGTCATATCTATTTAAATAATTCACGACGCCTAGTATTGGAAACCTAATAAATTTATATACCTTGAAAAACTAACTCAAACTGATCTGGGTTTTTCTAATCTGCATTTGAATATAAATTTTATATAAATAAATATTTAATTATTTATAATTTATATTAAAATTTATCCATTTAATTTAAAGATAATCCATTTACAAATTTTAGTTTTTAACATAACTGACCTTAAAATATCTTAGAAACATGGATAATTTATTATAAATATTATACAAAATGCCAACCCCTTCATCTAAAATACTACAAATATTCAGAACATTTTACAAACACTAGTTTAAGAACCTAGAATCCTCAAAAATTGTCTTTGAGGGAGACCTTCAATCTAAACAAAGAACTATAGGAGGAATATGCAAAGGAAAAAAAAAAGAAATTTAAGATGGATATATCCTAAAGGGTACTATAAATTAACTTAATTTCAATGGCTCTAAGTTGCTTACGAGTTTCGCGAATGTAGACTTTGTTTGTTGGGACCATGAAGGCGAAGTGATCAGGAGTGGTGACACTTGTTGTGTTTTGGCAGCAGAGGCTTTGGTCATTAGATGTGGACTTACAAGGCAAAAGATTTGGGATGTTCGAGAAACACTGTGGGAGGAGATTGCCTAACTATCATCAACTCCACGCAAGTTGTTTGAAAGCGTTCGTGTAAAATCGAGATATTAATCTCTAATTGTCTCATATTTATCTGGTTCTTCTACGAATGCAATATATATGGTGGCCGAGAATATCACATACCTCTCGATATATACTCTACTCTCAAATGTAGAATTTAGAGTTTTTATCCAAAAAAATGTTCTTCTATAAAAAATATCAATACAAAAACTACTATGTAAATTAAAAAATCTAATCTATTAATATGATTCAAAACTAATAAAATTAAGAGTAGTTAAATTAGAGGTGGATCATGAATTAATATACATTAACATTAATTATATATATCTATATTCTATATATATATATTAATTATATACTAGGTAAATAATATAATATAATATAATAATGGAGTATTAATGTAAGATTCCATGTAAAAGCTTGAACCTTGGGTTGGGGTATAACTTGTATCCTAGGGAAGACGAGACCAACTCCGGGTAGTATGATCGATCTCTTCTTATTTGTTTTATGTTTGCACGAATTTCTGTACTTACTGCGAATTCAAAGCTTGTCTTTTCCTACCATTTATTTATGAATTCCTTAAACAAATAATTAATTAAAATACATAATTAAGCACAAACAATACTATATAGATTAAAGGATCGATTTACCAAAATTAAATAAATGGATGATAGTGTGGATTTCGTTGAGATACGCGCAGAGAAAGAAAATATAGAAAAGGGTGAAGGAATTTGGGGGTTGTCAGCAGTGTCAGCATCTTCTACTCCGGTTCCGGTTTCATCGCTGCACAAATAAACCAAACTCTCTCGATCCATCTGTTTATTTTTATTTTTTATTTTTTAATTTTAATGTATTTTAAATTTTAATTAAGACGTTGGCTTGATCAACAAAACATGCATGCCCATCCCACCACCATTACGTATCCACTTCTTTATTTGTTTATATTATTTTTACTTATTTTTAACATTCAAATTGTTGTCCTGTTTTTGTGTTGTCGGGAACCCTAGAAATTTAAGAGTATCCTCTTCACTCACAAATATTTAATTAATATAGAAAAACAGTGTAGATTCTCCAATTGGAAACGACCACCTAGCTAGAGGCATTTACAAAATAAATATAGATGTCTCTGTCAAATCGCCGGAGAGTTGTAGTATAGGAGATATATATAATTAAGAATCGTTATGCTCAATTCATTGCTCAATTCGAAGGGCTCAGTTCTACAAACTGAAGCTCAGGGCATATATATGTACTAGGATAAAGCTATCAATTGAAAGAGGAATCAAGAATATCATCGTAGAAGAAGACAATTTTGGAGTAATAACAACTATTGAAGATAAGATGAACGTGCCTTAGAAAATACTCAGAACGATTGAAAAAATTAACCATATGAAGAGATGTTTCAACAACACCGGCTTTAGACACTGCTTCAGAGAATCTGATTCCTGCACTGGTGGTTAGTTGTAGGATCAAGTGGGCTCAAGCAAGTGTGTGTGCAACTGAATAAAGTCACGAGTGACGTATGAAATAAGCAAACCACTTGTAATCAGTAGCTTAGTATAAATAGTTGTTATTCATGTAATTCAGTTCTTATCTTACAAAGCAATGAAAATTTATGATTTTATGAGAGATCTGCTTTATTCCTCTTTCTTCATCTGAGTGTTCTTGAGTGTCTACCTCTTCGATCTTGCTGAATCAACAACGATTGAGAAAATTAACCATCTGAAGAGATGTTTCAACAACACCGGCTTTAGACGCTGCTTCAGAAAATCTGATTCCTGTACGGACTTCATTGCTAAGTCTCCTTTAAATTGGAGGCTTGTAACATCATCCAAATCATAATTTTTGCCTACTATAAAAAAATACAGAAATATACAATTTGGAACCGGAGTAGAACTATATAAGGACTATTGAATTTTTAAGGAGTAATAGATCGAATTATAATCCAATAAAATAGATACATAATAAATTAACAAGTCATTAATTATATGAAAAATAATATATTAACTTTTATTTCACAGGTAATTCTATATATATATATATTTTGTTACAACACCAATTAATATATATTACTCCTGTTTGATAAAATATATTATTTTGAAGTGTTATTTTTTCCTAAAAAGATAAAAGATGTTAATGTAGGTATTTTACTATTTGATTTATGAAAATGTCCTTTTTTATCAGTAGATTTTTGCTTATAGTTTTCTAAAACGTTTTTAACAAAGCAGTATAAATGTATACTAAATAAGGATATAATATATAGTATATTTGATATTTTTTTAAAAAAAATGTATAATAAGTTAAAATGACATATTTAAGCAAATGAAATAATATATATACTCTATTACTCTTTCTGTTCCGAAAAATATATTATTTAATATTTATGTACGTTTCCGAAAAATATATCATTTAATATTCATGTACGTTTGTGAAGATAAAAACTAGTCGATCCGTACGTTGGATTACAATTTGAATGGAGATTTGGATCTCATCACATATTGTTGACTTGGCAAGTCAAATATATCCAGTGAGACTTAACTTTTGCTATCCAGCACTTTTGTAGTTCATTCATTCATTCATCATGTGGGATATATATATATATGTAACAATTAATTAATTACATTGATTATAATCAGGGTTTACATTTAAAACCAACTAAGTTACAGCTAGCTAGTTTAAAGGACAAGAAACCATTTCATTCGACCCACTACAAGGGGCCGGTAAATCCAGAGATTAATTAATTTATTTATTACTCCGTAACTTGTGTATCTATATGTAAATTAAAAGTACCAAGTAATTAATCAATTAACATTAATTAATTAATACTACTACAGTACTAATTAATTAGGGATCGATATATGGGTATTTTGAGAATATAATTAAATGCGTAGCAATTAGCAATGCATGTAATGTCAGGATGTTTCTTGTAATGTAATGAAGGTCTTAACTATATACAGTATGTCATTTGACCTTGGAGTTTGGACGACGGTATGTTGCTTGTATAATTCTTTTTTTTTTTTATAATTACAATATATTATTTGCAAATCATAGATTCCATTCCTCTTTCATAAAGTGTTTCTTAATAGGGTTTTATATAATAATAATAATAATCGTATTTGCAGACAATAGTATATGAAATCCATCAATTGACACTCCCAAGGCAATTCTCAATACATTGATAATTGATATACCTAAAATACCCGTATCGACTATTCCATCGATCTCAAAATTTCAATATTCCTTTGATTTAACCATGGTAAAATATTGTTAGGTATATATTAAAATTTAGGAAGTTACAAAATTTAGAATCAAAGATAAAAAGTTCACAACCAAATTGTCAAATTAATTAAGTCAAGTGGTGTCTACAATATATATCATGCTCGGTTGTGCTAATTTAGCGCGTGTTTGACAATTTTGGGTTTTCTTAGGGGGTGAGTATTTTTTAGGAGGTGCAGTTTATGTTGTGTATTATGGAGGTGTGAGAGGTGGAGATTTTTTTTAAAATAACCTTGTAAAAAAGATGATTGATGTTTGGTGGGTATAAGGTTTGTAAGTGGGTATTGTAGATGAAAAGTTAAAAATACCCTTTAGATACAAAAAGGGGAAAAAAGGAGCAGGGACAAAAGTGTACAAATTTCCGTAACCTGATTAAATAACCTCCCAAAGCTACCCCTTTCAGCTTTCAAAATCAGAAAAAATAAGCTCCATCTCCAACTCCATAACCTCAAGCCAAAGCTGCTTCCAAACATGGAGCTTCAGAGCTTATTTTTTTAAAACTTCATAACCCCCCAAACCCCCATCTTAACCTACTACCAAACACGCCCTTAGATCCTAATTACATAGGAAAGATTATTTATTGACACGGATGGATATAAGTTTAACTAATATATATATATATATATATATATATATATATATATATATATATATATATATATATATATATATATATAATGGATATTTTTTTTAGATACATTCAATTTGACGATTTTAGTCTTGATCTTGATCCCCGCAACAAGATCAAATGATCCCTACCAATTGACTTAGATACAGAGGCGTCCTTTAGCTTTGCGAAAGTGATTTTCAAATCACTACGAGCCCAAATTGAAGTCAAGGTCCAAACAACAAGACGTTCCCCGATCTATATACTACAATTGCAAATGATGAAAGCGGTTTGGAAGGCACAACATTGGGCTTCGGGATCAGGTCAAATGACCCCTACCAATTGACTTTGACTTACCTATACCCTTGACCATAGTCGATATGTGACGCGGACATTTGTTACCTGCAACGTGTGAATATGGGGTTTGTGGTGATATTCTGATCCGCGGATGTGTTAGTTGGTAATAATATTTTTTTCCTTCTTCCCTTCGCTTTCCTTAACCAACTCTTATTTGAGTTTATATGCAGATAATGGTTGCGAGGAGTTTGCGGAGCTTCAGTATCTCTTGTAATCTCTTGGTTATCTTGGCTTTGCTCGTTAATGCTAAGATACACGCTCTATTATTTTCTATCTCTTTACTCTCTATTAGTAAAAACGCCTCTTCTTCTGTGTCCGAGTTTTCCTTATATACTATTTAGCTTGTACGGACATCTGTTGACAAAAGACAAGTTTCATGATGGGCAATTGCCAAAGTGGCCACTTTGTTGCTTTCCCATGTTAAAGGTGGGCATGTCTGTCATGTGGCATGTTTTCATATATGGGTGATGGTTGTCTCTTAACTGGTTTGTCCGCGGAGGATAGTATATTCAAATGATTTTTAGAGATGCGACGATAGTCTTGAACAATTATTTGAGCCCTCGGAATCCCAGGTGGGCCTTCATCCGCGGACACTATGACGGGGTGATGTGTTAAGGCTTGTTCAGGTCGGATGTTGTCAGCAAAGGCACGATCTACACAAGGAAAACTCATCGGAATGAAGGATATCCCCGGTGTTGCCCTAGCCATCTCAAGGCCATGGAATTCGCCTTCTAGTCCTATGCCCATTAGCAGGACAACAAGTCCGAGACAAGGCACCTAAGAGTCCCACCCCGAGCCCAATGTCTGCCCCATGCCCTTAGTGTCGTGCCTTGGAATCCTGGCTCTCATTGACGCACGGCGTCTAACCCTAACATACGACCTTGGTGCCACCTAGTCCCGTACAACACGAAGGCCCCTCCGAATATACAAGGTGAGGCAGCCTAACCTGGCCCCCGAAACAACTAAGTACAAGGTCTTATTTATAAGTAAGTCATAAGCTAGCACCTCCCGATGTGTCGTCTCCCGTCCGAAGCAAGGTGTTGACTCTGGATTGCTCAGCCTGATGACTTCTCAGATCCAATACCATGGGGGCCCATGACTTCCGTAAACCATGGGTTGGCTACCCAATACTTGGCCCAAGCATCTAGCTTGGTGTCGTCCCTCGATTGGCTTCGTTGCAAGGTGCGATAAACCTTGTCTCTTCATGTGCCAGCCGCAAGCGGCCATACGTGGGCACACGCCGAGCATACGCAAGCACACCTCGGGCACGAGCTCGCAGCACACTGGCACACTGCTCACAAGCATGTTGCTCATAAGTAGATCAGTGCTCGATGCTCATCGGTCCCTCGTCAAAGCTACATATGGCTAGTGTTAGATCTGCATGGATTGTGGATTCTCGACAACAAATTTCTTAGCTTCCGAACATATCATAGTAAGCATAATAATACAAGCAAGCTAACCAAGATGTCCATGCGCACAAGGAATATCTTGCTTCGACACCTTTCAAGCTCGCTCTTCGTCTTCAACCCAACGAACAAGTCCTCGTGACCGTCTTCGACCCAACAAACAAGTCCTCGTGACCAAGTCATCTACTTGCCCCATTCGGCGAAGTCCTAGTTGGCTTTGCCTCAAGTTAAGTCGGGTGGTTGTCGTGCAACTCTGAGTATCTAGATCCTCAGGCATAACACTCCGCCTCAAAACCAATTGATAATGTAAACTGTAAAGTAGTTTCATCAATTATATCATGAATAATGTGTCACTGAATGCAACCACATGATAAAACAAAGAATTTGCGATTAACCTAAATATGCGAGACACTTTCAAACGGACCCCTTACGACAATTCAATTGGAATTAGATACTTAGGAGATAATATATTGAAAATTTTAGTGCAATGAATCCGCTAGAACTCTATTTGTTGTAATCTAGGATTCATAAACACTAACGGGAACTTGTATCACTATAAGAGGTTCTCCAACAGTTTTTCCATTTTAGGGATGTTGGAGTTGTTGGAGAATTTTGAGGTATGTTTTGGTCCAACAGATTCCCCATCAAATTCTCCAAAATGGAAAAGCAGTAGAAAAAATAGAGTGAATTTCCCAAATCTGCAACAATATTCTTCAAACTGAATGATTCTCCAAATCTTCGAAATAGGGAAACTGTTGGAGTTAAAAAAAAATAATTTGAAAAATATGTATTTTGTTTCCCCATTTTGAGATAATTTTAGGGAAGCTGTTGGAGATGGTCTAACTGCATGTTTATCCTAGAGGACAAATTGAACACTATCCCACAATTACCTTGATGTATAAGTAGTAGCAATTATTTGCAAGTTATATTCACATATGATCAACCTTGATATTTTGGGGTGAAGATGATGGGTTAGTGTTTGGATGATATAAAACTCAGTTTTCGACTCATCTTCGAGCTTTTTCCACAACTATCAAGCACAAGACAACATCCATGAAACTAGACGTTAATCCATTAATATTTACTTGGATCAATAAAAACTAGCCAGAAAAGGTGAAAAGTTTTTATTTGTATCTACCCTTTTGTTTTCTAAAATAATATCAAATTTTCGACAATATTTCCCAATAAAACCTTGCAAATTCATCATAAATTTGAGCGGACAAAAATCGACCTGATTGATCCAACCCTTTGTTTGGATCAAAATTTAAGTTTCTATGTCCTATCTAACCTCAATATATTCTATATGTATCATTTAACACTGACATGCATTTTTACTTTATACACCTTATCATTTAGCTATAGCGATTAGCTAGATGTCATACAATTGTTAGAGGATGATGCATAAGCAAATGAGTACCTTTCATCTTTTAAAAAATGAATGGTGTATATATGTACATTTTTTGCTTTAGGATATATAGATGTAAGAGGTAGCTTTTTGTCAACACTTTGGACATAATGCAAAGGGAATTAATCAGATTTTAATGGATGATAAAGTATTAAAGTCACACCCCTATCTCCTCCCCTATTCAACCTTTTGACCATCTGCTTTAACCTTATTAGTTTAGTTTAGCTACCTATATATATATATTACACACAATATATATGTGTGTTGCTTATATTTACATGGGTCATATCAAATTAACCCCGTACCATTTTATATCTATAAAAAACATATAATGTAACAATTAATTGGTTTGTGAATATTGTAGGTTTCCAATTGCAATTAAAGAGGTTTTTGCTTGTTTGCTTACCAATGACCCCTGCTAATCTGCTATAATGGTAAGGGAGAGGTAACCCTTACAAGTGGTCAAGGGTTTAAATCCCATTCTTTACACATTTGTGTAATTAATGGGTGCTCAACTCTTCATTGACTTGGGTGAGTCTACTTGGTGGCTTGCCGTCTGGCTTACCAGTTCGCGTCCTTTGCAGGCTAGTGTTCGGATCCGTGGGGATTAGTCGACAATCTCGGAACCCCCACATTACAAAAAAAAAGAAAGGTTTTTGCTTGGGACTCTTGCGTCTGGTGTCAGGCCTGGCTAGGGTCGAGGCGGTGTATATCGAGGTAACTTCGTGATCCGGAAATTTCTTAGAAGGATCGTCTTCACTACCCACAACACAAGGACTTCTGATGTAACGCTGGCCAGCGGTGTCATTACTTGATGGCGCTTGCCTCTTGGCGTAAGGTCGTAGTCTATGTTTGATAGTTCGCCGTCTGGCAACTTTGTTGACCACTTAGAGGAGTCAGACCTGTCTGACTCTCGAATTCTTACCTTATTTAAAAAAGAAGAAGAGGTTTTTGCGTGCTTTATATGTTACATATATATATCCAAGCATAAATTTTCTTTTTATTTTTTATTATTTTTTTTTAAAAAAATTTCCATATGTATCAATCTCTCATTATGTAGCCCCCTAATTAGCTACATAGGATTAGGTTGTTTGTTCACCTTTTCCCTCCCTTTTTTATCGCCGTGTATATGAAATAATTGATCTCCATCAATGAACTCTTACATGGATCTTCTTGATCAATAATTATCAGGGTGAGGTGAATAAGCTTTTGAATAATTGGCAAATAATAATAAGATGTTGAATTGATTAATAAGATGCATGTTGAAAAAGTTTTAAGAATAGTGATACAATTAATTTTTGTTGGATAAAGAGATTTCACAAAGGTTAAAAGTTGAGAAAAGCAAACAAAAGCTTCTTTAATTTACACGAGTGTCTTCATTCTTGCAACTGATGCACTATAATATACCATTGTGTGTGATTTTCTGCTCTCAACTTTTGTATATTACACCCTCCTCCTTTTTCTCATATAAAAAGAAAATGTTAAATTTCGTGCATCAATCAAACACTAGCTACGATTATATCATTGTTTTTTTTTTTCCTGATGTATTGCTGGTCAGTTAGCAGTGTTGTTTTATGATGACGCTTGACTTTCATCTTTAGTCGATTTACGTCCCCAACATGCTTGATTTACTTTCGTCTAGATTCTTTGTTATTTGGTTTTCTGCACCTTTTCTGTTTTCTTTTTGTATGTATTGAGGAGCTTCTATATGCTGACTTGTCGACATACCTTTCGAGTTTCAGTAATATCTGATCTCAAATTCTTACTTAATCCAAAAAAAAAATTGTTTTTACCCCTGTTTTACCATCGAAGATTCCGAAGATTTTTTTTGTTCAAATTAACCTAAAGTTTTTCAAAAACACAAAATCTATATAAAATCACCAGCTAGTTATAAGAAATTTGCAACTCACCACTCATCCAATTTATCCATTAATTAAATTATATTATTAAAAGGTAGTGGAAAATGAGATTAAACGTAACTTCTGATTATTCGTTGGTATTGGAAGATTATTCGTTAGAATGAAATTATTCGGTGATATTGAGTGATTATTCATTAGAATAATTACATAATTTTAGACAAATAATTATGTAAAAACAGATGAATAATCATAAGTAAATAGATAAATAATTTATATTAAATTTATTTAATTTTATCATTTTCCTTTTATTTTCTAGATCGTGAACAATTAATATAGCTAGGTTGAATTTGAATTCTTTAGTATTTTAGTAAAAAAAAAGGTGGGTATTTAGACTTAAGAAAAGTTTCCAAAAATGCTAATTAGGTGCATATATACAAAGTGTAGTGTTAAAAAAAAATGCATTGGCCCACAACTAAGAGCTATTCCTTTCCCTCCTTCACATCCCTACAAATTTTCCCATATGCAACTTCATCCATATATAAACTATTCTATGAACAGTTTGGTAAAATTCAAATTCAGAACTATTGTATTTGTATAGAGGGCAAGCAACTATATATTTTTTTATATAAAATTTTTTTGTTAACAAGTATACATGATTGATCACTTTCATGGTTGGGCTAACCTCATTAAATGGGAAGCGTCACATGTTCCTTTCAACCATGTATTTTTATGAAAGTCTTTTCGTACTACCGGCGAAATGTTATGTGTGAACTCATGTCCACGAAATCCATAGATGGAGTTGTGATTGTCCGATTCGTTGTTAAGTATTTTCGCCCCTTGTTTCTATGCAAGTACATATATATACTCATAAAATAATACTCATATATATGTCCATTTTCGCCTAAATTCATCTTTACTAGTAAGATTGAGTTGTTCTTCCACTTTCATCTTTCTTATTTATTTACTCTATCGATCTTTAATTTATAAGCAAAATTAAAAGAAATTCGTTTTGAGTTTTGAGTTTTGAGTTTGAAGTTTATGCAAATCTCGACTCGGTAAGACATTCTTGTGTTTTCTACAATCAATGTGTTGTAGATTCGATATTCAACTTGGCCGGGTTAGCTTTCATGTTTTTCAAAAACAAAATTTGATTAATTAGGTAAAAATTCGAGATCAGACATACCTGAGTTTCGAAGGCTGACAAGTCGGTAGACGGATAATCATTGAAACGAACATAAATTACATAGACGGTACAAAATACAGGCAAGATCACTCTACAAGAGCGAAACTAAACACATCTAAACCAAATGAGATGAAGACGTAGATTATGTATGAAGTCAAGCACTATCCTAAAGCAGTACCGCAGGCCAACGGTATATCAGGAGTCACCTGTGGGCAGTGAAGACGACCCTCCAAGAAAACAATCTTCCCGAGAAAAGGAGACGCCTCGATACACACTACCACGACCCCAGCATGTCCCGACTCTATTGCCAGAACCCCATCAATCGGAGAAGAAAACCCATCTTTCATGTTTTTTCATGGTTTCTTTTATCAAGATTTTTTTATATCATAAAACATTTATTTTGTACAAGGTACGTCATGTTTAAGGAGGTGCCATATCTTTTTGACCCACCACTGAATGACGTCTTTGCGGACGAGGGATAGAAAGTCCGAATGAGATGTGAGCAAATCGATCATGGGCCATCATAGGTCTAACCTATGCCACCTTATTCGCTACTCGGTTGATCTCATAGAAAACATATGTGCAAGTCGTTCACTTAAAACACCAAAGAGAACTATGTATGCCTATGATAACCATCTCAATTTACTATGGACATTTTTCGTTTCTCAGAGATAGAGTTGATGATTGTAGTCTCAATCTCAACAAGCCGCAATCCGAGATCCTTAACCACTAAGAAGACTGTATCGGAGTGTCAAGACTTTAGCCATAAAAAAGGATGCAATACTGCAAAGTGAGCTACCTGGAAAAGAAAAAGATTATCCCCAGTCGGGGTGACCTAATGGTGTGAAGGAAGGGGTGGTAAGGAGATCTTGTATTCGATCCATGCATTCGCCCCTTTCCTTGGGTGAAAATCCAATATTTGTCTTACTCCTTACCAGTGGCTGTCGGCTGGGTCACGTGTCCAGAATTTACCACCAAAAGGTGAATTTCCTCGTTATAAAAAAAAGGTTAAGTAAGCATATTGTTGGACTTTTGAAAGCGGAAAAAAAATGTATTAGGTGTGAAGCTAGCATTTAGTGATTACACTTGTTTTGTGATAAATTTTTTATAATTTTTGACGTGTTAAATGAAACCATATCATGTGTTATTTGTCAATTTCTTGTTTTAGGCGTTCAAAATTTTAATTAACTGTATGGCTACAATAAGCACTCGCAAATAATATATAAAACGTGCAACAATTGAGTGTATATATATATATATATATATATATATATATTGCAACTTGGTAGGACGAACATTAATGAAGCTACATAGAAAATGGTTAAGACGTAACCCCACTAACTTTTCGATCAGATTATATATATATATATAGACGTAATTAATTAGATTAAACATATTAACATACATCCATGAAAAAGCGTTGTAACTTAGCTATGCAAGAATCAAGATATATGAGTATGTTATATACGTACAAAATGTGTGTTCCAGATTTGATGTTAGCTTAAATAGTAATTTCACATGTGTTTTAAATCAACTTGGATTTTGTTAGGTCAAGGTCATTCAAAAGGTAGATATATACTCCATCTGTTAAGAAAAGTACGTCGTTTTAGAATGTAAAGTGAATGACAAAATACCTAAAACTTATTTAACCATACATAAGATTTATAGGTAGCACCTTACTTTTTAATTATATTTATAAATTATAAGTTAATTTGTAAGGCCAAATCTTAATTATTCAACTTATAGAAGTACGTAACGTTATAGTGCTTATGGAAAATGTGGCATAAATACGCCAAGGAAAGTGGTCACTAGGAAGCATGTGGCTGGAGTCTCTTCCAATCCATCGCATTTTAAAAAGGATAAGAATAAAAATAAGTAAATAAAGAGGAAAAGTTAATTAAAAAAATCATGTTTATTAAAATAAGAATTTTATTAATGAAAATTTTAATCTATTCAACCTATTTCAATTTTAATTTATGATTTCATAACTGCAGGTGAGTCTAGACACGAAACCAGAAATTAAAATTCGGTTGGGCTAGATAGGCTAAATTTTTCTCTTAGCATAATTTTATTAACAAAACTCTAGGTAGGCAAAACTCTTAATTTTATTAAATTTTTTTAAAATTTTTTTTACCTATTAATTTTTTTATTTTTATAAAAATAGGTCGGACTAGAGCAAACCCCCTCGTTCCGGTCGCTCATATTTATACATGTTGGCACATGATTTCCTTTATATTATTTGGGGGTTTAGCTGCCTCCTATCCTAAGTTTATACATTCCTTCACGTACGTACTATTATCACTATTAACCTTAAAACATGGATTCTGCTTTTACTCTTGTTTGACATTTACACTATCCACGAGTCTTATAGTTTGACCGTTTCGGTATATATTGATAATGAAACACTTTTAAAATATTTAAGGGGGCGTTTTATCTCTATATTATAGTACCATTTATCGTTAAAAAAAACCTACAATTTTTTTAAAGCATTGGTGTATATATATAGAGCATTGGTCTAAAAGAATTGGTCTCTATTAACAGTGGCAGATTTAGAAAGAAAAAATTAGAGTTTTAAATATATTAAAAAATTAAATTTTATTATATAAGTAGTCATTTTTAGTATAATTTTTTTAAAAAATGATAAAAAAATGAAACTAATTAAAGATATTTGAACTCTTGATCTTAAGGTAATAAATACTCCTCGATCTCTACAAACTAAGCCAAACTATCTTTACGATTTTTTACTCTTTTTAAATTCTTTGATCCCTTAAATTAGTAAAAATTATCAAAAAATACATATAAATTTTTTTTCTCGATTTTTCTTCCGAACTAGAGGGGCTTCAGCTGCCCCGGACCCTAGATATGCTAATGTCTATTAATTTGTCTTGTTTATAATTGAAAAAAAAAACATGGGCAATTTATTTATCCAAATAATTAAATGAACAAAAACTAGCCAACAAAAAAAACATACTCCGTATATCATTTGTACATGTCCTTAATTAAAAAAAGAGAGGTATATCTACTATTATGTACTACATATAATAATAATAATTTATGACAAATTAGTTTGCCCAGGTCTTAGAAAAAGATTTAATTTTAATTTTATTTTTAATGAAAAGAAAAAGTGAGTGTTAAATTGGGGAAGACATCCTCCCAACTTTAAAACCTCCCTTGGTGTAGGGAAATGACTACACACCACAAAGCTTGCCATTCATGTTACTATTGACATTGACCCTCACAAGCCTCTACTTAGTCTACTATACCCCCTTGTTCCTACTTTTCACCTATACCTATCTACATCTCCTTTGAGATTTTTTTATTTTTATTTTTATTTGATAACGTGGAGATTTCGCGGTTATTGACTAACCCTCTATGAGCTCGAACACTAGCCTGCAAAGCACTCGAGTCGGAAAGCCAAGTGACAAGCCGCAAGACAGGTTCAAACACATGTCAAGGTAAACCAATGGATAAATACCCACCCTACCATAATTTGCTATTAGTGGGATTTGAACTCTTTACCTCATGGTAGTGATACACAATAAAGCACATCTTTATAGAAATATATGATATGTTTGTATGATATACGGGGGGGCAATATGGTAAATCTGTATGATAAGAGAAGCTGTATAAATAGCATTGATGTAACAAATTCGGATGTAAGGTTTTATAGTAACAGAATCAAGATTCCCCCCCCCCAACTACCTTCTTCTTTCTTCTTCTGGTTTTCGTAGCAGATCACCTCTCATGGAGTTCTGTGTGTAAATCAAGGAGATTGCACACGTTTTCATGGTATCAGAGCTCGCAGGTCGTCGATCCAACTAAACGTACTCTGTGAGAAGGAGATCTGGTGACTCGTTGAAGAATGGAAGAAATCAGGGCAGCGATTCGTCGAGAAATTGGGGGCGTCAACAGCATGAACGATCCATTGAGTTTGTCAAACTCGGATCATCCAGGAGCGCAACTGGTAACAAGCGTCTTCAATGGAGGAAACTTCCTGAGCTGGAGTCGAGGAGTGAAGATGGCGCTTGGTGCTAAACATAAGCTCGGGTTCATCGATGGAAGCATTCAACCAGAGGATCTGAATCCAGAGGATTTGGAGAAATGGAAGAGATGCGATTTCATGATCAGATGCTGGATCGTGAATTCCATGGCTCCAAACTTATCCGAGGGATTCATGTATGCTGATTCTGCAAAAGAATTATGGGATGAAGTTCTTGAGAGGTATGCACCTTCGAATGGACCTTTACTATTTCAATTGAAGAAGAATCTGAGTAATCTTGATCAAGGCAACATGGATGTTGTGGATTACTTTAGCCAATTGAAGAAATTGTGGGATGAAATTTTTAGTTTGGAAGGAAAGCCAAAATGTACATGTGGAGCATGTAATCAGTGTTCTTGTGATCTGAACAAGAAATTGATAGAAATGGAGGACAGAAACAAGATGATTCAATTCCTGATGGGATTGAATGGGGGATATGAAAGCGTGAAGAATCAAATTCTTGCAACAGAGCCTCTGCCAACGCTGAACAAGGCTTTTTATCTGGTTCAACAGGTCGACAAGAAACCAGCTGGTGAGAGTAGCAGTGAATCAAAGGCATTCTTTGCTAATAAGCCAGCAGAAGGAAAGAGAGACTACAAGAAGGAAAAGGCAGAAAAGGCAAACAAGAAATGCTCACATTGTGGCATGACAGGGCATGTCAAGAATGAGTCTTTCAAGATTATAGGATATCCAGATTGGTTTAAGGGTGCGAAGGGAAAGGCTGGAGCCAAAGTGAATGCTGTGGATGGAGAAATGGAGGAATCTCCAGTAACCATAGCTGGAAATTGTGAAACTGAAGACATAGATGCAGAACTTCTTAACTCAGTAGTGCAAGAAGTAATGAGAGCAATCAAAGGGAAAGGGATAGCAAAAGCAAGTGCTAATTTTGCTGGTAATTCTCTTCCTCTTAACTCTCTAAATGGTTCATCTGCTCTGAGTATTGCTAGGAAACACTGTGAAAATAGAAATGTTTGGGTGATAGACAGTGGAGCCACTGATCACATGGTGTTTGATGACAAGTTGTTGCAGTATAAAAGGAAATTAAAGATTCCTATCAGGGTGTCTTTACCAGATGGTACAGTTAAGTTTGTTACAGAAGTAGGGGATGTACATCTAACATCAGGGTTGATACTGTATGGTGTGTTTTCCATTCCTGAGTTTAAGATCAACCTTCTGTCAGTTGGAAAGGTCATTGATGATTCAGAGGTTGATGTTAATTTTCATAAGAAAACTTGTGTTTTACAGGACCTTAAGAGTGGAATTACAATACTCAATGGGCAAAGGGTGCATAGTAGGTTGTTCAAAGCCACTCTCGAGCCTGCAATTGCTGCTGCAGATGTGTCAAGGGGATTGTCACAAAGGAATGAAGCCAGGATTGATGGTCATCAGTTCAATAAGCAGTCTTCCATTAATAATGTTGTCTCAAATCCTAGTAGATCTGTATTACATGCTAGATTGGGGCATGCTTCTGTGACAAAATTGGTACATGTTCCTGGTTGTAATGACAGTTCTGACATTAGTTGTGAATCATGTATACTTGCCAAACATCATGCTTTGCCTTTTAATATCAGTTCATCTGTTGCAAGTGCTTGTTTTGAGTTGTTGCATATAGATCTATGGGGTCCTTATAAGGTACCCAACTGGAATGGAGCTAGGTACTTTGTTACATTTCTGGATGATCACAGCAGAGCAGTTTGGACTCATTTGGTACAGAATAAAGGTCAAGTGAGTGCAGCCATTTGTTCCTTTATTCAGATGGTAGAAGTTCAGTTTTCAGCTAAAGTTAAGAAGGTTAGAAGTGATAATGGAACTGAGTTCTTCAAATGTCAGAAGTTTTTTGAGGATAAAGGGATAGTTCACCAGCTCTCTGCTCCCTATGTACCTCAACGGAATGGAAGAGTTGAAAGGAAGCACAGGCATCTTATAGAGACTGCACGTGCAATTAGGCTTCATGCCAATTTGCCTTTGAAATTCTGGGGTGAATGTGTGTTATCAGCTACACATGTCATAAATCTACTTCCAACAGCTGTGTTGAAGTGGAGCACTCCATTTGAGAAGCTTTATGGAAAACCTCCTTCTTATGATCACTTAAGAGTTGTTGGTTGTCTAGATTATGCCTTGGCTAGAGGCCAACCTAAGGATAAATTTGCTGCTAAAGCCTTGAAGTGTGTGTTCTTGGGTTATCCTATAGGGCAGAAGGCTTATAGGCTATATGATTTGGTGAATCATAAAGTGATTATCAGCAGAGATGTGATTTTTAAAGAGAATATCTTCCCTTTTCAAACTGATGACAGAAAATCTGTAGTGTCTGAGTTGATTGTTCCATCTTTGCCTTTGGTGAATCCTGCAAATGACAGCAATGGTATGATAGACTCTCATGTGCCTATTACTGAGACAGCAGGACAGTTAGATGGTCTTGGTAACAATACAGAGGATGTTGTTGAAGATTCACTGGATGAGTCATCTGAATCAGTTCATCATCCTGAGAATTCCATGACAGAAGAAGGTTCAGTAGCTGCTCAGCCTGTGTTAAGGAGGTCTCTTAGAGAGCATCATTTGCCTACTCATCTGCATGATTTCATATTACCAAATCCTCCTGCTGCTCATTCTCAATCTCAGTCCTTCATGGCTGCTGAGATTTCTGATCATAGTCTGTACTCTCATGCTTATGTGGCTTCTTTGGCTCATGTTTTGGCTACACCAGAGCCTCAAACATATAAGCAAGCTTCAGCTGATCCTCAGTGGGTGGAGGCTATGGACAAGGAGTTAGTTGCTTTGGAAAGTAACAACACTTGGGAAATTACTGATTTACCTCAAGGTCATGAGGCAATTGGATGCAAATGGGTATACAAAGTGAAGTTTAGGCCAGATGGATCAGTTGAAAGGCTGAAAGCTCGATTGGTTGCAAAGGGATACAATCAAATAAAGGGCAAGGATTATCATCATACATTCTCTCCTGTTGCAAAATTTACCACAGTAAGATTGTTGCTAGCTTTGGCCACTTTGAAACAATGGCCTGTACACCAGCTAGATGTTAATAATGCCTTTTTACATGGCTTCTTGGATGAAGAAGTGTACATGAAAATTCCTGAAGGGTATCAGTCAGCTAAGCATCCTAAGGTTTGTCGATTAAGGAGGTCTCTATATGGCTTGAAACAAGCCTCTCGACAATGGAATGTTGAGTTATGTAGGTTTCTGATAAAGCTTGGGTTTGTTCAGTCTACATATGATTACAGCTTATTCACTAAGGAGATTCCTAGTGGGTTAGTAGTTGTGTTGGTTTATGTTGATGATTTACTGGTGTCAGGGGATAGCATTGCTGAGATTCAGGCTCTAAAACAGGCTCTGCACACAGCTTATACAATAAAAGATCTTGGGGAGGCAAGATATTTTCTAGGGTTAGAAATCTCAAGATCTGCTCAAGGAACTTTGTTGAATCAAAGGAAGTATGTTAAAGACATTCTTGAAGACACGCAAATGTTACACCGTAAGAGTGCCTCATTTCCTTTGCAGAGGGGCTTGAAGCTTTCCATTGATGATGGTGAGCTACTCAGTGATCCTGAGAAGTATAGGAGACTGGTTGGTCGTCTCTTATTTTTAAACATGACTAGACCTGATATATCATTTGCTGTGCAGCACTTGAGTCAGTTTATGTCTTCTCCGAGGGTCCCTCACTGGAAAGCAGCACTGCATGTGGTTAGATACTTACATGGCACTCCTGATTTGGGACTCATGTTTCCATCCAATAATTCTTTGTCTCTTACTGCATTTTGTGATGCCGACTGGGGAAACTGTGTGTTCAGTGGAAGATCAGTGACTGGGTTTTGTGTGTTCCTTGGCAATGCTCTTGTCTCATGGAAGACAAAGAAGCAAACTACTGTGTCAAAGTCGTCTGCAGAAGCAGAATATCGCAGTATGTCTAAGACTGCAGGAGAGCTGGTTTGGTTGGATTCTTTGGCTTCAGATTTAAGGTGTGAGGTCCCTAAGCCTATTCCTCTTCATTGTGACAGCAAGTCAGCAATACACATTGCTGAAAACCCAGTTTTTCATGAACGAACTAAGCACTTAAAGTTGGATTGTCACTATGTCAGAGAGCAATTACAAGCAGGATTTTTGGCTCCTTGTCATGTTAGATCACAACAGCAGTTAGCAGATGTGTTTACCAAACCATTAGGGGAGGTTCAACATCGATATTTTGTGTCCAAGTTAGGCTTAGTTTCATCACCTAATCTAACTTGAGAGGGGGGTATAGAAATATATGATATGTTTGTATGATATACGGGGGGCAATATGGTAAATCTGTATGATAAGAGAAGCTGTATAAATAGCATTGATGTAACAAATTCGGATGTAAGGTTTTATAGTAACAGAATCAAGATTCCCCCCCCCCCAACGACCTTCTTCTTTCTTCTTCTGGTTTTCGTAGCAGATCACCTCTCATGGAGTTCTGTGTGTAAATCAAGGAGATTGCACACGTTTTCAATCTTTCTTATTTATTTACCTATTTATTTATCAATAATACTCGTGAAATAATAACCACATGAAATCTGTTAGATATTACTTTCCAAAATGTCCAATTCATCATACTATATGTCGATATGTTATGCAGGTTTCTAAATTTTAGTCAATTTTATTTTTTTATTATATTACTCCCTTAGTCTCTCTCTTGATTAAGTAAGAATCGAGATCAGATATACCTAAATCTCGATAGGTCGACACTTTTAGCCTCTTTTTATTTAACAAAAGAAAAGAGACGAAGTATTATACTTCATTTATTCATTAAAATATGGAGTTTTAAAGCGTTATTTTTATTATTAAAAGGATGACATTGAAAGTATTTTAATCTTTATTTTACAGAAGTGTCTTTTTAATTATTACTTAGATTATTAGCTGTAGTTTTCAAAAAAAAAATAGTGTAATAAATGAAGATATACAACCCTAACAGTCTTGAGTGCATCCCATAATAAAGCCTGGACTATGCACACTTTTCGGCCTTGGACTAATCGAGAGTTTGTTTATAATAGATTCAGATGCATAATAGAGATATAAAGAACAAGAGAAATTAAGTGAAGGAGAACAATAAGGGCAAAACAGAGAGAGTTAAAACAAACAAAAAATGATAGCGAAAACAAAAGTAAAAGGCAAAACAAACTCAATATCAGTGATTCAAATGCCCCCCCTAACATCTCCTAGATGATTACCTTCAACAAATAACTCCAGACATACCACCGAACATTACAGATGCAGATAACATGGAATTTACACCGAACATAACATATGCAGATAACATGAAACTTACTAAACCAGTTACGAATGGGGAGATTAAAAGTGTCGTCTTCCGTCTTGGTAATAAAAAAACCCTGACTAGACAGATGGACAACATAATTTTATAAAACATCATGGGACATTGTTGGTCCATCTATTATTAAAGCAGTTAAACTTTTTTTGCAACCGGCAAGATCTTAAAGCAAATCAACCACACCTTTATTTCATTATTACCAAAGTGTGAGCACCCAACATCAACAAACAACTACCGACCAATTAGCCTATGCTCAACTATATATAAAATTATTTCTAAAATCATGACAGAAAGATTGAACAAAATTGTAGGGAAACTTATCCATCCACTACAAGGAGCATTTACATCGGATAGAGCAATTCAAGATAATATCTTAATTGCCCATGAAAATTTCCACGTACCCTTTCAAGAGCCGAAAGGGTAAGGAAGGTTGGTTGACAATAAAATTGGATATGAAGAAAGCATATGACCATGTAGAGTGGAAATTTACACACGCCATACATAAAAAAATTTGGGTTCCACCCAACGTTCATTAGTTGGATCAATGAGTGTATATCCATTGTCTCATTCTCAATTCTAGTCAACATTGGACCAACTGAGATGTTCAAATCAACTAGAGACTAGAGAGCTAAGATAGGGTGACCCTCTGTTCCCCATTTTATTCATCCTTGAAGCAAAAATGTTGACACACAAACTAAGCTACGAGTCAAGGGAAAGAAAAAGCAGTATAGGTTTCCAATTTGGTCAAGAAGGACCTAGAATTCATTTTCTTGCCTTCGCAGATGATATTCTAATATTCACTCGAGGAAGCAACACATACAGCTACCCAACACATCAGGAAATTATAGATGAATACTGCCATATATCAGGTCAGAAAGTTAACTTCCATAACCTATCAGCAAAACCACTATTCACAATGCAAAGCTTTATGAATAGTATTAAAGGGCTCTGCACCCTCGAGGAAAACTCTCTCTTTTTGAGAGGTAAAGAAACCATCGGCTTTGGCCAAACCACCACCAATACGGTGGCGCTAAAACTCCTCCGGGAGTCCCTAACTCTCATTCGGGAGCCCCTAATCCTCCTCCGGGAGTCCTAACAATCCCGGCTCAGGCCGCCTCACCATCGGCTCCGGCCGCCTCACCCCGACTTCGGCCGCTTCAATCCGGCTTCGGCCGCATCGGACCCTATGTGGCGCCTCCAAGCCTCTGGTTCAAAGTGTTTCACTGATGTTGGACGTGAAGTTGACAACCCTAATCCGAATACCCGTCGTTGGTGTTTGAATGAACCAAAATCAGGTTGGGGCTTTTATTGTTTTTCGGTTCGTTTCCCCAATTTCTTCGTCCTCCTTGCCCAATTCGTTCATCCAGATCGATCCCGTATCCCAATCACCATGTTCGCTTGTGCTCGTGGCTCTCGGGCCGCTTCGCACTTGCACTCTCTGCAACCAAGCCTTGGGTTGAAGGAGAGCTTCCTCTTTCTCCTCGCTTCTCCAGTCTACAACGTCGGCGGTGGCGCTTCTGACCTCCGGTTCTCTGGCATGGAGCGCTGTGCCACTGGCTCCCTCCGCTTCTCATTTCCATGCTCGGTCGACTTGTGTGTCCGACGCTGCCGGTATTGCTCGGTTTCGACCCTCTAAGGTTGTCCTTGACGGGTCCTCCTTCTCCTCGGTCGAGCACTCTGTCCGGTGGCGGCGGTTGTCGTTCGGCCGTCCTTGTTTCCATTCTACGTGGTGTTGCTTCTATGCTTCCGTACCGCTTCCATTAGCCCTTAAGGCTTAGGAGGCCCGTTGTTGGGCCTTTGTGTTGTTTCTTTGGGCCCAAGGTTACTCCTTGGGCCCAAAGTAGCCCTAAAAATGCATATTAAAAAAAAGGGTAGGTATACATTATATACAAATCCCAAAAGGGTCTCTTGGTGCGTCTTTTAAGGGTGGTTTTCGGCATCGAGTCTGGTTGTTCATGGCGTTCTTCATTTGCGTTGGAGCTTTGGTGTCCGGTGTCGGGTCTGGCTAGGGTCGAGGCAATGTGTATCGAGGCGACTCCGTGTTACGGAAATTTCCTTGGAGGATTGTCTTCACTGTCCACAGGGACTCCTGTTTGTACCGCTGGCCAGCGGTGTCACTGTTTGGTGGTGCTTGGCATCGGCTCTTAGTCTACGTTGTCTCCAACATGGTCGGGCTTGGTTCACTTGTTTCGACTACACTTGTGTGCCTCCCTCCGTTTGTACTGCACCTTTTTTCTGTTTCTATGATGTATTTTTCTGGTTCTATGTTGTATGTTTAGACGGCTATCCGTCTGCCGACTTTGTCGGCCTCTCGAGGGGTTTGTCCGGCCTCGAATTATTTCCTTATTAAAAAAATCAAACAATGCAAAGATTTATACTAGCTACCAGTAAAGATTCACCATGAACTGGACCAAATAAATAGAACTTTTTTTTTTCTGGGACAAAGACCTCCAACACAAACCTCTAATAAGCAAGAACTGCATGTAAACCAAAAGAGAGAGGTGGAATTGGGTTAAGGAAACTTCTGGGGAAAATTTTGGTCGAGCCGACCAACATATGGGTGGAATAATTCACTACAAATACTTAAAACAAACTACCTTACTAGAATATAAAAAAAGGGGATCGATGTCTTGGTAATGGGGACACTTATGTAAGGAAAATGATAATGAAAAACAATCAAATTTTGGACGAACAATTGGATCTCAACTAGACAACTACCCCGATATATGAAAGACTACCCCCTTTGGTAGAACATAAGCTAAACACAACTGTGAGCGAATATATAAGCAATGATAAATGGAATCAACAAAAACTTGAAAACGAGGCACCCCTTGATTTGACTGATGAAACCCTAAATACCCCTATTCCTACTCCTGAGAGACTTTATTGATGGTCTGGTTGAAATGGTTGGTTCACTACGACAAGTGCAATTCCTCTACTCACATATCCACAAAGCCATGACATTGACTCCAGAATGGATCTAGAAAATAGAAAAATATCTAAATGTCAAAATTTTGTTATGGAAGGTCTGTCAAAAAGGACTCCCCCGAAAATCTAGATTGATTCAATGAGGAGTCCCAGTCACATCCACATATATAGAAAATCAGTAGAAAACACAACTCTTTAGAGGAGAAATAAGTTTGCAAGATATAGAAAATCAAGAGAATTCAGAACTAAGAATGATTGCCCTCATGCCAACAGCCTTAGAAATTGATTGCGGCTTCATTCCAAATCAACACGAAATCATTACCAAAGAAATTGATTGCGGCTTCAATCCAAATCAACCAAGCAAATTGCTTCTCCGTATCAATTAGCAGCTTGTTTATTCCATGTCTATAAATAAATTTCTCATCAGTAAGAGCACAAGTTACTTAATCAATCAATTCGCGACCAAGATGACGAATCTGTTTCGCAACATGTCTCCTAATACCATTTACAGTCTTGCCAATCTCCGTAGCCTGAGAAAACAATCTCTCAATATTAACAAACCTCAACTCATTTACAACATTTTGATCCTCAATTGAAACTGAATCAAACCTTGAAAATGAAATAAGATTCATACAACACCGAATCAGACTTCCATTCAATACAAAATGAAATAAGATTCAACTTATGCAGATTGCAGAGTTCAGCTCTACAACTTCCATGAATCTGCTGACAATCGTTTATGAAACCATTCAAATAGCAAGAAACCAAAAACTAAATACGAAAAGGGGAAAAGGAATTAAAACCTTCACTGTCTTGGTGGATCCTCGAGCTCATCTCCTTCTTTGTCCGTGCTTCTTTAACTTCAAGGTTCAAGACGTTGTTTCTAGCTATCAAGTTAAAAATTGACAGAAAATGCAAATGAAAGCTGAAAAGTTTTGGCACACAAAAGCTACTTTAGACTAAGTTATAGATTAGTTCAGTTCTACAACTTCCATGAATCTGCTGACAATCGTTTATGAAACCATTATAATAGCAAGAATCCAAAAATTGATAAAGAAAGGGGAAGAGGAATTAAAAACCCTCACCGTCTTGATGGATCCTTGAGTTCAGATCCTTCTTTATCAGCTTCTTCAGCCTGATTGGAGTCTTACAAGTGAACGACCATGAGCATAGCATCTAAGAAGCCAAGTCTTCCCATTAAGCCCGTGGAGAACCACCTCTTTTTCATGTTGGTCTAAGAGGTACCTTGAAGCATGAGCAGGAATTTTTCAGCGCATTCAAATTTGAAGTTTGATCAAAAGCTATATAAGATAAGCCATTTCGTTGTTACTTGATCAAAAGCTATCCGCTGATTTCAGTCCAACATCTTTGATCAGAAGCTATTTTTAAGTTCATAAAGAGCCAAAAGCTACTTATTCCTACTCATTGATGAAATTTCAGCAGCATCATTGATGGAATTCACCACACCAAATCCAACTAACTCATCATACGCTCTAATCCAACTCAAACCTATGTTGATTTCATTCTAAAAATTTAGCATCTTTTATCGTCTACATCATAGAAACCAAAATCAATCATCCACAGATTTGTTGTTTAAATCTATTAGATTCAATTAAGAAAATCAAACGAAAACCTAAAATCTCAAAGGTTTGAACAACCGGAAAATCAATTAGGTTCATCACTTGCTCTTCTTCATCATTCTTCTAAACTTCTCCACCTGCAGAAACTTCAGCATCCACTCCTCTTCATCGTTCTTCTGGACTTCATCGTTCTTGAACTTCAACACTGGAAGCAACTAACGTTGACGATCGCGATGAGTGCACAACGCCATCGCCTTTCTCCCCCTCCATGCCACATCACCATCGTCTTCTCCCCTCCATGGATCTGCATAGCGACACTTTCATCGGCGAAGGAGTTCGAGGTCTGGTGAAGTGATGAAGTAGTGCGTAACAAAGGAGGAACGAGCACCCGCTTTGGACTGCCCTGGGATATTGGCTTAATTTGAACTGATCGATGAACATTTGTTTAATTAGGTTAAGAAATTGGACATACCTGCCCAATTTCCTCTATAATTAATAAGCGTACGTACAATAACGATATACTCCCTCCGTTCGGTAAAACTTGTCATTTTAGGATGTTATTTTTGTTCAAAAAAACTTGTCATTATAGGTATTTTACCCTTCACTTTACAAAAATGCCCTTGATATGATTGATGGTTTGTTAGTAGTAGTTTTCAATAAAGTAAAAAAGGAGGGTAATAATTAAGGGTAAATTATTACATTTGTTAATTGCCTTTAAACTTGTAAAATCAGCTAAAATGACAAGTTTTGCCGAACGGAGGGAGTATTGTTCTTCATTGGTTTCCTTCTCTTTTTTATAAATGTAAGCAATTAATTTAATTGTTTAATTTGTTTTAGTTTTTGTTTACGACAACTTTCTCATTATTTATCATATAAAATTTAGTACGTATTTACTTGATTTTTATATATAACCATTATCAGGAGTATAAATTAAATAAAGAAGTACGTATAAGAAATGAAAGCTAGATAGAGCCCATCAAATAAATAAACATAAATGCAATTTGGATGATTGTGAAATCAGTGCAATGGGAAATCTGGGGAGTAGAGAGAAGAGAGAGAACAGAATAATGCAAGAGCAATTAATAAATTGCCGCTAGAAAATGGGACCAAAATTAATTTATATCATCAACCCATGTTTTTGCAGTTTTATTTATAGTGCTCTATCAACTACACCCTTCCACCACCACCACTATCACTACCAGTACGAAATCTACGGTTATTATTCGAGCCAAACGAGCCGAGTATTGCTCGTTTATATACCGCTCGTTTAGAAGCGAGCTCGAACTGATCCTAAATTTGAACTCGAGCTTAAAAATGTGCTCATACTCAGCTCGTTTAGAAAATAAAGGAGCTCGAGTCAAGTTTTTTTCAAGCATTAAGCAGCCCTAGCCTATTTGCTCAGAACATAGTAAATTTAAGAAAATTTCAAAAAATTCAAGCTTAAATCGAGTTAGTCGAGCTTTGAACCGAGTTTTAAAATGTGTTCATACTCGACTTGTTTAGAAAATGAACGCGAGCTTTTATCGAGTCGATCTCAAGCTACTCGACTACATAACATCCCTAACGAAATCTGTTAAATATCCGATGGTTTGTTAGGGACAAAGAAGTACGTATCAGATTACATTGATCTATTATTATTGTTTAATTTTTATGGTTATAAGCTAGTGATCTACTAACTAACATAAAAATTTAAGTTATTGTGTAAAGTTTCACCCTTTCTTATAACCCATTATTTTTAATCTTGTATAATCGGTATGGAAGAGACACTTACATATATTAAACCTCTTAACTTTCACTTAACGACATGTCGGATCTAGCCAAAACAGAACCACAAATAAAAATTTGAATACATCAATTTATTAACGTGATCTTACATAATATTGTTAACAAGGCCTAACACTTTCGAAGTTTTGATCTATTTTTTACTCTTTTTAATTAAAAGGGGTGGGTTAAAGTCAGTCTCGATCAGTCCGCCTACTATTTTCATAACATCAATTGAAAATAGAAGTAGTAATCTGCTGATTTATATATTATGTGTGTTTGAATTATTATTTTTTTTTAAAAAAACTAAGGTTCTTAAGGATTTTTCATATATAAATTAATCTTCCGGCTTGTTATCTGAATGGTTGCATTTCGTCAAATGCACAGTGAGATCATCGACTTTTAGGTATTGGTGATGATAAAGGAGGGTAAGGCGAGCAAATACTGCAGAGAAAATGGGATCACCGACTTAAGGACTTGCTGACTTCGGATGCTGGTGATAGCGAGGTAGAGCAACTTGGATGGCCATGAAAGACATGCCAACTTCAGATGTCAATGATGGTATAGCTGCTTCATCATCACTAACTTTCGATATTAATAACGATGACCATATATTTATATTTGATGAGATAATCACCTTATCAATACCATGATCCTCTTTCGGGTTGGCGTCATAGGCGGAATGTTTTGGGGGTCAGAGGTGGCCCTGACCCCCTCAAAACAAAATTAGGGAAGATGTGTTAATCAGTATATAGATAATAAATGTGTTAATGTTGGAATAAGAAGATGTGTTTAATCGATCAGCACATATATAAATGTTATAACATTCATAGTTGAAATGTAATCCTTTTTTTAGTGGTTTTGAATCAAGTTCGAAATTGTCATCTGAATTGCAAATCAAATGCACCACATTTGTAAACATACATTTATGTTTTAAGTATGAAATAAAAGTTATGTGCATAATTAAATTAATGTGGTTATTGATTAGATACAGAGATTCAATTAAAGGTAATGTAAATTTCAAAAATTGTAAATTTAATTGATCTGATTAGTTGATTAGGCGCGAGGATAAACCCCCTGCTTGACCGGATTCCAAATCCTAAATAAAATTATTATTTTTCTTGTAGCAATGTCCAGCTCCCTCATTGTTGAGCTTGAGGCTCCACCACTGGTTGGCATATAGCTGAATTTACTATTTGCATAATTGTAAGGTCCGAGTTATAATTGTCAAGTGTTAAAGATCTATCAACCAAGTCTATCTAAGTCTCGTAGTATAAATTTAACCATTTTTAATCCAATCCCATATATTCCCGACCATATATCTAATACTCTCTCCGTTCGGCAAAACATGTCGTTTACTATTTACACACGTTTTTTTAGAATGATAAAAAACTATATAAAATATTTATTTTTTTATAAATTTTTTTAACAAATTTGTACTTATTAATAATAACTATGAAATTGTTAAAAAAATTATTAAAAAACTAGATATTTTATATAGTTTTTATCCCTTATAAAAGCGTACATGAGTAGTAAAGTGACGTGTTTTACCGAACGGAGGGAGTATGAGATAAACAATCTCTCTTTTTTTGGGTGTTAAGTGTTAAGGACATCCAACTATCCAAGTCTCCTTATTTTTACTTAGACATTGAAAGTATAAATATATTTAACCATTTATAATCCAACCTCACATAATCTTGATCATATACCTAATATGAGATAAACAACTTATCTTGTTTGCTCGACTCAAGTCAAACAAAATAGATCAACTAGCTCGTTACATGACCCACCAAAATTTAACAATAATTAACAATATATAAAGGACGATAGATAAAGTATATCTATTGTTAAATTTTGGTGGGTCATGGAACGAGGTGGTTCACACGTCCGAACTCAAATTAAGCAACCAAGACTTCTGGAATTGCATCCTAAAATCAGTCGACAATAGAAAAAATAGCCACTGACTAGATACTAGATTTATTATTCAATTGTACCATATTTTCGATGTGGGATAAATCATCGATCGTTTTATATCTTTAAGATGATAACATCTATCATAAATCATAATGGTTAGAAGGTGTGTCGAACCATCCCAAACTCATTACGCGTATGTTTAGAGAGGCAACATCGAACTATGACAATTATTATATATGTATGTACTATTTGAGTAAGTGTGTTCCAAATATATAGTATATGTAAATGGATGGACCATTTAATTTGGTATAAGTACACTTTGTCTTAATTAATTAAGGTGTGGTGTGTAGTAGTAGTAGTGTAAGTTGGGGCTTTGAATTTGCATCGTACGTACATGTTAAGTTATACCTTAGCATGTTACTCATCTGAAAATATAAATATTGGACCACGGTACTATTCCTTTTTCAAACCTCATTTTTGAAGGTTGATACGATACAACTGTACGTTGTTTTTGTTGAGATAACACACAAAATTAAATTGCTTGAATTTAATTAGTTGGCATATGATACTATTTCTCTGATAAATGGCAAATGCTATTTGTCAAATTAAAGACATTCTTTTAGAAAATTGATTGGGATAGGTATAAATGTGTGGGCTATGTACATTGCAACCGCATGCATATACATTACTAATTTTATTACCTTTAATTAATTTCTTCATAAATTATAATTTATATATATATATATATATCATTTTAGAATTAATATATACTGTAGTGAAGTAAGGTAAATAATTTTCAGTCATGTTAATAATTTTTTTGCTGAGAATTAACACAGCTAGCTAGCTCCTTTAATTTTTGTTTCCTTCCTTTCTTTTTTCGTATGTGAAAATCACAAAGTTTATTTCAATCATTAAGGTGTGAATGAAAATATAAAATAAAATATCAAATTTCTTAATGTACTATAAACTGGTGTAATTTGATCGAAAAAGGGTTTCTTCTAATTAATTTAGGCTCTAGATTAAAGATTTAGAATCATTTTTGGCTCACTTTTTTATTTTATTTTTTAAAAACTTTGTAAATTAAAGAACACGCTTTCACACGCTGATCCATCCCCTTTTCACCCAAACCGTTCCCTAACTCTAGATCGATTCTTTGAAATTCGCCATATCTCTGCAAAATCCAAGTCAATTTGAGCCCATTTCCTCTCATAATAATCACTGTGTGTTGAGCAGCAATAGAGGTCAAAACTAAAGTGATGCGATCATAAATCGGCTTTCCAAACAACTAAAGGAATCACACGAAATAGGATATAGAGGAACTAGAAAGTTGTCTTAGTATTTCAAATGAAACGACTTTAGAAAAGTACCTTGCTCGTCCAATTGTCAACGGAAAGGTAAATAAAGAAACTTTTGAGGAAATAGTATGAAAATCAAAAGACTCGTTAAGTAAATGGAGAACAAATGTTCTATCAAAGCAAGGTCGGATCATTTTGATTGGTTCTACCCTTGTTGTCAAACCATTGTACGCGATGCAAAATTTCATGTTACCAAGTTCAATCCATAAAGAATTAGACAATGTAAACATAACTTTATTTTGGAATAAGGACATCCAATATAGACCACTTATTATTTGGGACAAAATCTGTAGGCCAAAAAGAAATGGTGGATTAGGAATTAGAAAAACATGACACATGAATGAAACACTCCAAATGAAATTAATATGAAAAATATTGCATGAACTAGATAATGCATGAGTTAAGATAATCTGATACAAATACCTCAAAACATCTTATGTACTAGACTATAAACGAAAAGGAGGCGCTTCATGTCAGTTGTATAAATTACACCCGGTAATTGAAAAGTTTAAATCTGGCTTAATTTGGTCCATTGGTGATGGGAAATCTTAAAATTCTGGAATGACAATTGGTTAACAACTGAACCGCTATATAAAAGAGAAGATTGTCCACCTATTAATAAAATTAATGAGTCGGTTAAGGAGTACATTTTAGAGGGCAAATGGTAGGAGGAAAAATAGTATGCAAATTTATGACAAAACATCGTTAAAGAAATTATGGATATCCCACTCCCCAACAATCCATTCGAAGATAGACTTTATTGGTGGCCAAATAGAGAAGGATAGTTTACAACTGCAAGCACTTTAAAACTAATCTTCGGACATAAACGAATGAAAAACGATGTCAACTCATAGATTTGGAACATTGATACCAAAAATTTTCTTTGAAAAATTGGGTCGAATGGTCTTCCAATTAAATGTCGCCTTGGGCTAAAGGGTGTCCATGTACCCTCTATCTATGTGATGTGTAACTATGAGAAGGAAGATGAAACACATTTGTTCATTGAATGCTAGTATAGCAATATTCACTCACCTTTAAAACCCGATATCCATCAGGACATAGATACAATTATAACAAGTAGTACTAGAGATATCAAACAAATTCTAAACTTGATAGGAAAAAGACTTATTAAATTTGAAAATTAACGATTCGCTTTCACATGGCAGACAATCTGGCTTACTAGCTATAAATAAGGTCACATTCCAAAACAGAGTTCCCCCATCTGCAGAAAGACTTTTAAACAAGTTGTATCTTTAGTCTTTACACTCAAATAACTGACATAATGCTTGCAAATTAGACAACAATTACAAAGATGAAAAACACCACTTTCAAGTAGAAAAAAAAAAAGATTGTACCGAAAAATAAAGGGAAAAAAAGGCAAATGCACAAAATCGCCTCAGGGCACATTTAAACTAAATTTTGACAGATCTTATCCATTAAACAAGGATAGTTCCTTTGGATACATTATTCGTGATTGGGTTGGTCATCCCATCAATCTTGGGTACGACCTCGTTGGAAAACAATCTCCCATTAGAGCGGAGGCATTAGCTTTGAAATATGGTGTTTAAAAAAACTGTAAAAATGGGAATGCAAAAAAACGAATAAAAGGGACTCTTTGACTAGCATTAACTATCTAAAATCAAATAAACCTTGCCCTTGAGAGAACGAACTAATTATGTCAGATGTTAAAATGATTTTGTCCAACGTGGGAGATTGCTCCTTCTCTCACATGCCCCATGATGAAAACAGAACGGCTGATAGGGTTGCACACCTTTGTCGTTTTGCCAAGGGGATGGACATTTACAATGACGTTGGTCTTCAAGACCCCATCCGCAAGGATACTATCGGGTAAGGCTTTCCCCTTTCCCGAATTATTTCATAATCAAATAAAAATGGCTCCCTTTTTATTTTTGTTCCCATTTTTCTTTCGATCGGTTCGATTGGTCATTGCTACTCTATATTAAAATCGAGTTTAGCATCACTGATGGTGAGCTGCCCAAACTTCTCTCCTTTCCTCATTCGTCCAACTCACTTTCCACTAACTTTATTCTCAATCTTCCCCAATTCATTTTTCACTTCTCATAATATTTCGGTTCTGCAAATCACTTTTTTCATCTCACCTCAATAAAAAAGAAATAAAAATAATTTATTATATAGACACATGGCATAATGGTCAGGTTGCCCAAATCGGATGAAAAAAAAAAGTAAAATGGAAAGATTGGTTGCTCTAAACCCCTTTCCATAAAAGTACCACATTAAATTTGAAATAGTTTTATTTGTAATAATTTTCTTAGAATAATAGTGACTATGTCAAATTTAAAATATGAATAACATTGTGTTTTATTTGTAATAATTTTCTTAGAATAATAGTGACTATGTCAAATTTAAAATATGAATAACATTGTAAATTATGTCAAATTTGAATTGGGTAAGTACTATACTTAAAATGAATATTAGAATATTTGTAATTGCTAAAAAAAAATATTTGTAATTAATAGTGAAAATGACATTAAGTACAATATTTCTATATTAATTATGAGAGAAATTTCTTTTATATTCATAATAATTAAAAATAGCTAATATATATACATAATAAATATTATATATTGGGTAAATCAATAAAGAGATTAAAGTGCTTATTGAAGTTCGTTAGGACTAATGACCAGGGATAAGTGCACGAGCAATGTCTAAGTCCATTGATCAAGAGATGTTATAATCAAGAGTTAGAACAATTGGCTAACTATTCTATAACAAAATGAAATCAAATAGATTAATTATTGAGGGTCGTGCGTGTAAAGTTATATGTTTACTTTCCTAAGTTTGTTTATTTCATGTAATATGTGTTTGTATGTATTATATGGTATGTATGTGTTTGTATGATTAGAAAATATATAACAGGACAATAGGTTATACATATAGTTGATGCTCTTTGTAGTTAGGTTCAACTGAGTTGTATTGAACCTTATTGGTTTGATCCTCTAATGAATCTAGTGAACAATTAGAGGTAGCAACTATATTGTATATATAACCGTGTTATAATATTTTCGTATAGCCTTATGTAAGGAATTGGGCTTATCAACACAGCCCAACCCAACGGCCCAGAAAGGAAGCCTGGAGGCTTGGAGAGCTTGGTCCAGAAGCGCGCTTTGCTTGGCTTCTGTTTGACCTAGCTATAAAACCCTCCGTCAGCTGCTTGCTTTCTCATTCACTGTAGTTGGCCACCTCTCTCTCCAAAACCAGAGCACCTCTCTCCTAGGGTTTGCTCTTAGTTAGGGTTTTGAGGTTTGGATGCTTTAGCTATTCGAAGCTCCTTCTCCTTTCATCGGTGTGGCCTTCAGACGGTGGATCTACGGTGGTGAGGGCTGAGGAAGACGAAGCTTCTCCAAGTCGCCGCCTCCTTCGACGCCTTTGGGTTGGAAGATCGAAGTTCCTCTTCGATCTCCGGTTCCTTTCACGGGGATTTCTTATCTTTCTGTTGGTTGTCTACATACACTTGCATGCGATAGACTTAGGATCTGTTTGTAACTCTTGTTTGTTTGCCCCTTCACTTGAACTCTTTTCATAGTGGATCTTGGGTCGACTCTTGAGGCCCCGGGGACGTAGGACTGTTGTCCGAACCTCGTAAACAAACGATCTGTGTCTTTTAGTTTCTGCATGTTCGTTTATTGTTCGTTTTAAGATTCTTTTCTACAAAACGACTTTCTCAAAACTTAGATCTATACGAGATCTTGTTTTATCAAAGTGGTATCAGAGCTTGAGTATCCCGCTTTTGATTCTTCTGATCATTGTTGATCTTGGAGATAGAAACCGGACATAGGGCCACGGACACACCCTAAGGTACAACGCCTGGTGCTGCACCCCCCCTATGTGATGTACCACACCGTTTTTCACTGACTTGTGTGTTGTGTGTCTAGATCTAGGGTTTCTGTGGCTTCTTCTGTGCGAGACCAAGGTCTTCTTGAATTTCTGTTTTGCTTTATTACTCATTTTTGTGTTTAAATTGCAACTATGGGTGATAAAGGTGTGCATTTGAAACCTTACAATGGCCATACTGACTTTGCTATGTGGCATGTTAAAATGAAGGCCATATTGATAAAGGAAAAGTGCTATGTTGCTGTGACTAACAAGTTCCCTTATGGAATCTCCAAAGAAAAAATTCAGGAACTTGATCAACAAGCTCACAGTGAAATTATGCTACGTCTTGGTGATTTGGTAGCTAGACAGGTTTTGACTTATGACACAGCAGAAAAATTGTGGGATGCACTGGAAGGTTTATTCTTGGTAAAATCTCTCCCCTCTAGAGTCAATCTGTTCAATAAGTTGTTTAACTATAAAATGGATGTGTCATGCTATTTACCTGAGAATCTTGATAGGTTTTTAACTATTATTCAAGATTTGCAAAGATGTGGTGATAAAGTTGATAAAACTCAACAGTGTGTCTTGTTATTAAATGCTTTGCCTGCTCAATTTGACACCTTTAAGGATGTTGTGCAATATAGTACTGAAACTTTGGTTAAGAAATCTATTATTGAGTCTATTACTCAGAAAAATGACTCCCTGAAGGTCTTTAAAAACAAATTTGAGCCTAAACACACTGAATCTAAACCTGAAACTAAAAATGAGGTTTTAATGACAAAAGGTAAAGGCAAAGGCAATAGGAAGAATAACAAGAAAAAGTTTCACAAGGAAAATGGTAAATCTGATTCTAATAATCATGATAAATTTGAGACTGATAAATCAAATGTAAAGTGTACTTACTGTTCTAGAACTGGCCATTATGACAAAGATTGTCATAAAAGAAAAAGGGATGAGAAAGCTGCTGGAAAAAGGCCTGATGTTTCTGCTTTGTGTGAAACCCACCCATATTATACTCATGAAGTTCTTGCTCTTCTTAATTCTGCTGATTCTGATTGCTGGATTCTTGACTCTGGGTGTACAATGCATGTAACATATCATAAATCTTGGTTTTGTAATCTGAAATTGATTGATGGTGGTTCTGTCATGCTTGGTGATCACTCTGTGTTAAAAATTAAAGGAATAGGATCTGTTGCTTTAAGAATGCATGATGGTGTTGTGAGAATTGTTAATGATGTGAAGTGGGTTCCTCAATTGAGAAGGAATTTAATGTCTGAAAGTGCTTTTGAATTATTGAACTGCAAAACTGTTAGCTCTGCTGGTGTTAGAGTGGTTACTAGGAATGGTAAAGTCCTTATTAAAGCCTTGAGAAAGGCTGGTCTTTATGAGGTGATTGCTACTCCTGTCTTTAACTACTCTGCCTCTGCCTTTGTGACTACTGATAAATCCATGTCTATGAGTGATTCTGTGTTATGGCATAATAGACTTGGTCATGTAGGAAATAGAGGCTTGCATCATCTGTATAAAACTGGTATCATCAACTCTAAGCCTTGTGACATTGACTTATGTGAAAATTGTTTGCTTGGGAAACAAACTAAAAAGGGCTTTAAGCATTCTTTTTATGTGGCTAATAAACCTCTTGAATATATTCACTCTGACTTATGGGGCCCTGCCCAGATTGAAACTGTAGGTCATAAAAGGTATTTTATTTCTTTCATTGATCATTACAGTAGAAGAGTGTGGGTTTATTTGCTGAAAACTAAAGATGAAGCTTTTGATGCTTTTAAAGTTTGGAAACTTAGAGTTAAAAATGAAACTGGTCTGTCTGTTAAGTGTTTAAAGACTGATAATGGGCTTGAGTTTTGCAATAACATGTTCAATGATTTCTGTAAAAACAATAGCATAAAAAGGCATTTAACAATTCCTGGAACCTCTCAGCAGAATGGCACTGCTGAGAGGATGAACAGAACATTAGTTGAAAAGGCTAGATGCATGCTCATCTCTGCTGGTTTGAAGCATTCTCTTTGGGGTGAAGCTGTTAACACTGCTGCATACTTGATTAATAGGACTCCCTCTTCTGCTATTGAGTTTAAGACACCTTATGAGTTATGGACTAAGAAAAAACCTAACCTAGACCACTTAAAACATTTTGGTTGTACTGTTTATTCTTATGTGAATGATGGTAAGTTAGAACCTAGGTCTCAAAAGTGTGTGATGCTAGGTTAGCCTGATGGGGTTAAGGGTTATAAACTTCTTGTTGTCCAACCTGGTGCTTATAAGATCATTGTTAGCAGAAATGTGATTTTTAATTAATCTGAGTTCTATTTCAAGTTTCTTGCTTCTTCTGCCCTTGAGAAATCTGAACAGGTACATAATGACAGTCATTTCTATGTTCCTTCTGGACATGGAGATGACTCTGATGATAAATTTGATAGTGGTTACTCCACTAGTACACATCAGGTCGTATCTTCTGAATCTACAACTTCTGATGACTTGCAACCTCACCAATTGGGTGGGGTACAGGTCAATGAATCTTCTTCTTCTTCTGAAAATTTTGGTAATAACAATGGTAATCTCTCTAGCTCTCCCCCCTCTTCTGTGAGTGCTTCTTCTTCTTCTTCTTCTTCTGTTATCTCTGTGCCTGTATCTGGTTCTGGAAATTCTAGTTCTTCAGTTACTGAAAGGCATGACTTAACTGACTGGCAGCTTACTAGAGATAGATCACCTCGTACTGTTATACCTAATAAGAAGTTCATGAATAACATTGCTGAGTTTGCTTGTCTTGGTGCTAATGTTGTGAAATACTTTACTCCTGAGACTTATGAGCAAGCTGTAAAATGTGCTCACTCTAAAGAGTGGCAACTAGCTATGAAAGATGAGATAGATTCTATGAAGGTAAATAAAACCTGGTCTCTTGTGAAAAAACCTGAAAATGCTAGACTTATAGACTGCAAGTGGGTTTTTAAACTTAAAGAGGGAATTAGCAACCTTGATCCTCCTAGATATAAAGCTAGATTAGTTGTTAAGGGTTTTACTCAAAAGGAAGGAGAGGACTACAATGAAATTTTTGCTCCTGTAGTTAAATATAAGACCTTAAGACTCCTTCTTGTTACGACTGTTGTGTATGACTATGAGTTAGAACAAATGGATGTCAAAACTGCCTTTTTGCATGGAGATTTAGATGAAACCATCTACATGAAGCAACCCAAAAGCTTTATTGATAAGGCTAATCCTGATCATGCTTGCCTGCTAAACAAATCTATCTATGGTTTAAAACAATCTCCAAGACAATGGAATATTAAATTTGATAGATGCATGAGGTTTAGTTTGGGTTTTAAAAGGAGTAAATTCGACACTTGTTTGTACTTCAAAGGTCTGAAAACTGGATCTGTGACATATGTACTGCTCTATGTTGATGATATTCTGCTTATATCTAAATCTTTGAACAACATTGCTGAAATTAAAAAAGATTTGCAGAATCATTTTGACATGAAAGATCTTGGCACTGCTAAGAAAATTCTGGGTATGTCTATTAGAAGAGAAAGGAATAAGAAAAAGCTTTGGCTTCATCAATCTGATTATGTGTTTAAAGTTTTAGAAAGATTTCATGTGTAGGCTAAGAAACCTAATAATATACCTTTAGGACCTCACCTAGACTTAACTAAGAATAAGAACAAGCTGTCTCCTTCTGAAGTTAAGAAAATGAAATTGATTCCTTATGATGCCGCAGTGAGGTCTGTTATGTACTGTATGATATGTACTAGGCCTGACTTAGCATTTGCTATTAGCACCCTGAGCAGGTACATGTCTGATCCAGGAGAGAAACATTGGTTATCTATGAGATACTTGTTGAAATATCTGCTTGGATCTGTGAATCTTGGTTTGCTTTATTCTGATCATTGCTCATCTTATGATTTACATGGATATGTGGATGCTGATTATGCCAGTAACAAAGATACTAGGAAGTCTATTACATCTTATGTTTATACTTGGTCTGGCAATTGTGTGTCCTGGAAGTCACAGCAGCAACCTATTGTTGCTTTGTCTTCTACTGAAGCAGAATATATAGCAGCTACAGAGGCCTGTAAAGAGGCAATCTGGCTGCAAGGTATCCTTAGAGAAATTGAGAAAAAGAGCTATACTTCTGTGTTGCATATAGATAGTCAAAGTGCTCTTTACTTGTGCAGAGATCCCATGTATCATGAGAGAACTAAACATATTGATGTTAGATACCACTTTATTAGAGAAAAAGTGGAAGATAATGTCATACATGTTAAGAAAATTGATGGGAAAGTTAATCCTGCAGATTTTGGAACGAAGATTGTACCTTATGACAAATTTTCGTTTTGCATGAAATTCCTCCATTTGGAGGAGATGACTTAGTATCTCTGCTGCAAGGGCTGATGAAGGACCCGACACCAGGATTCACACTTAGGCATAGTCTACCTGGAGTGGACTTAGAAAAGTAGAGGGGCAATTGTAAAGTTATATGTTTACTTTCCTAAGTTTGTTTGTTTCATGTAATATGTGTTTGTATGTATTATATGGTATGTATGTGTTTGTATGATTAGAAAATATATAACAGGACAATAGGTTATACATATAGTTTATGCTCTTTGTAGCTAGGTTCAACTGAGTTGTATTGAACCTTATTGGTTTGATCCTCTAATGAATCTAGTGAACAATTAGAGGTAGCAACTATATTGTATATATAACCTATAGTTGTGTTATAATATTTTCGTATAGCCTTATGTAAGGAATTGGGCTTATCAACACAGCCTAGCCCAACTGCCCGGAAAGGAAGCCTGGAGGCTTGGAGAGCTTGGTCCAGAAGCGCGCTTTGCTTGGCTTCTGTTTGACCTAGCTATAAAACCCTCCGTCAGCTGCTTACTTTCTCATTCACTGTAGTTGGTCGCCTCTCTCTCCAAAACCAGAGCACCTCTCTCCTAGGGTTTGCTCTTAGTTAGGGTTTTGAGATTTGGATGCTTTAGCTATTCGAAGCTCCTTCTCCGTTCATCGGTGTGGCCTTCAGACGGTGGATCTACGGTGGTGAGGGTTGAGGAAGACGAAGCTTCTCCAAGCCGCCGCCTCCTTCGACGCCTTTGGGTTGGAAGATCGAAGTTCCTCTTCGATCTCCGGTTCCTTTCAGGGGGATTTCTTATCTTTCTGTTTGGTTGTCTACATACACTTGCATGCGATAGACTTAGGATCTGTTTGTAACTCTTGCTTGTTTGCCCCTTCGCTTGAACCCTTTTCATAGTGTATCTTGGGTCGACTCTTGAGGCCCCAGGGACGTAGGACTGTTGTCCGAACCTCGTAAACAAACGATCTGTGTCTTTTAGTTTCTGCATGTTCGTTTATTGTTCGTTTTAAGATTCTTTTCTACAAAACGACTTTATCAAAACTTAGATTTATACGAGATCTTGTTTTATCAGTGCGCGCTATACATTAGTAATTCAACACATAAATCCAGTGAAATTCTATCATAAAACCGACTCACAATAAGAAAACTACTCCATTGGTTCTTTTTTATTTCTTTTAAAGAGAGATAACTACCTTGTTGATTTATATATCACACTTATATTTTTCATATTTGTGAAACCTTTTTTTTTCTACTGTGCTCCCTCATTTAAAAAAAATCCTCAATTCTTAGAATTCAAACTCAAATATCTAATTATAAAATAAAAAATACAGAGTTACCATCAACTTGCCACGGTTCTATAGTGGGTAACTTACCCAAAATATTTGCCTATTTGGTGAAGAGGAAAAATGAAAAAATAAAAATAAAAATAAAATTGAAAGTAGAAAGCAAGAAGTTAAAAATAAGAATAAAAACATAGCAATCCTCAAAGTGCCCAACATATTTACCTTTTTTCCCCTTTCAATCTCATCCCCACTTTTGCCCTTCACCCTCCTTTTTCTTACCCCCACGTCCACATAAACAAAATACACTCCTCTCTCTCTCTCTCTCTCTCTCTCTCTCTAAAATCCTAAATACTCTCTCTCTCTCTCAAGCCTCAAAGGAAGGAGTGTCATTTTCTCACATATACTTCATACAAAAGAAACAACCATTCTCTTCTCATACCCCCTTGTCCTCTCTCATTCTCTCTCTCTCTCTCTCATCTTCAACCTCTGCAACTACTAACCCTCCCTTCCCCACTAACCCCCCAGGCTTCTTCAATCCTCCCAAAACCCACCCAGACAAAACAAAGCCCACACCTTTTCTCAGGGAATTTACCAATTAATCACTTCACAACCCAGATCTCCCCTCTTCCCAAATTCCCTAGCTAGTTCAAACTTCAAATATATATATATATATTGTTTTTGTTTTGTTTTGGTTTTTTTGGGTTTTAGGAGCTTTGAATTTAAGTTTTGAAGAAAATGGAGTTATTTCCTGCACAGCCTGACCTGTCCCTCCAAATCAGCCCTCCAAACAACAAACCCACTTCTGCAGGCAGCTGGAGGAGACCCACTTCCCACCAACGCCACCACCTTGCTGAGGATCAGGATCAAGATCAAGATGATGAAGATCACTCCAGTACTCCCCACCACCACCACAGCAACCACCATGTTCAGATGATGGATTTGGGGTTCTGGAAAAGAGCCCTTGATTCCAGACACACCTCCTCCTCCTCCTCTTCCATGGCACCTAAGCCCTCTCACCACCACCATCACCATCATCATCATCATGACATCAGCAACAGCCCTAACACCACCACCGCCACCACTTCCTCCTCCTCCTCCTTTGATCTCTCCCTCTCAAACCCATCAAGGATGCAATTATCAGACGCCCCCAGCCACCACCCCTACCACCACCACTACCACCACCACCCGCTCCTCAGCAGCGGGAGCAGCAATCCTCTACAGCCGCACCCACTGTACCCCCACCAAGGAGGTGGTGGTGGTGGTGACCAGCTGGCCTTTCTCCGGCCCATTAGAGGCATTCCGGTGTACCAAAACCCACCTCCTCCTCCTCCTGCTGCCGCCACGTCATCAGCTCCTCCTCCTCCTCCGCACCACCTCCATCACCACCTCCAGTCCTTCCCATTTGCACCCTTTGACTCGTCGTCGACGCCCAGAACGACGTCGCTTGGACCCGGCAACGCCAATGGAGGCCCTGTCAACCCTTACTACGGGCCCCACCACCACCATCATGGCGGTATGATGAGGTCCAGATTCTTAACCACCCCCTCTTCTAGGTTCCCGGCGAAGAGGAGCATGCGGGCCCCACGTATGCGCTGGACTTCTACCCTCCATGCCCGCTTCGTCCACGCCGTTGAACTCCTCGGCGGCCATGAAAGTATATACCTTCATCTCCATCCCAACCAATTAACTGTTAATTATTCTCCTTTAATTTTAGCAATTTTAGGTTTACAAGCTACGAGGATATATTCTAGGGTTTTGATTTGGGGGTTTTGGTTTTAGGTCTTTGATTTGCAGTGATTCTCTATCAAATTCAGATTTTGATTTGATTTTAATAATAATAATTATTATTATATAGGAGCAACACCAAAGTCGGTGCTTGAGCTCATGGATGTGAAGGACCTCACTTTGGCTCATGTCAAATCCCATTTACAGGTGAAATTTCTGAGCTTTTAAAGCTTCATTCATCAATCCCCTTCTTAATTTCTCACTGAAATCAATCAATTAAAAAAATAAGATCAGTAAATCTTGAAACCCTTTGTTAATTTGCTGCATAAGCTTTTGCCCTCCTTTTATTATTCCCTCTTCTTTTGGTCTTTCCTTTTTCAGTTTTCACTCCATGACTGAAATTTCAAAGGTTTTTCTGGATTTGTTGTTTTTGCTGCTTCCAATTTCAGCAGAACTACAAGGGATGCATCACATTTCTTCAAATGGTGGCTTTTTTTTAAGTCTTCAGCTTTCCAATGGCTTTTTTTTTTCTTTTTTTTTTCTTTCCATCAATCTTACATCATTGAAAAGTTTGATACTACAAAAAACTGTGCATTGCACTTCAAATTCCAATGTTGAATTTTTTTTTTCCCAATTTCCTCTCTTTCTTCCTGGGGTGAAGAGAGCTTCTTCATCCCTATTAGATCTGTCATGGCTTCTTTTTCTTGCCTTGGAAAGAAAAAAGAAGAAACAAACAAGGTATATATATAGAGAGAGAGGAAATTAGGAATAAGCCAATAAGCCATTGATCTTAATTAGAAGGTAGCTAGAACCCCCTAAGTAAGACAAATCTCTGAGCAAATTGAAACAACCTCATCAGATTATACTCAGATCAGTCCACTGATGATTTTATTCATTTTTTATTCTCTCTCTTTCTCTCTCTATTCATCTCATTTATTATTAGTTTTTCTCCCCGCTCTCCTTGATTGAACAAAAAAAGAAAACTTCTTTAGAAAATATTATCTCCATACAGATAGGCAAGATATGGGAATTTGGAAGTAGGGGGGGCAAGTACAGAAACACCATCATTTCTCAATGATATGTTTTCCCCCCCTCTTTCTCTCCTTCTGCATCTTTCCTTGTTCTTTGCTTCCACTCTTAACCATGGTTAAATAAGAGTTTTTTTTTTGTTGATTAAGTAAAAAGGAAAATGAAATGAAACGAAACAGCTTCATAAACTTCTCTTACTCCAAGGCTTTTTTTTACAGTTGCAGCTAGCTAGTCTGTCTGTCTGTCCGTACATTTATAGCTTATGTGCTTCTTCTTTTTTCTTTTTTTTTTTAAACCTTCATTTACTAAAATGTCTCAGAAAACTATTAACATTTTTAGCTGTTGTTTTTGTTTATATAAATATAGGCATTTGCACTCACTAAACCTATGGAAGTAACACAATTTCCCTATTTGTACTAATGAACATATGTATGGTTACTTTGCAATTTGCATTGTGCTGTTTTTGTGGGTCTTTTCTGATTGAAAATGGTTTTGAAACAATAATCTTACTGCAGATGTATAGAACAGTAAAGACCACAGATAGGGCAGCTGCTTCATCAGGTACCTATTTAGTGCATCCACATTCATATATCTGTCTTTATTT